>VYZM01012520.1:0-17000 GCA_013398915.1 Dromas ardeola
AACACAAAAAACCCCAAAACAACTAATTCTGCGTCCTAAAAAGAGCCCAGAACGGCTGTTCTGCCCATCCCCGCTGCCGGCAACGCGCAGGAGGGACGGGCCCGGGCTGGGGGTTTGTTTCCTGCTCTCCGCGCCGGCCGTGGCTTCGAGCGCCTCAATTTACCGTCTCCGCACCGGCGCGCGGCGATCAGCGCCCTAACGGCTGTAGCTAAATTCTATATACTTAATACTTTTTTGGCCGTAAGTCGTCTTTGCTGCCCAGGGCTGTGCCCCGCCGAGGCCTGGACGGGACGGTGCTGGCCGGGTGTCGCCTGGCTGGGGCCCGGTACTGGGGGGCTCCGGGCCCCGAAGCGGGGTGGCGGTGGCGGCACTGATGGAGGGGGTGACGGCCCTACGTCCTCCGCTGCTGCTCCAGGGCTCGGGGGAGGCACGGGATGGAAATTCACCCTCTTTCCGAAGCAGAGTTTGTCACACAAAATCCGCTTCCTCCACACTAGCATCTGGAGCGGTTTGTGGCAAGGGATTCTGAATCCTTTTGAAGCAAGTTTTTGCCTAAAATGGCAAAGGGTCTGCTGGGAAATGAACCAAAACACGTCCTTCTCGCCTTCTGTTTTTATACCACCAAAAGTGTCCACATGTTGGTCGTTGCAATAGTCTGCCTTCAGACCGCTTGCGTATTTCATTTCCTCCGTAATTTTCATGTTTACCAAGTTCGTAGTCGGTGTTCCAGTGGGAGTTAGACCTCGAAAAATCGTTTAAAGATTTGGAGATAAAACACCTGCCTTATTACAAAAGCCACCTCTTCTGAAGTGTCTAAACCTTCCAGCACCAAAAATGCTTTTAGAAGATTGGCCATGGGCACCCTTCACCAGGCAGTGGAGCCTTCCAACTCCTCTGAAATAGAGGACGTTCACCATGTGCCCGTATCAAGCCTTGACATTCAGAAGTATGGCTGCCAAATCTGCGAATGCTTAAAAGCCTGTCACCCAAGTGCTTGAAAGCTGTGCAGGAGCAGATCAAAACAACTCGCTCCGCAGAGCTGCAAGCATCTCTGGAAACATGATGGCCGAGCTCAGCAGATTTTACCATCGTATCCGCAACCTAGAGAAGGACTAGTCCAGTTGTAAAATAAATACTGTAGCTGGAAAAAAATGGAATTCGGAAAATAACAGCAGGATTCCTTGTCGCCCTCCATCAGTTTGGCATCAGGTACAGAGCTCCAAACGGAAAGGTATTTAACACCTTAGAAGGCAAACACGTACAGCTTTTTGGTTGAAGCAGTCCCTCTTCTTTTGGAGAGCAATTTACCAGCGACGTGCATCGAAGCTTCAGTGCTCTTCACTCTTGCATGCCCGTTAGCTTTCAGTGAATTTACGTGGCTAGAAGTAGGGCAGAGTTTGGTTTGCTAAGCTTCAGCAAGATGTGTGTATCTATATACTTAACTCTTTATGTAACTAATCACTGTGTATTTCTGCATAGTTTTGCAGCATTCCGGCAAGATCCATGAAACTCAGAAGTTTAAGAGAAAGTGCGCTACAACTTGCCACTTTTAAATGATGTGAATTAAGATCAGAATGTCAATGTCATTCTGTTTTCCTATCTTTTGTCACTTCTGACGCAGCCTTGATGGGTCTTTAAATATAGGCTGTTTTGTATTTAAAGTTCCTTGTTTTTTCCTTCTTTTATGAAAAATCTTTTATGGTAGGTTATATAACCTGTACTATTATCTAGCAAGTAGAGAAAGTAGCTCTTAAATGTTTTACACATCTTGCTAAAGATTTCTCACAAGTGAATCGACTGCAAGAAATATTTAGGCAGTTTTATATGCACAGTAAGTGTGCTGAGTTTTGACTGGTGTAGAAAAACCCTTATGAAATATCACAGAGGAGCCCGGGGCTGCAAAATGTTGCATCCATTCTTTTTCTCCTGATATCAAGAATCTAAGCAACTGGTTATTTCACTCCTGTTAATTCAGAATTAGTCTGCATTTGTTTACATTCAAAGTCTAAGGTCTGAAATGAACAGAACAATGTGTGCTTATATATGCATTTTACAGGATAGGTGAAAAAGAAACTCTGTTTTTCCAGCAAAGATTTTCTAACCCACTCTCAGACTCTGGTGACTTTTTTTATAGTCGAGTCATAACCTTAATACAGAGATTTATCAGTGCCAGAGGACCTTTAATAAAGGGTCCAATCCTGAGGCCATCTCGTATGTAACCCCACAGATTTCCTGTCTGGAATGACTGTAGCTGAAGACCAAGAGAGTTGTGCCTAGCTCTGCAATTTATTACGGTTTATTTTGGGACCAAGTTACTAGGTCACCATGCTTTGTCAGCTGTGTACTCACACACACGCGCGCACACACATGCTCTCACACTCACAAAAATAAAGGTGTTAAACTGATAAATCAATCAGTTCAAAATGCCTCAGAGTAAATCTTACATCAGTGCACAGATTTAAGTGCACTGTGTAACAAGTGCTCTTCTTATCTTTCAAAAGGATAAACTCAGTGAGGTTCTCAGTTGAATTGGCACCAAGTTCTCCCTGCTTAAAACTTTTAATTATGGTGTTAAGCCAGGTTTTACTGGTAGAAGAATGTAACAGCATGACACCCGGTTTATGTTCTTGTGTTTTACAAGTGCTATCAAGTGACCCTGTCTCAGTATGTTTTTAAAACGCTCCCTACCTACAACTTTCCAAATTAGTGATTAGTGACCTTAGTGATATGTTGTAGCTAGTATGCGCATTAAAAGAATTTATGATACTATGTATATACAGTGATTTATATGGCGCTTTCACAAAACAAGTGTTTTGCAAGTTCCAAACTATTTTTCAATAAAGTCTTTATATTATTCTTTAGCGTTGCCAAAGTCCCATTTTATTTACTTCTTTTATAGGCGTTGGTGTTTTGGATTCATAGCCTTACTTTGTTTATTTCTGCTTGATTCATTGCATGCAAACTTCTTGTAGTGACACAATTCCACTTACAAGAAACTCACATGGGATGTGGCACAAAAACCTCTGTTAAAGTCCACAGAAGTTTTGGGTTTTTTTCTGCAGGAAGGGTAGCAGTTTAGGGCCTATCGCATACTGGAAGCTGGATTTGCAAACTTGCGCAGTACAGAATGGCTTAGGCAGATAGTTGTAATTAAAGCAATTTTTCCTAGACAAGACTCCCTTTCTCATTGAAATCTATGAACTAGCAGTAAGGAATATTTTTTTTTTGATGGCAAACCCATGACAAATTCTTTGGGAAGAAAACTTAACCCCCTCAGAGAAGTGCGATGACATCATTGAGTTGCATTTATGCCTTTTTATTAGGTTTGAGGTGTGAGTGGTACCTAGTTACCCCTCACTTTCTGCAAGGGAGTGACTTTAATCTTGAGGCCCACCTGCAACACTTGCTAAATGGGTGTAGCCGCAAGGCTGTTTATCCCACATTTTGTGGCAACGTTTTTCTGGCTTGCAATAAACACGGAATGTGTGCATATGTACGGCTTGAACCGACAAAGCTGGGCCTGAACAAGGCGTTTTCACGCCGTTACACCTTACAGTCACGTTGCAGCTAGATAACAAGTTATACTCCTGAGGAGAATACAGCAATATTTCTTAGTGCCCTTTATGCATGGGAACCATGTATAAATCCCAGTAACTTGAAAGTCCCCCAGTTCATTTGCAGCATTAGATCCAAATTTTCCTTAGCTTCAAAAAATTAATCGGATGGTTTCACAAGAAAATGTACGGGCTGGTCTGAGCGCAGAAAGCTAGAGTTATAACGGGGAGGAAGTCATCCGCTCACGCAACACAGCCTCCCTTGCGTTCGCCCCCAAAATAAGAAGGAGGAGGATTTCCCTCTCAGGAGTAATGACTGTGTGAAGACACCTGGCTTACCATTTTACCCAGCTTTTCAACTTCTCTAACCAGGTTTCAGTGCTCACTCCGTTAGGAGCCTGTTAACAATATCAGAAGATAAGGAGAATGGCTTTAGCATGCCTTCGTGCTCCCCAAGATGCAATCCATGCCCCTGACAGTAAAAAAAGTTATCCTAGCCCTCACAACACCGTTAATGAAAGTCACCATTTAGCCTCTGTTATGTATTAATTACTGAATAAATCCAATTCTTTAAGCCTTTGACTCAAGATTTCTTAGGTGCGATGAGTACTATTCCACACTTTTCAAAACTTTAGCTTTTCAAAAGCAAATACTAAGTTGAAAAGGGGATTTTTGTCACATAACATTGATAAAAGAGAAAGTATCACTGTTTAGAAATTAACATTGTCAAACAATTTATATTTTGTCCCACAAGAAAACCATACAAACGAATTTAATTTTACAAGTTCAAGGTGCACTAAGTAGGGTGAGGAAAGCCGTACTAAAAGGTAAGAGGTCAAAACAAAGAAAAATAATTTAAAATTAATGTAATACATCTTTATTTTAATGTTCTTGATATTGACCCTTTTAACGTTTCTGTACTTTGGCAAAAGTGAGTAAACTGAGCAGCACAAAAATACTATATTGGGCAAAAATTCAAAAAAGATTTTTAACTTATTTTCAGAGTGTAAATGAGATTTTGAACTTCTCTTTTTCACATCGTATACTGCAAATTTCCTGGTTGCTCTGAAAGGATAAAGACACCATTTCTCTTTTAATCTTCAATTATATATTGAAGTTGACTTGCATGCTGTCATTGTACTGCAGACTCAGCAAGCACAGGGAATTGGAAGTTTAGATGCTGCGTATTGTGAAACAGTTTTATTTTCTTTACACCTTCCCGAGGAGCAATGCTAATGAGTAAGAGGTACACACCTCTTTTAGTAGCTATGGAATTACTATATAAAAGCATTAATGTCTTCAGCAGAGACTGATAGCAACAAATAGCTGCTGTATGTATGTTTATTCTTCCAAAACAACAGAAAGCTCTAATTCGACAGCACTGTTTTTTTCACCTGATGAACAACCACGGTTGTTCTCTAAATACAGTTTTCCTTCCTAAGGAATGGAAAGAATAATTCCTCTCCAGTTATTATTCAGAATGGAAATAGTCAAGATGATGAGCTGCAAGTAAACTTATTGCTTGCACTGTAAACTTCCTGCTGTCTTACAGAAGTCCAGGCAGTTTTAAACTTTTAGTGTATTTCAGCATTGAAACTTTTAAATGGTAAATGGATTTTTAGAACCACTGAATACATTCTACTTCTATTTCTGTGTTTAATGGATTAACATACAGCGACCCTATATATGGATGCAGACGTATCCATGGAAGCAGCAATCCTTCCTTCAGAAAATGGTCAACATTAGGCTTTTATGGATTATATGCATATTTTGGGGTGACGTGAAAAATATTGCCAAATCATCAGACCATGTCAAAACAGCATGTGAGGTTACCTTTCTGTTATCCCTGTTCATGTGGGTCTGGAGAGCTGAGCGTTCACGCTCTCCTAGCACCAATTACATCGTCCTGTTGCAGTCTTAACTTTCTTGTCCTTGACATATTTCTCTTTCCTGCCCGCAATAGCACAGAACAGTCTAGTGGGGAGTCCAGAGTATCATCCGTGGGATGGAGAGCTGCTATCAGTCTCCTGGAGCAGAGCAAAATGGATTCTGGAAGTGGTGAGACTCTGTCCTGTGTTCTAGGTATGATTTATAGTAGGGGTCACAGTCTGGCCTCCATGAAAACTGAGTGCAAACAATGCAGTTCTCTTCACTGGGTGCTGGCGAATTGACCTTCATGATCCACAGTTAAAGAAAGCAAAGAGGAAATGATTGTTATTTGAAGGACTGTTTCTATCTCTGTAACTGGGTATACATGCAGTGATCCTCACCCCAGGGACTCCAGGTATCAGCCAGTCCTTTAACCCACACCTGTCTCAAAGGTAAACAATGACGTTTGGTTCCTGATAACTAATCCTTTTGATGAGGCAATCTCACGAACCTCTGTAAAGTTTACTTAAGGAAACAGTGGATGGGGATTTACTCCCTAATTGCTTGTAGCTCAAGCGACTCCATCGTGTTTATTGGCGCTGCCTTGGATGAACACTGGTACAAAAGAGAGAAGGAATACAACCCACAGGGTCAAACTGATTGGGAAATAAACTTGAGGGGCAATCAAATTGCTTGTTTTCTGAACAAACGTCAAGATATATTGGATTGAACTTGATGTGAGCTAGCTGAAAACAAAACAGGGAGTAGTTTACTAAACAAACTTTTTTTTTTTTGTTTTTTTTTTTTTTTTTTTTGTCTTTTAAGAATTGAAACGGTGCCTGCAAAAAGGAGGGATAGAGTAAAGCTGAAGATAGTAAATGACTTGTACCTCCTTTAACAACATTCAGTCACTTCCTGCAATCAAAACCATGCTAGCATGTGGCCTGTTCAAATAAAAATTACTGGACCAGAGCCAAACACGAAAAAGTAATTGATAATGTGGTTTTTCAGAACCTACCCATCCATCAAATGTGTCACTCCTCAATAATACTTTATTGCCCCTTCTGAAGAAAGATCTTTAAAATTCATTGCGTGCACTTAAAAACAAAGTGTCCTTGTCCTGGTTTATAATGATTCTCTTTTAGTTTGGGTTTGTTTTGTTATTTAATTACATTCTCTTCTATCGTGCATTTTTGTACAGATAGTTGCTGGAAATTTCTGCTGCTCTTAAACAAAGAATCTTTTGTGCTGTATCAGCTTGCATTTTCCTTGGATTCTGTTGTGCTGGTGTCTTTTCACTGACTTCAGCACTGGAGTATTGTAGTCATAGCTTCTCTAAGTAGACTGTAACAAACAGATTCATTGGCTCTTTCTCTGTGCTGCATCTTATTAACCGATCTGTGGGAAATGCTCTTTACATTCTTAAGGCACATGTGCTAATACAAACAATGAATTAACCTTAACTGGAGGAAGCTTTGAGACTCCTAATGCAGTAACCTAGCAGAAACCAGAGTTTATAAGAGCTTTCTTCCTACCAAATTTCATGGATATTTTTGTTAAAATGTGCTGTACCTATTTTCTATACCAACCTTTTACTATTGCCTTTATCAAACAGATATTATGGAAAATGCTCTGTGATTTCTTAAGACGAGATAGCAAGAGGGAGATAAATACTAGATTCATTCAATTGAATTGATATATTTCTTTTTCTCCACAGTTAAAGAACAACAATGAACACAACTGTCGGAAGATTATTACTCTGAATTAGAGGGCAGTGTTCACAGATCTATTGTATGAGTTTTATAGGGGCTGCTGCTGATAAACTCTCAAATTACAGACTGCAGTCTAGTTAAGAGGTCAAGTACTGTGGTGCTAATTAACTCGTAAAGAAGTGCTTTGGATTCTAACTTTTAGACTGCTTTTTTGTACTATAAAGTGTTAGAGCTCACAACTTGTATACTGAGAAGAACATAGGTACTTGTGGCAACGCTGGAGTAACAGCACCTTGAGCAGGCAGAGATGAGGGTGGACGTGCAGTTCTGGTCACGAACAAGAACTAGGAGCATACTTGAATGAAGAGAGACCCTCCCCACCCCTCAAATGAGATGTGCATGGTCTCTGGATCCGGGAGGGAGAAGACTGCACTCACATACGGTTTCTAACAATCCTTTCACGTTAGGTAATTCTTTAGCTATAAATTTACGCTGAGTATGTTTCTAAATGAAAAAGAAGTGCATCACCTACTCCCCTTCCTGGAAACTAAAGCACCCAAAAGAATAAAATAGATTTTTACAGATTCTCCACCGAAGACTGATCAGAGTGTCTAGATCTTTGAATCAGATATCAAATCAAAGTAAGGAGCAAATAAATGGGTATTAGAAGTGTGCTACCAGCTCTGCCACTCACTGCCTGGCTTTGGACAATTTATTTTCAGTTTTGCTAAGGAAGTGTGATAAGACTTGCTGTAATTAATATTTGTACAGGGCTGTGGAATCTGTAAATTATTTATTATATCTCAGGAAGAGGCTCCAAGGTTAGTACGTGTAAGACTAGGAACCCTTGCAAAGACATGCAATTTGTGCGTCCCTTGGCTTTTACAGAATTGCGGGGGTTTCCTTGACTAGTTTTCTTGTTCTAGTCTCACACTAACTACAAATCTGGCAGTGTCTGAGAAGCAGCCCCAAGAAGCTCTCATCTAAAAGTTGTAACTCAGTCAATAAAATGCTTTACGCATTTGCGTAACTTCAAGCCCATGAGTTGTTGTATTAATTCAGTGGAGCTAGTCACTAGATTAAAATTAAGCTCATGCCTAAATGCCTTGCTGGACTTTTACCAGATTGTGAGGTTTATGATTTAGATATCTTTCTTAAACATGCTGAGATCAGATCTCCTGATTTAAGACTTTATGGTCCAGCTGAAAGTGGTGGTGGACTTAGATTTCTGCGGAAGTCAGTTTGGGGCAATATTCACAGGTACTTTTACTTATCTAAACATTGATTTCTGTTTAGTTATCTAAACTTTCCAAATGCTACTGTGTATGACTCACACTCTTGTAGCTCATATTTAGTCATTTTATTTCTCTCAACACAAGGCTAAAACCTACAGTGCTATAAACCATCATGCCTCAGGCAACTGCAATAAGGCTACTGCGGTTTACATGTCTGAAGATCTGGCTCCTGCTTGGTACTACTTTTAATGTTAGTGTTACCATTTGCAGTGCAGTACGTAAGTAATGCGTGTAGAAGCATATGCTGCATCTTCCACTCATGGAGCAGTCTCAATTAATTGCAGGGAGCCTATTGTAGATAGTAGGCACTACTGAACAGTGCATATTGCCTTGCAGTATCAGGTTTGTAATCTGTATTTTAAGGCTGAAAAATAAGGCTTTTTCTTTAAAGTAGGTATTTGGGGGTTTATCTCCATAAAAACAAATCTCTGCATAGTCGTAAGATTCCAAGGTGTAATTTAAAACAATATAAGGTAATAAGTAGAAAGAAGTGGGTTTTTTAGGTAAAAATGATCCTCTGGTGTTTTACCCAGCACTATTCCAAGCAGTGGTCTGAAATTTACTATCACAGGTCAATATTCAAAAGATGAGTGATTCATTTGCGCTACGGGTTGGTTTGCTTCCTGTTGAGTACGTAAAGGTGTAGGTCACTGAACGTCAATGATACAGGAATATTTGCACTGGAAACGTGCTGCTTTTTTTAATTACCACATTAAAATATTGATCACTCAGCCTGCTGTGGGCAATTTCTACTTCTTTCTGATTAGCTTATGGGAATACGTTATTTACATTTGATATGACAATTTAGTTTTTAAGAAATGTGCAGTATTGCAACAATGAATAAAAATTTGTTTCAGTCTTTTGGATAAAGGGTTTTATTATTATCCTAAACAATAGAACTTCAGTTAAAAACAGAATAGATTTTTTTTTTCCAATAGTAATCTCATTTGAATGTTTTGATTTATCAAAGCATTTCATGTTTACTTAAAAAACACATTTTCTGCTCCCTGGAGGAGTCCATAATGCACTCAGTAAAGATTGAGCATCAGAAAAAATGTACTCAAACGACACAGTAAAATTCAGGAAAAACTGTTCTGGTTTTGCTTTGGTAAATACGCATGTTGTTGAACATTAGTGATATACATTTTATGCATATATTACACATTTCCTTTTGTGGTCATCTCAATAATGTACCTTCTTTTATTCAAAGTGTAGGACGTATACTCTCTCATTCAAAGATACTACTGCTGTGTATTGTAATATTAAAATCTTAGATATTTCAACGGACGAGAAGTACACCTTTGGAGAACCATAATTCTTTTCACCAGTGAAACTACCTGAGGAGTTGCATATGACTAAACTGGAGTTAGGGCATTTTCTTAATAGTTAATTTGATAAAATCCAAATAGTTTATGTATGATTTAAGCTTTGCCTGACTGGAAAATAGCATTGTTCATTAATGAATAGCAAATCTACACAACAGCTTAGGACAGGAATTGAAGAATTCTCTACCTGTATGAAGTTACGGAGGGAATTTAGAGAGCTAAAATGCAATTAGTAGAACTGGAACATGGCCAAGATCCTTGGGTTAACTTCCCTGTTCTTATTAGAAGCTACATATTAGATCCCACTTCTTGGCTGTCTTTGCTGTATATTTGCTGCATTTTTTTTTTAGAAAATTCTGATTTTTTTTTTTCCTCTTTTCATGTAAAGAGAATGCCAGTTTCATGACTGGACATAAAATGTTTAAAAACTTGTAGCTATGCTTGGTCTTCAGCAATTAAGCAATCTGTATTTAAACAGCCATGGCAGTTTAAAAACAGTATCACTGAGAAGTTTCCAGGGCTTTAGTAGACAGGGTGAAATGAGGAGATATGGTCAAGACTTACAGTTTTATATTGCCTCTAAAACATAGCATGAAGTCCTTAGCCTGTCAGGTCCTCGGTAAAACTCTCACTGACCTTGGTGAAGGGAGGGTTTCAGAATGACACTGCTGGTGCTTACAATTTTAGCACCAATCTTGCAGTACTTTTTCTTATATTCTCAGTTCCGAGTCTTGTTTGTCATGAAACTCTCAACTTCATTTTCAAAAAGCCTGGTGCTATGGCCAAATCTACAAAATAGCGTTGGCCCCAGATTAATCTGAAATGCTTGGTGCCCTGTGAAGCCACGTTTGTGGATCTTAATTTTAGACAACCACACCTTGTATCTTGCTCCCTCGTTGGTCTCCAAGTCTGCACTCGCAGTTAGCTGAGCGCTTGCACAACTAAAGCTGGAGGTGCCTCAGGACCCCATGTCCCTCTGGCCACGGTATGCACACACTCTGTCTGATCGGAGTTTTGCTCCAGGTGCACCAAGCAATACCTCTGCCATGGTAGATCTAGACAAGCTGACATGCACTCTCCACTTAAACATGAAAGTTTCTAAAAAAACTGGAGCTGTGATCACCAAGAGAAGCAATATTTAGGACATTTTGGGCATTTCCCACTAGTTTTTTTTTTAGACAATTTTCTCATACTGGCTATTGTGAACAACATAGTGGCCAAAACACGTCTCTATTGTAGGCACAGAAACAGACACCTTGCAAAGCCAGAACTAGAAATATAAAGGAATATAGTACAAATTCACCTCCGGTAGCACTTCGAAAGAGTGCTGAACTGTGCCAAGTACACTGATAAGTGGGCATTGGTGTGAACGCAGGATCTCGGACTCATGCTCCCTTTCTCTAACCCTCTCCACATGCTAGAGACTAGGGAACAGATCCAGAACCGTGGATCTGCTGAAGTGCTTGCAATTTTTTGGTGGATTAACCTTTGATTCTCTAGTTGCAGAGAAGAAGTTTGCACAAAACCTGAAAAGAACCTAAATTGTGCATTTGAACAAAAGCCAAAAAAAATCTTCATTATTTTTAACACAAGTAGATAACTTTTTGGCCCAAGTCATGATTTTTCAGCACTTAGCATGCAAGATATGGAAGTCATCTTCATGAAGCTGTTCCTTCTTCCTGAGGAGAAGGTAGAGGTGTTGCAATGTAAACTGGCTATAATGAATACCATCGGCAGTAAGCATCCCTAAAAAGTTTTCCCTCTTAGTACAGACTATCTTACGATATTTGATGGGATCAAGAAAAGGTTGGTACAATATAGCTGGTGGCTGTATGTTTATTGCATCAAACTCTACTTTTGACATTTGTGGACACCAGGAGATTTTACATCATTATTGCAAGTCCTTTAAAAAATGGAAGTTCCTTTCATCTTAATGTACTACTCTGTATCCCAGCCCTATAGCAGAAGAGTGCAAGACTGTATAATAATGTGTATCTCTAGTCACTAATGAAAGCCCAGATGACAGGCGCAGTTCACTAGGCCGAAATTAGTTGCTCCCATTTAATCCAGTTGTCTGTACGTGTATTTTTCCTGCACTATTCACTAGAGCACTAAGTCTGAGTGTTTCTGTGATAACTGAGAGTGTCTGCCTGGAGTGCAATCAGGTTCCTGCCATTGCTATGCGTATCTGAAAGATCCTGAATTTTTTAGCTTTCCTGCAGTAAATAGTTCACTTTTAATTGATACATATCTTAGCCATGAGAACACTCAAGGTTTCTTTTTTAAAGAACCGACAAAAATGAAGGAATGAAAACTAAAGAAAAATAGAAGCACAGATTTCTTTATACCTTATTTGAGTGAATGTGTATGGTTCTTTGATCATATCAAAAGAAAACTGTTGATGACGTGCTGAAAAATAAAACAACATAACATATGGCTGAAAGCATATCAGCGTAGTGTTTCTGGTTTTACACTAATTTCTACTGAATTTTCCTGAAGCACATTTGCTAATATTTTACAAAATGTATTGAACTGTTCTGATTTTGCTATTTGCCATTATGACGGCTTTGGAAAGAACTAATTCTTTTAAGTAGTCTACTGTTGTCATACAATTTTTTTAAACTTCTCTGATACTGAACTGCTTGCTGGTTTAATTGTGGAAAGTAATTACAAACCACCATTTGTAAAATATAAGGTATGGGTTTTAAACAAGGTGTATGACCTATACGATATTCCCAGGAGTGGCTGACTGCAAAAGTACAAGATAAATTCAGACACAGTGATATTAATTTCTGTGCAATCTTTAGAAAGGTTCATGTGATAAATGCCATATGATGAGCTGGGGTGTTTCACTCCCTGATGATGGAGGTACTAATTCCTATGGAAGTGAGAAGTAGACTGTTCCCAGTCACTGTGGTTAAGGACATCTTTACCTATTCAAGTTGAAAGACATTATCAGGAATCTCCAAACTCTGTATGATAGTCTGATCTGTTACTCTTTTAAAGGCTACAGGATTTTTCATTTTTATATTGTTGTCCCTAGTCCAAAGACATTAATAAATAATAATGTGCAGGGTGAAGAGCACAAACAGGCACTTTTTAGAATCCATCGCACAATTTCAAAGTCATGTAGCTTTCAACAACAGGAACAAGTTTAGATAAGTTAATTTGGCTTTACTGTTAACTTTAAATAAATTTATGTAGTATAGGTCTTTTCTGCACTTAAGGGGAAGCGCTGATCTAAATAAATTGTACATAATTTACATTCTCATTAGCAGTAATATTTATTATTATGAATTATCTTCCAGTAGAAGTACTGTCATGGATTCAGTCTTGAATTTTAGAATCAGTCTAAGTTTTTAACAAGTAAATACAAGTTTATTTCCTCAGAAGATTTTAAAACATGGACGAGTGTTGTTGTTGCTATTTGCATAGCAGGGAACTAGCAGTAGCCAAACAGAATGACCTGCTTGTGGCAACACAGGGAGCTAATGGCATAGCCTGGAAAAGAAATGGAGCATCCCAAAGATCCATATCCTGCCCTGTGGACTCCGCTGCCTTTCATTGTTATATTTTCCATCTATGGAAACTGTTTTTTTTTTCCTAATTGTTGGGTTAAGTAGTAGTCGGGAGTTATTAAAGAAGCAAAGAAATTAAAAAGAGGGAGAGTTTAAATTTTGCAATGGCCATGCTTAAACAGTGTATGTGGAGGAAACACATCTATTTCATACTCTGCATTTTAAAAAGCCACTATACAATGACAGCTTGTACCTTTGTGCAATGCAAGAAAACTAATAATTGAAAACCTCTGAAGGGCTCATGTCATGTTTTTAATGTATTCCTGTTCAGTGTTCTGAGTAGAAGTTTTGTTGTTGCTATGGGTAGGGGATAGATTGAACTGATTACATACTGTGTTATAAATAAGTGTATTTTGTTCCCTGAGAAATGATTCTTCCTTCAGTAATAGGAAAAATAAACAAAGGAAAAAGGGTACATTTAAGGTTGCTGTCAAGTCTTAGCTATTCCTAGGCTTTCAGATTTCTGTTCTCAGCTACAATGTTCTAACTATAAAATATTTTCCTTTTAGTTTTAAATGCAATTTCTAAATGGTTTAAGAAGAGACTTCTCCAAGTTAACCTGCAGCTATACAATTGCTCGATAAGGCCTTTCTCTGCCTGAACAGCAAGAAAAAGTGAGAAAAATGTGGCTTGAAACTCTGTTTGCACTCCTGTCATTTTGGGACTAGCAAGAGCCGGATTGGGTTTGGCATAAATTAGGGCCATCTAAAACTGTCCTGTCATTGCTGACTACCTGAGACTCTGTGGGATCACTCATAACTGAAGGTCAGGTATAGTGGGTCATGCTCTGGAAAGGTGCTTTAACAAATGGGGAATCCTCGGCAAGCCAGCTAGATTAGTTTTCCAGATGGTTTGTACCACCTGAACAGAGGCAAAAAATGTCACACTCCAGGTGTGACAGCAACATTTGCAGAAACACACAGTTCTGCTTTGAATAAACTTGCTTGGAGAACAAATAGTGTTCCAGTGGCTCTCTGGAGTTCAGTGCAAGGTGCAAACCATGGGCAAATGAATCTGGTTAATGCCTTTAACCAGTTGAAGTTCATGTTGCTGCAGCTACACTGCCATTGAGATCAAAGTTAATTTAAATCTATCTTAACTATGTTGACACAAATTGCAGTCACATCTTGTACTGCTGAGCAGACTCAGCATTGGTCATGCAATATCCACTGTCTTTCAGGTTTTTTTATTTTTTTTTCCTAGACCACTCCTGTCTTTTCAGTTGAAATGAGCAACTGATCTTGTTCTGTATTCTGCCACTAAGAGATACAGCACAACTCGCATAGTGGCTGGTAATGCCCATATCAATTCGTGTGGTAACCTTACAGTTAAATCTTAGCTGCAGTCGTCACTAATTATCAGGGGAATTTCTTGGTGTCTTTTCTCTTATTCAGAATTTTTAGCCTTGCTTTCTATGTAAACAGCATCTTCATGTTGCCAGTAATGGTAATGAGTAAGAGAAAGTTGAATTTTACAGTCCTGTTCTCTCAGTGGGCTTTTAAAAGTGCACAGCACTTCAGGAAAAACAAAACAAAACAAAGCAAAACAAAGCAAAACCAGAAAAACATGGAGGGAGTTTTTAAATCTTTAATTTCTCCACTGAAATGCAGCCACATATAGCACAAGACAAAATATGATCACTATTTGGCTACACAGAGCTGCATTACATGGCCATCCAGGAGAGAAACAGAAGCAGAGAACAGCATCAGGCAAACCACATGGGGAAGTTTAGGTAGACCTCGATACCCAAGCTGCCATTTAGCAGTGGCACTGATGTTCACAAACATCTCCTTGGAAAATACCGTAATGTCTTTAGTGACCACAAATACATATATATTTTCTCTCAGCTAAAAGGCAGTGCACCCAAAGCAACTGTGAAGAAGTTGAACAAAGGAACTATTTACATGACCAGCCATACCATTTCCTGCAGCGTTTCAGTTTCTAGTGATAGCTCCTTAAAGGGTTACGTTTATCAAGATGAAGGATGGTAGTTACATTATTTCATTATAAAGAGGTAAACTTCTGTATCTGAGCTCATACCGAAGTGTTCCTGGAAGAAGCGAAAGAGACACCAGTCATTCTCTGCTACGTATTTGTTAGGTACGTTCTCACATATACTGTGGCAATGAACAACACATCCAGTTTGGGTATAAAAGATACAGAAAGATAGTGCAATATTCCCAGACAGCGTGAAACTAAATGCTCATTTTTCAATCATTTAAGCATTTTCTTCATAGTGTTTTCCTCGGTGGATCTTATGTGTCATTAATGTGATGCGTTCTCTGCCTGTGTCTTTTCCTCTCCTTTGAATGCTGTATATTTTCTTACGTGCACTGCCAAAATTGCCTAGTTCTAATGCAGGATCATACTTTGCTTCCTCACTCGCCCGTTTGTCCAGTTATGGCTAATGTTAGTAAACATCCCTTAAAGACAATTTCTTTTAATCTTGTCAGAGATGCCTGTGTTGTGAGGGTGAAAATTAGTTATTAGCTTAGCTTTTCATCCATGCATAATAGGATGTTAAAATCGGAGATGTTTGCTTGGGGCCATGAGAAGCATCCCACTCTGAGCTTACAAGTTCTGAATTTATAAAATGCAACATATTTAAAATAAACAAGCAGAAGGCAAATGCTAGTTTAAAATGAGAAAAAAAAAATCTGTTTTTTGTATATTAGTCTTTGTGTAAGGAGTTTAAGGCATCTTCTCGACTGCAGTAAAGATGAAAAATATGCCGAATCTTTGCTGATTCTTATCCCTCCCCCCACCTTTGTTATAATAGCTGATCAACACAAAAAACTATGCCATGCTCTTCTTACAGTGAGGACTTTCCTCCTGAATGGGATTGTCATCAGCTTGGTCCCTGCAGCATGAAGCGCCCCCAGTCCTCATGCTGTACCTTATCAAATTAAGCCTCGGGAACAAACAGAACCAAGACAAAGCCTGAGACAAAAACCGAATGAAACCCATCCCTCATGAAATAGTGGCAAAGCCTCTCTTTGCACCTGTATTGCAAGGTAACACTGACATAATTTAGAGAACATATAACCTAAAGGGCCTTCTCTTCCTTCTGCACTGGAGCATCCGTGGCAGGACAAGGATCTAGGATCTCTCTCTGCAAATACCCACAGAGCAGCGACAACTTCCCATTTTCTTTCACTCTTATTCCACTTCAGTTAAATCAGCCAGAGCAAAGGATGTAGAGTAGGTGATAGTTCCCTTGGGAATACCTATGTTAGAATCGTGGTAATTGGCAACGAAAGCAGTCAGTGACTTCAGACACTTCCAGAGAGACCTCTGAATGTCTCAGTGCTCTCCTTTGTCATCCCCAGTACATGCATAATGAAAATGGCTACTGAAGAAACACAGGTAGGCATCCTGGCTCCAAATGCGTGTATAATATAAAATGCAGAGTTGTACACCAGTCTGCTGGATGACAGCCTTGAGTATTTGGATTGCCTACCAAGTGTTGATGAAAAGCCACACAGATTCTTAATTCAGAAACTCCAATTTTTCCTCTGTTCCTGTGTTCATTTTCTTTATCAGCAGGGGATGACTTACACTTTCAAAACTGATTAACATTTTAAAACTGTGGGAGCACCTTGTGTGGCATTTCAAATGATTTTAACCCTTTGGCTCTTTGCTGGAGCTCCTCTTTTTTTTTTTTTTT
>VYZM01012520.1:17051-70622 GCA_013398915.1 Dromas ardeola
TTTTTTTTACCCTTTGGAATACAGGTTGTGCCAGCATTTCAGCACTTCCAGAAAGTAAGCATTTTGCACTACACAGAAGGCACTGGAGACATCAGTTACATTAACTAAATTTTGGCAGTAAAAACAGGTGGAGGTTTACCAGCTTTCACCTTGTCGTCTAACCCACCCACGTGGGTGAAGGAAACAGCCTTGTCTTAAGGCTTTGAGAAACAGTTTCCTTAATCCTTTCCCACGTCCTGTTTGTCCTCAAAATAATGTCTCTGATAAGGCTGTTTAAAGTAAACAGGACTTACCCTTTCCAGCGCATTTTCCCCTCAATCCCTTTTTTTCTGTTATGCCTTCTCTCACATGCTTGAACACATTGACGTATGGGCAAAGCAGGGACTTGCCAGTACCCAAAGATCCATCTTCCAACTGTGCTTAGCTTTGCTCTCAGGCAGTCGAAGCTCGTTCTAAAGCATGGCTGAGGAATACTATTCGTTTAAAAATAAATACAGTACTTGAAGGCATTTTTCCATATCTGTAGATAAATGTGTAGCCGCAATGTACGTAGGAACATTTGCAGCTGAGGAAAACTGTTAAGCAATCCTTACAGACTTGTCTTTAGTCCACTCACAAGTGCTGCCACCTGTGAATTGAAAAGGTCAACATCTGTTCAAGTCCACTAATTGGGTTGATAACATGGCTAAAGACATGTAGAAAGGATCCAGTTCCAATGCCGTTTCAGTAAGGACAGTCCCTATTGACCTTGATGGGACTTGCATTTGAGGACCCACTTTATCTCCTGACTCCAAACATGAACAAGGACACTACTCACCAGCTGCTGTTCTGCAATGTTCAGCAACAACACTTAACACTGTAAATATCAGTTTATTTTGCTTCTTACTGTTTTTCAGCAAACACAAGTCCAGTAACAGGAGAGTTTTCCTGCGCTCTTAGAGTTAAGAACGCAGGAACAAAAGTACCTTTCTGTTTTTCTACAAGGTATGGTGATAAAAAGCTAGGCGCAGATCTCCACTTTCCTAGCTTATCAGAAAAGTTGTGCATGGTCCAGTAGTCAAGGACAGGAAAGAGGAAAAGACGAGGAAGGCATGTTAACGTCTGAATCTGAAGATGAAGTATCCACTTCTCAACCTCCGTGTCTTTTAACCTTTGCCTCTTTCACTTTCCAGCTCTGTTTTAGCTGAGCTTCACTCCTCAATGCCCAGTTTCTCCCTTAGGATTCCTTGCTTTGGAGATTGCTGTTAGCCCTGTTCCTGCATTCAGTGATGGGGATGTTGGTTTTAGTATGTATGTTTGTAACTCATTTGGTAATGACCTACTACCATTCTTCAGCATATGTTAGCCAACAGATATGGTGAACAGAAATTCTTTACAGTCGTGCCAATAGAACAAAGAAAAATGGAAAATGCAAAACACTGGGGAGAACCAATCAGGGATGTACTTAGGATTCTCAAAATTCACATATACTTTCTGAAAATGTAACTATTTTGACAATTAGTTTTAAAAAGAAAACTCCTTCAGTTTTACTCTTTTTCCCGTAAGTATATACAGCACATGACATTTCAATCAATTTATCTTTGTTTCTATAAATAGGGTCAGGCAGGAATTAGAGTAAGTAGAAAATCATGCTTGAAGCACTGGAAAAACCAGTGCCTTAAAAAATCTTCCAAAATATGAAAACCTTGAGCATTTCTCAAAAGACTAACTATTTATTATTTTATCACATAACTGGTATTCTGAAATATTAGTAGCTTTCTGAAAATTAGTAGCTTTTTTTGACATTTGATTAACAGATGCGAGCAGTGCTTTTTCAGGTTTGGAGGCAGGTAATTTACAGCATATTGTAGGGAAAATGGAACAAGAAGAAAGAAAAATAGGAATGCTTCATCTACATTTCTTCCCCCTTTCTTTGAAAAGTTTCATGTTAATATTCAGGAACAATTTCCCTTTTCTAATATTCTTCCACTAGTTGTATTTTAGTTAATTATCTTGGTTGTCCATTGTAAATAAAAAGTGAGAAAGCTGCCAGTTCCTTTTGATCACGGTTCTGTTCTTTCCCCCAGTGAAATTCACACACAGAGTTTTTTCTTTTCCTTTCCTTCAGAGGTGAAAACCATTCCTCATTAGGAAGAGCGGATGCATCCTATCGTAGAGTTTTGAGGGTTATAGGTTCTTTCAAGCAGTCTCCTTTCTCTCCAGGTATGAATTGTTTAATTCCCAAACATTGTCAGTGTTCTGAGTGTTCATGTATGTAGAATACAGTGTCATTGGAAGCTCAAGGCAAACAATTTGTAAGAATAAAAAAAATGTATTAAAGCATAAAAGCTAATAAGGGCACAGTGCAAATACTCCTCATAACCATTGCCCACCGAACTTCCTCAGGGGACTTCGGCTAAAGTAGTTACGTCAGGAAAACAGGCACACTACAGGCCAGTGTTCTCCCTTCATCCCTGCATAAAATAGTGAAGAAGCAAAATACAAAGCCTGCAAAAAGAATTCTTCCTGCACCTTTTTGATAACTTTAATTTATTTGAAAGAAGATATGAACCCATATTCTTTTTCTCACCGTCCTGGTTTTGGCTGGGGTAGAGTTAATGTACTTCATAGTGGCTAGAACAGGGCTATGTTTTGGATTTGTGCTGAAAACAGTGTTGATAATGCAGGGAAGTTTTAGTTATTGCTGAGCCGTGCTTACACAGAGTCAAGGCCTTTTCTGCTTCTCACACCACCCTGCCAGAAGTGGGCCGGAGGGGCACAAAAAGGTGGGAGGGGACACAGGCCGAACAGCTGACCCCAGCTGGCTGAAGGGATATTCCAAACCATGTGACGTCATGCTCAGTATATAACGCTGGGGGAAAGAAGGGGAAAGGAAGTTTGGAGTGATGGCGTTTGTCTCCCCAGGTAACTGTTACGCGTGATGGAGCCCTGCTTTCCTGGAGATAGCTGAACACCTGCCTGCGGATGAGAAGCAGTGAATGAATTCCTTGCTTTGCTTTGCTTGAGTGCGTGGCTTTTGCTTTAGCTTTTAAACTGTCCTTATCCCAACCCATGAGTTTTCTCCCTTTTACTCTTCTGACTCTCTCCCCCATCCCACCAGGAGGGAGTGAGAGTGGCTGCGTGGTGCTTAGTCGCTGGCTGGGTTAAACCATGACACGTGCTCATTCATATTTTGAAAGTTTGTTCTAAAGTACTTTTTCTCTTCAAATTAAACACATTTCCTGAGGACATACGTATCAATTATTTTGTAACTCTACAAAAGCCAACAGTACAAATATTGCAGGCATTTAATAAACACGGAGCTGAAACTGTATACTGAAATTACTTGTCATACAAGATCTTGAAACAAGGGAAGAGTTATGCTCTATTCAGAAAACATTCTCTTGAAGTTTGCATATATCCCGTTTTATTTCCTTGTGAAGTTTTAAAGTTCCCCACACACATACACTTGCTTGGAGCCTTATGAAACTGAAATGTCAAGTGAGAGTTGCTTTATATCATGTTCTGTCAATCAAAGTAAGCGAGGCTTTATGCATCTGTTGCTAGTATATTGGCACTTTTTGAAGAGTGTTTCGGAGGGAGCGAGAATAAATAAAGATCCTTCAGGCACTTTCTCATTTATGGATGAGGAATCAAAGCAGTCTGAAACTTCATTTTCAGCCTGATACCCTGAAGATTGTTGGCTGATAATTCTGGATGGAACAGCTTATCTGGGAGGATTAGGGGGAACATGGGCTTCCTATTACTGCTGGCTTCAACCTATTCAGCTGGGCAGACTCTGTCACACATTATCTGTGCCTTTACATATGTCACTAATCTTATCTATATCTTTTCAGCTCCTTCTGTTGGAGCTGTGGTTTCCTGTACCTAAACCTCCCATTTCTTCATTACACCAGCTGTATAGGCATTAGCCTTCTCTTAACAGCCTTTCTGCACCGTGTCATTCAGTAATGGCTAGTAATGCAAAGGTATGAGAAGGTAATGGTAGTGCTTTATCTCAGATCTTACAGGCCTCACATCAATATATTAAATGCATACCTCCCTTCCCACCAGCATCCTCCATCCTCCCCCCACCATTTTTGACCAAATCCGCTTAACAAAATAAAATCACCTCAACAATAGAGTATCTCTGCAATCATTAAAAAAAACGGAAGCAGGCAATTTGGGGGCAGGTATATATGCTGGAAGGGTCAAAGTAGTTTGTAACCAGCAGAACAAAAACATCAGCACCAGAACTAATCTGGAGCTTCTGCCATTCTCTCCTGGATTGCTAATTGGTGCTACAGTTTTAGTGGTGTTGGTCACTAGGACAAAGTGGTTCAGAAGAAAGATTGATTAAACTCTCTGAGAGTCCTTCTCCTTTTTAAATTTCAGAGGGAAGCCCCTTCCGCACACCGACTCTCAAATACTTCCCTACCTCCAGCTGGCTCCCTCCTTTCTCTCCGGTTCTGCCTTTGCCTTTCAGTTTTCCTGCCACACCACCACTCTGGTTTCCTCTTTCCTTACTAATTATTTTTCTGGTGTTTCTTCATCTCCTTCAGCCATTTTCAACTTACCTCATTCCCTGTTACTGTAATAAAAAAGATAATAAATGAATTTTTAAATGTGAAGGAAATGGAAGCAATGCGATACCACTTTGCCCATTTATTTTCTCTCTAATAGTCTGTAAAGTCTTTGGGGCAGGGGCTGCTCTTCTTGTGTGTTTTCATTGTGCCTAGTACAATACACATCAGAAAAAAAGAAAAATGATCACTCAGTCCTTATCTTGATGGCTTTTTTGGGGTTCCACCAGAGTGCAAACTAGAAAAAAACCATGTCACTGACTTCTAACTCCTCGCTCAATAGTACTAGCTGGCATTTTATTTGCAATTAGTAATTGAGCCAGTTCTACATATGATTAATTTTAAATACCTTTAAATACAATTTAAATAATTTTAAAGCAGGGAAATTTTCCTTCCTGTTTTTACTGCAGTCGTGGGGTTTTTTTACTTTAAATTGCCAAGTTATTAGGGATCTGTATCTTGTCTGTTCTCTCAAGGTTGAAACAATAAGCTTTATCTAAACCTGACAAACATAATTTCTCTTCTTCATAAATGGATGCCTTGAATGTCATGGTTTCCCCACCCCGCAACCACAAACCCAGTCAGGGCCATGTCATTTAACACAGACCCATCTTTTAACCTGTGACAAGCAGAAGCAACAAGAAGTGTAACCTGTATCCCAAACCTGTACAAAAGCTGCTGAATTACATAGGCGAGCCAGACAGAGAGTTGTGTTTACTCCAGCAGTGCTGGCAACTGCAGGAAGTAAAGTGTTGCAGCAATGGAAGATTTCCTTGACTACTTGCAGTCTTTCAGAGATTTAGAAAAGCTTTTCACTGTGGATCCTGCAGGAACTGCTGTTTTTCAGTGTACACAGGACATTCATGGTCACTCATGGATGTAAGGAAGAACTTGATTTCAGACATTCCCAGGGAAGTTGCTTTCACTCTTCTAATCCAGTTGACTTGTTCTTCCCTAGGCCTTTGTACATGGATTTTTTTCAACAAGCACTGGGATAAACTGAGAGTTTGGTATGGAGTTCACTTTGCAGTTTGGCCAGCTATGCATATCACCAACTGAAAAATATAAACCTAAAAGAGGGTAAGGCTAATTCTCAACACTACAGCAGAATCCAATGTTTCATCCGGTGTACCTTAACCCCTTTATGACACATACAGTATGAAGAGATACATAAAGAATCTCTTAAATACTTAATTTATAGTCAGTGCTTGTCTGAGTGTGTGTCATTTATGAAAGGATAACACGTGGCATGTGGACTCATCATTAGCCCAAGGTAACAGAGGTTATGTCTTCTAATTCTGTTCTCAGCCCTGCTACAGAGTTACTACATGACCTTGCACAAATCACTTAACCTTTATGTGACTAATTTTATCCATCTATAAAATGGGGATAATAAAATTTTTAGCTACACACAGCAGGATGATGAGAATTAATTAATGCCGTAAAACTCCCTGAGAAAGAAGGCTAAATGATACGGGGCCTAATTCTACTAGTGTTCACTCTTTGGTTCTCTGTCGTGAGCAGTTACTTCTAGCTGAGTAAAATTAGTGTAAAAAGCTACCATCTGGATTTGTTAGCATTGTTCAAAGTCACTGCGCTTAGATATGGAGTTCACGCAAAACACTCTGGAGAATCACCCCAAGAGAAAGCTCAAGCGATTCATTTTTAATATTAGTTGTATATCCGTGAACACAGAATACAGTCAACAATGCTTGAGCATTCAGAATTTCATAGTGGGGGCTCCAAGTCGGCATATGTAAAAATAGACATCTGATTAAAAGTTCCTGTCAGTGTTGCTGAAGCTGTAAGAACCAATCGGGTGGCCATATGCCCACATGCATACAGGAGAAAGAGTGTGCATTGCTCATGTTTTTTAACATTTTACCCTAAAACTTCACTTCTTCTGGACTGTGGAGCAATTTTCTAAAATAAAATCAATGTCATTTTCATTAGAAAACTCAAGTTAGAAATGTAGTATCACGTCACCTACTAATATACTGGAATTTTATGGGATATGATTATTATGAAATACAGAGCATGAAGAGCTAGCTAATATCTACGTCTAGTACATGGAATGAGGGGGGAATGGTAGACTGAAGATGACCATGCTGTCTTCACTTTGCTACTGTCATGCTGCTTTACAGTGGGCAGTCCGAATCAGTTCTAATCCAATTTCCATTCACATATATTAAGACATAGAGAAATCCCTATATGGTATAGAACAGCCAGTCTTCAGTATCCCAATCTGTTGATTTAACTGAAGTATGCATGGATTTATGCTCAAAACAGTCACATTATTTCTTTCAACCACTAAGGCAGAATTTTCAAGTTACTGTGATTATTGCAAACCCGATCAAATTAACAATATATTCCCACTCAAACCAGAAGATCAGTGCAAAGTTATAAAACTGCCAAGAAAGCAGAAAGCACCAGTCTTATTTGTAGGTATCAGGAATACAATTGCTTTATCCTAGACCAGCAGCAAACCAACTGATTAATGGTTCAAGATCATGTCTGGTGTAACTTGAAGTACTCCATGGCAGGCCCTAACTCAAATGCCCTTTCAAATTAACCTCAGAAGATTCTTCATCATAAGGAAAAAAATAATTCTTTATACAATGGAAGTGATTAACCTTGAACCTTCAAAGTCGAGATGATTGGAAGGTGGGGGGGTGTGTGGGGAGGGATTCTGCAACCTCCAAGAAGTTTTAAAACTGATACAGTGGGGAGAAAATAAACACAATAAACACGTCTCTCTCCTTAGTTTGCTTTTGCAAAGCATTCCAGCATATTTTGCTGTAAAAACCTTTTCTCTTTTAAATGATCAAAGCAGCATGTGATCCAATCAGGTAAACAACTGCAACAAGCCAGAACAACACAAATACACTTAAATGTCCTGTTTACAGAAGATGTTCATTGAAGATAATGATGCACAGGTCCCAAGACATTTGGAGAAAAATAGGTAAATAGAAAGTAAAACCAGCTTGATGTTGTCTACCATAACGTGTGTGGGGTGGAGGAGGTTGGTGCTGACATTTTTCTCTTTGGGGCTTTATTAGGGCTAAGAAATTTAGGTTGTGGGGGTTTTTTGTTCTAAAGTTTCTACTTAAAAGGGCTGACTTGCTGTTACAAAAGTCTGAGGGCTAGATTAGTTGCCATTGCAGAAATCTTTATTGTGAGCCAAGAAAACTTTACTTGCATACTACTAAAATCCTTACATACTTATCTTAATATCAGCAGAGCAGAAGAATATAACAGAAAGGGCTAAACATTGCCAAAATAGCTTACCTCTAAGCATATGTTCCCCTGGGTCAGACAAAATAAATGTGCTGTTCCTGGAAAAATAAAATAATAATAATAAACTAGTAGTAATAATAATGCAGCACAGACTATTTCTATAACAAACAAGCAAAGTTAACCCATAAAGAATTAAATGTAAGGTATTTTTAGGGTGGTTTGGGTTTGTGTGTTTGTTCTGATAAAATAAGCAAAGCATGTAATTGCATTGAATAATTTCTTCTCTGGCTTCTCCATTTATTCTTTCTCTGGCATCCTTTATCCCCTGTATCCCTTGACCCATTTCAAGAGAGGATTTGAGGAGGTGCTGGTTATTAAAGCAGATGAATTTTCCCATTCACTCACATAAAACATACACAATAGGTTTTCTGATGCGGGGCATGTCGTCTGTGAGGCTACCCCAAGGAGGCACCCACCTGCTAGCCTTGCATTAAATTCTCCTGTTCCCACTCTATCATGCCAGTCTGAGCCAGTATTCTCAGTTGTTCATACTGATTCACTCAAGCTCAGTTTAGGTCTTCTGCTGGTAATAGTCTCAAACCATACTGCCTCCAAGCAAAGTCCTGCAGTTCCAGAAATTCCCTTTTTTCCCAAAATGCAGAGAAAGCAGTCCATCTCTTCTTGCCCTTCCCTTGCTCAGGCTGGCTTGCAGTCACACCCTCTGCATTAAACAGACTTCTACAATGCGCCCTTTAAAATGGCAGGGTACTCAGCAACTTTGTTCATGCAGGTAATGATCAAGAGACTTACCACATCACGTAGGCAGTATCATGGGCATGGCTTATCTCTCCTTGGGTTAGGTGCATTTTTAAAACTTCATTTTTAAGACCTCGAATCTAGGTATTTTCCTGTTCACTTTGGTCGTGACATAGTCGTAGCAGCGAGTCTTTTCTAGTACACTGAAATGCAACTGGTGGGAAGACATATTCTTTGTAATACCCTGAAGTGTATTCCAAGGTGCTCTCCACTTTATGTGGTGAGCCAGAGAATACAGGTGGTGCTGTGTGCCATTCAGGTTTTTATTTTTATCTGAAAACAACATTTTCTTAAGTTACTACCAGTCAGCCTTAGTGAAAATGAGTCTATCTGAAATGATCATTCATATATGCACTTGTACCTGGAGTCCAAAATTAGTAAAACACCTTCCTGTATCATTAGATGCCTGTTTTCAAATGCCTCATTTTGATAATTGGGGGTTATTTTTCTTATCATGAGTCAAATAGCAGAATCACTGAAGGTGGAACAGGGTAAAGGTGACTCATCCTACCTGAGGTCTCCACATGCACTTGGTAAGCACTTGGTTTTTATAGATAACAGTAATGAAATAAATACATCTGAATGCGTGGGTGAGTAAGAGACCAATCCACTCTGTGCTCAAGTGCCTGGAAACACTGCGGCTGGCACAGGCACTTAACTATGATGGCTAGGAAAGATGCCTTTTTACCAGTTAGAGATCCTGGATGTATCTAGGACCGTGGCCTGCATCTATCCTGGTAAACACAAACATTGCTGGAGTGATCCCAGCCGCCAGGATGCTGTTATCATTGTCAGTAAAATGTTAAAACATCTTCAACAGGCATGAGTGAAGGCAATAACAAAAAACCCAACACAATAGATCAAGCCTTATAAGTCCTCTTCTAATATCCCCATCTGGTAAGTTAGTTACTATTGCTTCAGGGTTTGTGTAAACACTATAAGCATCATTTCTGAAGAACTGGGAGAGTTCTTCAGAATGAAAAATTCTGTGTATTCATAATGGATTGCTTTAAAAAATGCATTTCCATATTCTGTAGCATATTTCATTTACTATTCACTAATATTGGAGGAAAAACAGTACAATTCTTTGCATGTTTTACAAAAAAAGGTGATATTATTCTGTTGAATCCATGCTGTATTTGCTACCACTATTTCATCATGTGCAGGATTTCTTATTAAAGAAGTAATCTTTAAAACGATCTACTGGACTTCTTCTCTAAAGAAACCCATCTAAGAAGGCTACGTAACCCCCCATAAACCCTTTTCTAGCCTATCATAAACTACAATCACTTCCTATAAAGAGCTCAGGAAATTATGTAGCCAGACTTTTTGTGGTGAAACTTCTGTTGCGGAAAACAATCTGAGTGCTGTTTTAGATCTGAAATGTCAACAATTGTATATTCCACTATTTAGATATAAAAAATCACCAAAAATAGGTATTCTACTTATTACAATACACACAAGTTGCTTGCAGTAGGGATTATCTGTGTAGTTGGTAGTTGAGTCTTTACACTGTTAGATTCTGTAGGAAGGTTCCCAGCTATCTTTACATATTTAAATCATAGCAACTTGGGTAAAGTTTTGCCCAAAGCAAATACTCTTTATTAACACAGTGCATGCCCTCAAATCAGGACTTAGTAGAATTAACAAAACTTCTGCATGTGCCTGGGAATTTTCTTCTGTCAAATAAAAGAGAAAATTCATCCTCAAAAATTAAAAGGATCATTAAAATAAATTTATACTTCTATAAGTTTTCGTTCTTCTTGCATTTTTTTACTGAATATAAGAAGAGCTGGATAGTTTTCCCCTTTGCTATGGGAAAAAACTAAGCCATGTGTCCCGGGAAGTGTTAAGCTATGTGCAACACTAATATGTCTTCGAAGTGAAGCAATAAAACAGAAGAGCACAGACCTATTGGTAATATAGATTTGCTTTAACTGCTGAATAATTGTTAATTCAGAAAGTAAATATAAAGTGCGTAGAATCTTTCAAATTCATGAATATATATTCATAGAAATGCCATGACCAAAAAAAAAAAAAAAAGATGTAACAGATGTAACAGGCTTGGTGAATTTTGTTGAATGCTTGATGAGTCTACAAATCTTTTATCTTAACACTTACTACAGTTTGAGACTGCTGAATAATTCTCAATGAATATTTCATCGGACACATGTTGCCTTCCTTTTGCAAACAGAATATCTGCAAACAGATCATAGTTTTCCAGATTCATTTATTATTTGAATTTTTTTTTATTAAAAAAGTAATCATATAGATTAATACAAAGCCATTATCTGCAAATATTTGACAACTTGGTTGGGCCGGTTAGTTGTGATGAGCCAGATAAGTCACAAGGTATTCTTTCTATTCATGCACTGGAACAACAAGCATACACTTCTGGAAGAAATATTTACACATGCGAATATGACATTTAGTTTCAGTGAATACCCCTGCATGTGATAGGGGACCATGCGTTCTGTGACCATTTGTGCCAGTAAAAGGCAATCATTCAAATGTCTGTAGAAAGCAAACACAAAAGGGGATTGTGATTATCACGTAGCCAACACAAAATACAATCTCATTTTTAAACAGGGGAATGAATTAACAATATGCTGTTGGTAGGGCAGATAAGTGACACTGAGGACACAAAGACAATCCCAGTGGCAGATATTTGCATACTATTTGTCCTTCACCCCTTTTTGTAATTGTTTGATGCTCTTGGGTATCTTTTGTTGAGATGAAAAATAGTTCCCAGGCAGTAACAAACTAGGCCGATGACACTAGCAACAGATATCCAATAGTCATCCTCAAAATTGATTTTGTTCCACACTGTGCTGGCTAACCATTGTCCTTAGGGTTGCTTGAAGCGGCGGAAATCACTTCTCCCTTTGTAATATACTTCTTCTATGACAAAGGCTAAAAGGAGCTGCGTCAGAGAAGTTGTTGTGGGGGCCTTAAATAAGTGGAGGATCCTTCTAACCAAAGAAGTCTCCCATAACTGTATCCAATCAACTTACAACCATTTAACATTTTAGGTGCAAAATGACAGTAATCCACCTTAGAAAATGGCATCTGTTTTCGTAGAACAATAACACACTGAAACCTGTACAAGATTAGAAATTTCTCCCTGCATGCCACATGTGCTTTTTCCAAGTAACTGATCCGAAATAGGCAGTCCTCATTGTTGTCTTCTCTTTACGCAGACTGGCTCCTCACTCAGACAGTCACACCTAACACCTAACATCTAGTGTGTTTTGTCTGTGATGGAAATGGTGAACCCCACAGAGTATGCTGTAATGTGCCAGCTGTGCATAAGCAGAGATTAGGAAGGCAGAGATACCGCAGTCAGCTGTGCCTGAGTTTTATCTTAGACACTCTACAAAACTGTTGTTGCTGGTGCTACTTTCCTCCACATTTTACTAAAAGCATGTGACTTTCACATATGTTCAGTCCAGACAGAGAATAAAGGTATGATATAGGAGTTATTAGTATTAACACATTTCAAAAATCCGTTGTAGACAAAAGTACAAGCATCTTGATTTACAGAGTTATTCAGTTTTGGTGAATCAGGAATTAAGTACCTGACCCGTTTAGGCATTTAGGTAAATCTTGCAAAACACCCATCTTCACCTCTAGGCAGCTAAATACCTCTGTGTGTCTGATTTATAGCATTTAAAAGAGTTTGCTGAGGCTTTAACTCGACTCTGCCAGCATGTTAAAGACAGATCTCAGCCTGCATAAGACTCTGCAAAATAGTTAGTTAGGAAGTATTAGCTAACACGGGCTATTAGCTGTGTGAATTAGAAAGAATTCACCCCCTCAATAGTCATGGCAAAACCATACTTCAGATTGTCCAGGAGAAAGAAACAGAAACCACAAAATGTTTTCTCAGCCACACCAAAACCAGTGATTCTCTTGCCTGTAACTGAATTCCACTATAAAGCATGTGGTTGAATAAACCTCAGACAAACTTGAGCGTGTTATGCTTATTTGGGGATTTCTCATTAATGACTATTGTGCAGACCACCCAGCTGCATAGACAAAGTGTGCAGATCTGAAAATATTCCTGTATATAGTGAAATAGCAGTCATTAGGACCACAAGAGAATACCATTTCCCTTGCACTGACTACATTCCCAGTGAGTCCCTCATTCCCCCTGGTAAAGAGAATGGCTTTCAATGAATTTCTTAAAAAGGAAAAAAAAAAAAAAAGAAAATTAAAAAAGCAGCTGCAGTGTGCACATGGCATAAGCAGTTTACTAAGGCATTACCGTACAGTGTCATGCAGGCTGTTAAAGAAAATCTGGTACTCTGGTGATAATGTGTATATTCATTCAGTATAAATGACTAAGTTCAAAAAACCATACAATGAATCATGGTTGCAAGGCCAGACTTGCTTTGATTAACTACACTGGTATAATGAAATCCAACAGAGCAATCACTGAAACATTTAGCTCCAAATGTAAATCTTCTTGAACTCTGAAAAAAGCATGTTAGGCAATGAGAGGTGGTATATAATACAGCCATATTTCATATAATGAAAGTGGAAGCAGTTGTAAAGAAAAGGGAATGTTAAAAAGTTGTTATGCTGTGTTTGGCAAGAATGAGTCATTCTGAATATGTCAATCATGATAATCCAACATATTTTTAATCTAAAGGTCAATAGAAGCAGTTTCTATAGTGGTACAATAGTTATGCCAAATATGAAAGCAAGCATTTATAAGACGATTTCAAGTATTAATGCAGTACCATAATGTGTCTTGGAGAATTAATCTCAGCTTTAAATTGAAGGGCATAGATTGATCAAGGTAAGAGAATTTTATTAAAAATGTACTGATATAACCCGTGACACTTTCATTTCAGCAAGACTGCCGTGTTGAATTCCCATATCTCAGGCATGTCTTAACTATGTAGGTTAAAGTTGTCTTTTCTACCAAAAGGCAGAACTTGCGCTGTCTAGGGGAAACCTGGGATCTACTGTTAAACTACAGAGCATGAAGGTTTCCTCATGCAGTTACTGGTCATGGATCTTGACACAAAGTTATGTATTTTTTCCTAGGAAGCACATCTGCCTAAGTGCCATTAATGCTAATAGAAGATTACCTGCACCAGGGGAAATCTAGTCCTAAGGAATTCTCCTCAATACACACTTCAACTCAAACGTCACAGGTTTTCTTTATGTCATCATTTTCCGCCTCTTCTGTCCCTTTTGTCCCTGGAGTTGACTACAGTTGTAGAGGACAGTTTTTCCAGTGTTCTGTAGAATTGTTATTAACACGAAATACAGAGCATGGACAAAAAAGCCCATCCAAGCCTAGCTACTCTTGACTTTGGGTTGCCCGAACAACATAACCCAAAGGAAAATCTTTGCCTTCCACTGCTGCTTGCCCAGAGGATTTGCTGGGGAGAGGACAGAGAGCAAAAAGTGTGGTAAAGAACTCTACTGTCATAGTGAGGGAAAATAAGGTTGAAGGCAGCACTGCTGGTGTTGGGATGTTATCCACAAAGCTGTGTGTGGCCAGGGGTAGGGAGACCCTGGAGGACAGGCCAAAGAAATGTGGTAGTGGGGAAGCATCTTAGTGGTTGTCTGGTACTTCTTCCCATGTTAAGTGAGGTAAAGGAGAGAGTTCCTCTACCCCTTTCTTCCAGCCTTTCCACCACCAAGTTAAAATATTGGACTTGCCATAGAGCAAATGTGTTCTGTTACATATAGATTGCATACAGACTATAGATTAGCTCATATAAAGAGATTTGTTGTTACCACTATGGACCGTGATCAGATTTGGTGTGAGTAGAAGCAATTTCCTCCAAATTCTGGCCACTTACACTGGATCCGAATAGGTACTACAGGATTCACCACTCCAGTACTTAAACTAATGTTGAGCTGATAGACTGAAAATGCTTATATAAAGCAGTCACACACAACATTACAATAGTCATTGCAAAATCCATACAATAAACCTTGGTGTCTCAGACTGCTTTTGTATAATATTACAGCACTTGCTTTAAAACAGGACTCATAACCTACACAGGAATTCTTCTTCAAAATTATTTCATTTGAAGAAGTGAAAGCCTGAATAAAAATGTGCTTTCATCAACAAAATACAGCATTTTGGGCAACAAGCCATAACTGTCACAGCTGTTGTGAAGACTACAAGTCAAATAATTTGAAGGCCGATGTGCAGACTAACTTGTAAGATTCAATAGCCTTTGTGCTGGCCCAAAGGCCTTGACATAACATCAACAGGAGACCTCACGCACCGAGTAGAGTATGAGTTGGGACAGAGTGAAAATTGCTATACCTTGCAGTGCTTAAGAGGGGATGAGACTCCACCGGAAAAGAAGTGAAATTTTTTAGGATTATTGTTTTCCTAACACTAAATCATCTTTTTATAATGAAATATCATAATGGACTTAAGGCACAAAGAATATGTTTTAACCTGTTTACAGATCACAGTCAACTTCCAAGCCCTAGTGTCCATATATAACCACTAAACAATATAAGCATCCTGATCAAAGTTGCTCGTTCACTGTTGCCATCAATTTCTTTCGAAACGCTGAGTAGTAAGAGGAAAATATGGCGCTTAGTGCTGCAAAAATATTTTCTGTTATGCCTGTAAACTTCTCATTGGGTTTTTCTTCTCATCAATTCTCCTGGTCAATAGGGAGCTTGAGACTGAAGAGAACTAAGCAGCTCTTTGATTTCCTCGTCTCTTCTCCCAAGCCTCTGCAGAGAGAGTTGTACAGCTTTGTGGTTTAAAAGGAGAAAAATGACCTTCATTTGAAAATATCTTTTCCTTAAACAAGTTTTGTAAAATGACACTGTCTACAGAATGATCTGCGTCTATATCCAAAATTCAACCTGGTCACTGATTGCAAAATATTATGGAAAATTAAACACAAATAGTTTTGTTGCATACTTTGAAGGCCAGATGTTCTATATCATGTGGAGTTTGTAGCTTTATAGGGTATACACTGGAGCTCCACTCACAAGATACACGTTTCTTTGACCCCCACAAAGCCCCCTCTGACTTGTGGGAGTGCTGTGTACATGCAGAGCCTTCCCATGAACAGGGAAATAGTGGGAGCAGATTCCCCAGAACTCAGAAAATAAGGCAATCAAGGAATCCTCCTTACACGGGCTGAATGACCTCCAGCTCTGCTCAATAAAACATTTAAGCATGTGTGTAAGTAAGAGATAAAAGCACAGGTGTGAGAGCCCTGCATAATTAGGAAATACTACAAATGAGAACCCTAGGAAGATGCGCTTCTTTTTGTTTCACTCAACTGTTTCTTGGGGCACGTGACTGTTATTTATTAGAAATAAGTAAACCAACTCAGCCATCCTGTCTTAACGACTTGATTAGTCTGTTTCTAAACACTAAAGGATTTCTTCACCTGCCTCTAATTTGTATAAATGGTAGCATGTGATGAAACGGAGCTGCCTACGAGCTAGCGAAAGAGTTGATTTGGAACATACATCATGGGCTTGCTGGGCTTTTTCCCTCCGGCGTAGCACAGAGGGGAAGGCTGGGACCACACAAAGGAGATCTGCCCTGCACCTCCTGCAGAAGTGAGTCCTGCAGAGACCTCTCCTGGCAGACCTCAGAAAGTCATGCCTAGCTCACTCCTCACCTTGGCCAGGACGAGCCTTTACAGACCAACTCTTCTGCTTCCTGAAAGACAGATGAACCTGAAAAACTCTTTTCTCTCTTTTTTTTTGTAATGGCCTTTTCCCCCCAGCTCTCTTATGGAGCTATTGCTGCAAAATCCTGATGGTTGCTTTAGTTGTGATGGTAGTTGCTGATAATGGACAACTCTAGATTGCAAGTTCCCATAAATCACACGCTGCAGCGTGAGGTAGGTGAATTACACCTATTATACATTCTTTGACATGTACCCCGACCAGTGAACAGTGAAAATGTGTCAACATTTGAAAATTAAAAGAAATACATTAAGAAGTTTAGATCAGAGGATTGCAGCAGTATTGAGGTAGAGCATAGTCAAATGAATTACTGCTTTCCTGGTTTATAGTGACAGCAGATTAAAGCAATGGAAAAAACGTCCCAGCAGAATAACGTGTCTGTGATAAACCTCCAAGAGCCCCAATGGTGGAATAATCTCAGATAAGACACCAATTTATAGGGTAAGTTTGAGAAGCCTTAGAATCTGTAATAGGGGAAAAAATCAGCATGAGAAAGATTTAAGTAGGTAACACTGTCTTCTGCCAGTATTACTGCTGTGTGCATGTCCCTCAGGTCCCTTGAGTGATTATGCCAATATCTGCAGCATTAGGATTGGACACCTATTAATCAGGATGAGCAAACCTTCACATCTCTTCTGTGAAGAATCATGAACTGTGGGACTAAATACAGGCAAACAGATCCAATAACTTTATCCTTACAACACAGTGACATAAGCAAATATAAATCCCACTAGTGTTATTATAACGCCTGCTAAGCTAATTGAGAGCATATTCGTTTCTTCAACTAAATAAATTACTGTTACAATTATATGACCCCAAGGTCATCTCCTTTAGGAGATGCCTAGTACTTGAATTAACTATTCAACTCTTCACAGTAAGTGGCCTCAGCCAATCAATGACAAATAAATACTGCTGAAATACGCATTTAATTATCCTAACACTTTAGCTTCTAAAACGTTTTCTTTGCCAACAGTTTTTTTGTTTGCTAATTTATTCTGGAAGGATGAGGGATTTGAGAGTCCGGCTTGAGCCTACTCTTTGTAGACTCTGGTCCCAAAAGACATCACAGCCGGCCCTCACAGACAAAACTGGTTACAAACAGACTGTTTCTTTGGTGTGATGGAGCAACAATTTTTTATCCATATTCTTTATTTTGTTGATTGCAAAAAGCAAAGACAGCCGGCAAACTTTTATGAAGTTTCAAAAGTAGGCCCCGCCAATCTGCTTTGCCAGGTTAGCTAAGGACAAAATGCCTCCTCTAATGAAGAATCCGTGTTTTACCAAACTCAGAGTTACTACTGCTGAATTAAAACTGACATGTAAAATGTCAGTGTGCTCACTACAAATTGCTTTATTTTGGAAATGATGTGGTTCAATTTATACATCAACCAAAGCATGCTACAAAAACATTGAAATATACCTTCTTCTGAACGCTAAAAGCTGCTTTCCCATCCCCATGACTTGCTAAAATTAATCCTAATGAATCTAGGGATTGCAAAGCCTGTGCACCATACCTATAACCGAGCCCTGTGTATAGACATTGCAGGGGACTTCTGTGCTGAAGTACATCTTCCCTCGGGGAACACACAGTAAGTTATAATTTAGGCTACTCACATTATGTATTAGTCCCTAGAAGTAAGAAAGCTCCTAACCACTCTGCTGCAAATTGGAATAGAATTAAATTTGCCATTTACTTGCACTAGCGTAAATAAGAGCACGACTTGGTCTTGTGTACAAAATAATTCCTGTGTAACTAAAAATGGCTCTTTTATTCTTGTGCCCTTTTCTGGATTTTGCATGGCTTTCCATGTAAATAAACAAACATGTCCAAACTGCAGTATAAAAAAAAAACCTCTAATTTTGCAATTATTTGGAATCTGATTTTCATGAATATTAATTCTTTTAAAGAGGAATATAAAAGTGATGACACCCTGCAGACTTGTAGACTTCATACCTTCAGAAAAAAATGTTTCATTAATTTTTAACCAAGAGACAGTCATTATTATGCTTTCTGTGACAAGACTGATTTTTTTGTAAATGATGACCATAATTAAGCCTCTCATAATGAACATTGCTATTACTAAACAGTACAATTTATATAATGTCTCCACTCTAGGAGACTTTGCTTTTTTATTGAGGAGAAAAATCAGATAATGACTGAGATTATACTATAATACTATTATTTTTAAGGATATTGCACAAAACATATATAGACTATATTAATCTTTAAGTAAAACTTAATCAAGCTGTGGCTGTTTAGCCAGAAAAAGAACTGAAATATTTGTCATTACTCTAATGCAATGTTGATGTTTCTCTTAGTTCTAGAGAAATGTACAAATTAAGTTATACCCAAGTGACATTTTTAAGCAGTGTAAAACATTTCCACATTGTTCGTGTACTTAATCTAGGGCTGGCAGAGCTCTGTATAGGCAAAAATTACTTGAATCTGCTACTAGCCAAATAAGGAACATCTTCGCAATTACTTGTAGTTCTATGAAGCCTTTTATTCAACTGCAAATACAGACCATTTTCAGCTTTCCCTCTGGAGATCGTTGGAGATGGCCTGGTCTGGCAGTCAAACACACATTTGTTATCAAAGAAAGGTATTTAATCAATATACACTCTTGTTTTTCCAAGCAGAGGGAAAAAACAAACATGACTTAAGTGACCATTTTCAAAACTTGAATTCTGAACACCAACACCTGAGACTTCATGTGAGAAGGTACCTAGAGAATGCTAATAATTTGTTTCTAATATTTCTTGAATATTTTCAACTGGGTTCAGAAGTGCTTCATGAAACAAAAAGAGGTAAATTTTGCTGAGTTTAAGTACTGCTCAGCCAACAACAGTTCCTAGGAAAATGCTGATTTAGCCACAATTCACACATGTGGCACATTCTCTTGCTGTTTCACCGATGAAATATGTGGCTGCATATTCCTATTTATATTGTAAAATGTGTTGCAGATTTACACAAATGTAGGGGTTTTTGTAGTGCCTAAGTGACTTTGGAATGGAAGCGTTTCTCGTATTGCAAGGAACCTATCCTCCTAAATTACCTTAAGGGTAAGGGTTTTGGAAATCCTGTTGAAGGCGTTTGTCCTGCAGCTCTGTGATTTTTTTTCTACAGCAATTTTAGTGAAGAGCAACACTATTATCGATCCTGTTTTGAAGAACAAAGCCGAGTGGTTTGGGAAGGACCTTCTGGTGCATGGATTTGATTCAAAGTGGCATTTTAAAGATATACCCCAGGCCTGCTGAGTTTTTGGTTAAGCTGTGCAGGTCAGATTATGCTCTGTGGCATCAGGAAGTCAGACAGGACAAAGGAGAGGGCTTTCCATCATCTCCAGAAGGCTTTCCATCATTTGCAGTCTGAATGTATGTCTTATGATGATGTTAGTCAGAGATTTCAACAATTAAAAAGCTGGAGGTGGCCAAATATTTTCTATCTAACTGCCTCTTTGCAGGCAATAGAAAACAGGCTTAGTAAATGTCCATAGCAAAAAAAAACCCAGAAGATGCTGTAGAAGGAGGATAAATTGTTCAGTTTCAAATGAGAAAAATTAGAACAGAATATTTTGTTTCAGGCCAGCTCAGCCCAAATCAAAAAGTCATGATCTGACAAACTGGAAAGAAGCTTTTCATTTCACATCAGTTTGACATTAATTGATGTCTGTCTGAAGTACTGTTACGTGCCATGAGATTTGTGGTGCTTTGTGCTGGGGACCTGAAAAACGTGTTTCAGCTGCCAAATCCAAGTACATGTCCTAGCCCTGTCCTAATAAAGCCTGGCTGTACATCACCCACCTCCCACTTTTTTTCCCCCTCGTCTTTGCCCTGCTCTTTCTAGGAAAGAAATCAAGATCATGGGGAGAAAACTGTCACACAAAACCATCGGTCCCCTCGTCTTGCCAGCTGTGGGAACAGCACTGCAGACTATGCTATGGAGAAAACGTGCCCTTTGGTCAGAGCCATAACCTTGCCGGCTGAGCAGTACTTTACTTTGCCCTATCCCCATTAAAAAAAATGGATCTCTTTGGGAAACAGGATTATTTTCAATATACCAGAATGTGTCCTACTTGTTTATAAAGGATTGTATTCTGGTGTTCATTTTTTAACCTGTCAGTCACTTTGAAGAAGTTTGTGGGACTACTGTGGGACAGGAGGTTCATGAACTGTGTCATGATGGAAAAATAGGCTTCGCCATCTCCTAACCTATCTCAATGATGTATTTTGCATGTTAACTGCTGAATTCATAATACATCTTTGCCATACCTAAAGCATTTTTGAAGTCAAATCACTAATTCAAAAAGACAGTTTCCTACAACTGTAAAAATAGTTACTGCTACAAGATATTTGGATATGTGAACCTGAATGTTAAAGACGAAATTTGAAAAGGATGAACTGGCATTGCTGGCAACACATTTTTGCATTACCTGTGTTTTCATAAAAACACACACACACAGCTAGAGTGAGATATTTTTCTTGAAAAATATTTTCTAAAGTGTTTTGCATTTTGTGTAACAGGCACAGTTTTACAGGGAGTCTAAGCAGGCTGTAGATCTTCTACCGCTAGTGTCCCTTGCTGTGGAGCATGCTTGCCAAGTTAATTAAATGAAAATGAACAGGCAGGCTTGCAGTCCCTGAATCCTGCTTGTGGCTGCATTTTTGTACAGGTTTCTTGATCAACCTTGGTTCAACTCAACAGATCTTGCTTGTCTCCTGCAGGATAGAATAAGTTAAACATCTTTTATTATCACCTAGGCACATCCAAAATATACTCTTGTGTGTGTTATAAAATTATGAGGGTGCGTGACAGTATTTTAGGTGAAAAAAAGATCTAGCATGCGTTATATATCATACTGAATACTTTCTGCTCCTTGCCAATGAAATATGAGCGCACTTTGCAGGAGCTGTCCTCTGTTAGGATTTAAAGCCAGGCGGAGAGATACAGCCCGGACAGGCTGTAGACTATTTCCTTCCTGATAGGAAACAAACTTACGCCACAAGGGGGTAGGGCGCTTGCTGAGGGCTGAAGTGTTCATGGAGGCAGGCTAGCTGTAAGCACAGGTCGAAAATACAGTCAATGCAGGCAGAAAAGCTCTGTGCTGGTGCCACGTATCTTCGACTCAAGCCGTGTATCGATGGGCCGAAGCATGGCTTTCAACAGGAACGAAGAAAGCCCTAAGAAGTACATTTACTCCTGTGGACAGTTAGGAAGTGGTGGAGTGGAGGAGAGCCCCTCTGGGATTGCCTTTTCCCAAGGGATGGGTAGAGAGAACTGGCAGGGCTCCCAGCAGCAGCAGGTCTAGTTGTGCGAGGTCCGCATGAGCCGTGTGCTTAGTGCCCAGTGCTGACCCCGAACTGGGGACAAACAACGAAGCGCAGAGTGACTCCTGTCTGCACTGCCCTCTTTTTAGTGTTGATGGCAAAGTCATGATTTTCCCTTTTGGGCTCCTTAGCACCGTGGACGCTGCTGCTTCGTAATTGTTCTGCCTAGGAAACTGAAGGTGGTTCATTTGAAAAGGCAGAGGGCACGATAGAAGTAAGAATGAGCTGCTGCAATCAGACAAAGAACCCTTGGCAACGTTTTTTTCAGTGGGAGGATGGGAGCCTTTGTAATTTGCAGAACATGATGTTCTGGAGGTAGTTCAGAGTGGGGAAAAAAAAATATTTTCAAATTTGTCTCCATTGATTAAAAACTAAATAAAAAGCTAAGGCAGACATAAGGACCAAAAGCAATAGAGTGCCTTCCTTGTATTCAACCAGAAGTGCTCAGCAACCTCTTTTACACTTGCTAGACATGATTACCACATTAGCAACAGCTCAAGTGAAACATTTGGAATGAAATAAAAGACAAGAAAAACCATCCTTTTATAGTCTCATTATGGACAGTACACTTAGGAACAGTGTCAAAGACCACGCTTGTTCCAGGCTGCGTTTCAAGCCTTCACCACGCTTGAAAACCAGGACACGTATGCTTGCAGCACTCTTTCTCTATTTTTATGGAACAAAGCCCTAGATAAAATTTCTAGTCTCAAACATTTTTTTGCTATATTTTTTTCTGGTGACATCAGAACCATTCACTCTACAGCATTAACTCTGGGGGAAAGTAGCCATTGCTGAAATTCTAATATTTTTTTGGATTCTGGAAGATGTTCCTTTGGTCACGGAATAACAATAGAATTTTACTTGCCTGCAAAACCCACCAAGTTGTTGGAAAACCATTAATACAAAAATCAGCCACCAGTGTTCTGCTATCCTGGTATGGATGTATTGTACTACCTCAAAAGAACAATCTGAACCACTTCCAACAGACATGCACTTCAAGTTCAATGTAGAAATAACAGAAAGTTATGTTCGATGCTACAAGGATACAAAGAGCAAATGGACGCATCCCAAAATGAATGAAAACACTGGTGGCCAAGAGACTGAAAATACTGTTTGTCATAGCAGATGATATGACTTGAATGACATTATTTTGGAAAAAATTCACAGACTCAATTATGTTTTACAGTTGATAACGTTGACATTGTTGTGACAGCCCATGCTGAACAGAACAACAAATTGGTATTAGAAAGCAGATAGTTCTAGCAGAGAATGCCAAATGTAACGTTCAAACTATTTTTGTAAGGAGGAAATACAACATTCTTGCTTCATACCACCTGAGTAGCCGGGCTTTGCTTTGGGGGACTAATGGTGAGGATGAAAACTGCAATTCCAAACTGTGTAAGGCTCTGTATAAAGGTTCCCCTGAAATAGCTCCAAGAAATTCATTCGAGGCTTAGGGCACACTGACAAAAACCTACTGTCCTCTTTACCTTCTACTCTTTCTTGCTGTTACCCTCAAATCCTCCCACAAAACTGTGTCTGAGGGCAGAAACCCAGCATCAAATATGATGAAACATTTCATTAGCAAAACAGCTTTTCAGAGGAAAAATACCCAATGCTCACAAGATCTTTCAAAGTGTGTAGTTGTTTCAGCTATACTTTCCACCTGACAAGTTGCTCAGGTTTGATACAGAATTTCTGATAAAAAAACCAGGGAGCTAGCCATGATTTAACGTACATTTCCAAATCAAACAGGGAAGAGATTTAGAGCTACTGATACACGCAGCAACAGCCAGCCTGAGAGTTCTAGATATCAGTATTGTCTTGTACCCATATGGTTACATAGGATGTATCCTGTAGCCCAATGTTAGGGAAAATCTGGGAGATAAAGGGTATAAACACAAGTCCCATGTGTTCAAAAAATCCTTCCTGACTTTGGGGTACTTCTTGAAATAAAGAGACCCCTTGTCAAAGATGCTAGTGTTATACTGGTAAAGAACAGAAGGTACTGCTACTGCATCAGTAGGATGCAAAGGAGAGAAAATTGTCTCCAGTCTGGTTTATTTGCAATGTTTTCCACAGATTGCTGGCTTCACATTTTCTTAGATATTCAGACATAGCCCTTAGGTAAAAGGTGTGGGGGGAATTTGTGAAGACATCAGGGGTGAACATCACTAAACAGAAAGATGACGGACACTTTAAAACTAATAGCAAAAGAATAGCCAGGAACCTTCCAGTAGAAAAGCCACACCATCAGACAAAAGTAATTAGAAAACCTAACCTTTTACATGACTGAAGATAAAATAAACTGATATAGGTTTAGATTTTTCCTTTGTTTCTGATGAGAAGGTGCAAAATGCCAAGAGTGTCAAAATTTACTTTGAATTCTTACAACACAGAGGGAGGTATAGTAGCTTTTAAAACCTATGCTTTCTAAACAACGGGCTTTCATTTCAAATGCCTGTGTTGCTATGCAGGCTACGAAGTATACTTTGTTGAATAGCAGAATTATTATCTTTTGCCAGGTTGGAAAGTCCTTCGCATAGAACCTACCTATTTAAGCTGTGATATCAGAAGATCCCAAACAACAGCTAACAACCAAAGTTGAAAACCTACCAGATGACTTTTTGGCTGAGTAGAGGGCTTGTTTTGAGAAATTAGAATTACTGCTAGCCCCAGATCTGAATGCCTCACTGATGCAGCACTTCCAACAGTGTCCTGCCAGGGAGCCTCCAGTAGTTCAAAGGGAAAAAATGCCAGAAGCAATGTCCAGAGGGAAAGGCATAGGGAATTACAGTGCTACAAGCCTTGCTATGGAGCAAACTACCTTCTTCTCTCTCAGACCCCAAACAGCTCTTCTTAATCTGTAAATTTTCACCACTAGCTTCTCAGTGTTCTATTTTTGTTCTGGCTCAAAGATCTGGCTCATTGGAGATCCTCTCCCTGACAGTTTCCCATCTTTTCCTCCCCCCTTTACTTCTCTTTCCTCATTGAAACTTTCTCAAACTCATCCTTGTGCTCACTGGAAGGGGAAGGAGGCGGACTGACCATTCCCAGTCTGGTGCCCTTCATTTGGCTCAGGTAGACACTGGGCAGCAACAGCTCCAGGACCCCAGCTCACTGCCTAGGAAGTGCAGTCTATGTGTAAGGGAAGGGGAAAGATATAGTGAAAAGCACCAGAAAAATGCCTTTTTGGCCTCTGATTTCTTTCTTTCACTGTTTCATGCTTTTCCTTTTCCTCTACCCCTGTTTTTTTAACTATGTATGCATAGAAGTGTACTATCTATTTTGAGCCATGGGAAATGGGGTGTAAAGATTCAGAGGCCCAGGTGTGGCTCGAGGTGTGCTCTGTGTATACAAGAGGCCCGTCTGTATGAGCCAAGTTTGCCTTCCCTCTTCTGTGCAGCAACATCCAAGGGCTGCGCTGGGGTGGGAAAGAGGGGACGAAGGTGATGGGAATCACCTCCATGGAGGCAAGGATGTGCTGCCCCTTCCCACAGGAGCCACTGCACATGGGGAGGAACAGCTACACCAGAGAAGTGGGTGTCAATGGGAAAGACTGGGGCTGGGGAGGGTTCTAGGAACACTAGGATGTGGAGCAGAGGGTCATTCGGGGATTTATGACCAAAAGGTCTGAGAGGCAAGAGGACAATGACGGGGTTTGGGTGTCCATGGTGGAAGCTAGGTACAGGATTTGGGAAGGGCAAAGTGTGCAGGACTCTGAGGTCGCTTTTGCTACAGCCACATTTATTCCACGTAGAAGTAGGAATATTGAAGAGGGTGTGGGGGCTGGGCTGTGGACTAGACCAGAAGTTGGAAGGAAATGAGTGAAGAAAGGATATTTTTGGAAAAAAGTCTGAAAGTTTGAGAACTAGAATAACTGCATCATTGCTGGGGGAAGGAGGGAAGGAAAGCAGAGGGAAAATTGTAGCTCTATCCTTGACCCTTACAAACAAGTTTGTTGGAGGCTAAGGGTAATAGTAGACAATATTTTGCACTGAACAACCTCAAACACTTCCTTTGCTGTCTTTTATCCCTCCAAGGATTAGAAGGAGAAAGGATAGACCAAACAAGCATTTAGAATTATAGAATCATGGAATATCTCAAGTTAGAAGGGACCCATAAGGATCACTGAGTCCAACTCCCTGCTCCTCACAGGACTATGTAAAACTAGTCCATATGACTAAATCATTTAATGCTTGCCAATGAGAAATCCCAATGAGGTCCCCTGGTAGCGACCATAAATATACAGAGCTCTCAGCTTTCCAAGGTCCAAATGTGAAAAACAAGATGTGTAAAAAGTCTTTGATGAGCAGAAGATTGAAACACACTTTGCACAAAGAAGTACGAAGTTATGGCTGAAAACATCAATGACTGGCCTTCTCTTTAGAGACTAAAAGCTAGGAGATGCTTTCAGCAGAAGGCTCTGGTTGCTTTTGTGTTATGAAATACCTAATAATTTAATTATTTTAATGTTAAATACAAACTGCTTGTGTGTTAAAAAAAAAGCATGGCAGACAAAAGTATCCATTGGGGAAAGTTACCATACTGTTAGAATGATAACTTTAGTGCAAATTTCTCTCCAAAATTAGTATCACATTTAATTACTTTAAAAGTATTTAAAAAATAAAGAAAGGGACTATGAAACTTGCATGTCAGTGACCTGTAAAATTGCTACCTTTTTTTATTCAGGTAGGCTTGCATATTCTAGTTGGTGTCATTTTTAATGTTATTTTTCTACATGCCAAGTTAACATCACAGTGTCACCAATAGATACGCATCCCTCAGGAGAATGCTTACCCCCTTCATAAGAGAAGTTAGCTGTGAAGAGAATCCAATGCTGATGTTAAATTAAGGCTTCATCCACAGAGTGTTCAGTTACTCAGTAAATAATGCACTAGGCATATGCTTTGAATACTGAAGCAGTGAATTGCTTCCTAAGGTGAGATACTTCTGTGCTCTTTCTATTAGCATATTGTTGCTTGGTTTTGTATATTCTGCGACCTTAAGCTCTTTTTCAAAGCATGTTATAAGAAGCTCAAAAGACCTTGGTTTTATATAGAGTCTTTTAATAAAGAAATAACTTTAAACTCTCCTGACAGATATATCAGGAACTACTTTTGGAAAAGTCCTCTTAGATAAAATATGCTAAAGACACTATCCAAAATTGGAGAAACATCAATGGATGAAGAAACAGCTCACAGTGTTGGCAATTTTCAATGTACCAGACAGAAAATTATAAACAGAGGCCTGCAGACACAGCCCAATACAGTACTAAAGAAACTCCATGTGCCAAATCGCTAGTCTACACTCCAGCAAAACTTACTGCCTCAGTTAAAAGGGGATTGTAGGCTTGGATCCATATCATGATTACGTGAACCTTGCCCAGAGAAGGATCTTTGTGTTTCTTTTGCATCATTTGGCTTTGTGGCAAGCTGTACTAAGACATGTTAATTTCTCTGGTAATGTAACCATTCTCCTACGGAAAGAAATCAGGCATATATGAATTTGTAGATCATTAAAGCTAAAACCCTTTTACACTGAGAAAAAAATATTCTAGTGACTACGGGTTAGAGTGTTGTGGTTCTCAAACAGTGATACTTGCATTGCTTGTGATTCACAAAGGCTTCTTTGTTAATTCCCAGATGATATATGTAGCAAAAATAAACGTCAGAGAGCTTGAGGTTAGGACAGGAGCTGTTCTACCAACATCTCCTATTAGAATTCTCTCAGGCTAGAGGAACAATGGTCAATTAGACAAAAAAATGTAACCTCAGTATTGAATTTGGTGATGAAAATAAACAAAAAGGACTGTAGTGTACATGAAGTGTTTATTAAACTGATATTAGACGTAGTTTGTTAATTGTTTATTATGAAATATAGCATACTATTAGTTTGTTAAAACTAATGTTTTGTGGGACACTGTAGCATTCTGAACCAATTGCAGCTTTCAGGTGTCAGTCTGGACCCGTTTAAAACTTCCACTATGATCACAACACAGATAGACAGAAACCTTCAGTCAAAACCTTGGTCCTATGTTTAAAAGATTGGTAGCCAAATAACAGATTGCCCCTTCAAACAGCCACACTGGAAAGGAATGTCAACATTCCACCAGAGAGGATGAAACAGCTGACAGAAGAAACTATTCCAAATACCTGATTAAGTAGTTCAAATAAGTAAGGACAGGTATTACTTCATTTCTCCCTTCCTCCCTCCCTCCCTCCCTCCCTCTCTTCCTCCCTCCCTTCCTTCCTTCCTTCCTTCCTTCCTTCCTTCCTTCCTTCCTTCCTTCCTTCCTTCTTCATCTTTCTGTCTTCCTTCCTTTCTTCTTACTTCCTCTTTCTCTCTTTCTCTCTGTGTGTCTATCTGCCTGTCTTTCTGAAAGAAGGAAGGAAGGAGGGAAGAAAACAATATGTAAGTAAACAGGGAATGAAAAGATGAAGAGGGCATGAAAAAATATAGGCAATCTCTGTACTTGTTTCTTACTATTTAGGTGAAAAACATAATAAGTGTCCTCAAGAGAGAAGCCAGAGGGATTTAATTTAAAGATTGCTCTTCTGCAAAAATGTAATCTGATTCTGCTGACTTCTGTCTTCCTAAAAGTTATGTGGGTAAGAACCTGTGTTGTTGGAGGACCTGAGTCAGTATGAAACTTGTGCAGAGAGAATTTGGCTTGTTTTCCATTCTTATACAACAATAAGATAGGCAATTTTATTTATGGTAGCTCTCTTTCCTGATACAACGCACCAGATTCTGCCCCTGGTTGCACACACAGATCTGTACTGCTGTCAGCAACCTTATTTAGTGAATGAATTTGACCCAATGTTTTCAGTTGTTTTCAGTTACCTTACAGAAAAAAAAGATACTTCTGAATTGTATGAGTAACTGTTCATTCATTTTCCTTATTCTGCTCTTGAGATAACTTGTTAAATATATCCTGTCTTCATTTATTTTATGGTGTCTTCATGTTTAAATGCTGATTTTGTGAACATCTGTTTCAATCACAGTTGCAAACCCATTACTTTTATGAGCCTTACATATTTTAGATAGATTTACTGTTGACCTTTGTTGGGAAATTGAATGTTTTTGTTGTTACTAACATTTCTATAATTGATATTGTTGTTAGTGCCATCAGGGTACTTCCTTTAAATGAAATACTATGTCTTGGCTGATAATCTTGCTTAACCATATTAAATCAGATAAATATTATTTAAACATTCTTGGCTTTGAAACAAAAAGTATCATTAAACCCTTCAGTACTAGACAACTATAAATTGCTACTCAATTCAAATGCACCACTGGTGTAGTTTTTAAGTTTCTTATTTTCTTATTACCTATTGTTTCCTCACTTTCACTTGCCATCAAATACTAAAAATGAGACAATTATGCTGTTTAAGTAACTGCTACATGACTGCTGAGAAATCCAACACTTAGTTTAAGATAAATGAGGAATTATTTTCTATCCCCTGAAAAAATGATACTTTCTGGTACAGAAAAGCAGTATGGATGAACTTGATTTCCAGTGTGCCGAGAAATTACCTAAATCAGAGAAAGTGTCTATTAAAAAGTTTTGCTCCATGGTATATACAGCCTAGCATAGTGACTGTGGGGGACTCTCTAGTTTTCTTTAAAGCACAAACTATTCTTACTAGGCATGCATCAGCCATTTCATTGTAAATCCAGGTTCAAGTGTATAGCTTCAGTGAAACAGTATGAGTCACTGACAATTTTCACCTTGAGGCTGAGTTCAATTCAGTCATCCTTAAAGACAGCATAAACTGAATGTCTAGTGAAAGTGGAGAATATTTTAGAGCCCTCACTTTAATGACCACGTGGGATGAATTCTCTTTGCATCCTGCAGCAGGCAATCCTAGTTTAGCACATGGGCTAATGCATCCCTTTGCTGGCCAGTGGAGGCTGCTCTGTTTAAATCACGTCAGACAATATGAAGCAAATGCCAGCCTGGTGAATGATAGGCTCCCCTTTAATCAGCTGCATCTTCCTTCCTTTTTCTTTCAGTAAATCTATGGGCAGAATCACATCACAGGGATGACATGAAAGAGCCAGGGGCATCTTACTACAATTTCCTATTGTTAGAGCTGCTTAATACTTCTGAGTATAAAATCATGCTGATAATATCGTCCAACCTTGGGCTGAAGTTCTACCTTGCCATTAAACACTTCATGAAGAATTCGCTGGCAAGGAAGTTTAGACAAAATGCTTTGGGTGTTTCTGAAAAAGTTTTTTGCTTGTGTTAAAAGTAGCAGCAATTCTTATTTTAAGAAACTCTGAAAAACTGATGCTTTTAGCCAGGTACTTGAAATACGGCAGGTGGAAGTAGTCCACTGAAAATACACTTTCTAGCATCCACAGAAAACTTCATCTAACTATGTAGTCAACATATAAGCCTTTGAAAAATTGATGTTAAATGTGCACAGAAGAGACTTTTTTCAACATCAGAAGTTAAGATTCCCAAAACCTGGGGATGCTTGAGGCACTTACCATTTACCCAGGATGCTTGGGGCTCTCACAGCTTAATCTCCTAGTACTAAGAAACAGTCAAGGAAAATAGAGATGCCGACTTCATGGAGAGCTATGGAAAGGGAGTCAGTGCTGATAGCTGGCCATGATGGAGCAGAAGGGACACCAACAATACAGATGAGAAAAGAGTTTTGGGGAAAAAAAATGCAAGATGGTCATTAGAGACCGTTTGGAGAAAAAGACTGTGACTAAAACAGTGAGTATGATGGGGGACCACAGGCCTGCAATGAGGAACAGCATCCACAGGATCTGAGAGAAACTAGGTCAAGAACGAGAGTGTGATGGTGACAATTAGGTGGTAGGACTGAAAGAAACAAGCTGGAGTGACAGGACTCAATGAGCCAAGGGGGCTACAGAAGAAACTGTGCCTGCTCACCCTCTCTGAAGAACAAAACAGACCTAAGATACCCTCGCTGCCAACAAGTGCCACAGGCACGATGGCTATTGCTGCCGTGTGGCTCCAGTGATGTAGGGTCAGGAAGGCAATGCCTTTCATGCCTCCTTTTGATACCATATGATTTTTGGGGTCTGAAGGGATAGAGGAATCAATGCTTTAGGATGCTTCTTAAAAATTTCAGAAAATTGCATATAATGTACTCTCTTAAAGAATAATTGGTGGGATTATAAGCACTCAGAAGTAAAGAAATTCCAATATTAAGGCTACCAGAGAAATTTCAATTTAGGTCGCTCAAGCATAGTTATTAAATGACCATATACATTTATTTTCTCCTCATTCTTACTCAGTATAAAGAAAAAGCTCAATCTGGGCATATGACTGAAGTTGTCAAGTAGAAGAGGGGATGCCAATCAGACCTCTGTCTCATCTGTTGCAGGAGTTTGAGGGTGCCACTGAATGGAGAATAGGGCAAGTGGAAGGCTAAACACAGCTTTAGCTCAAAAGAAGTGCTTTGGCAGTATCTGTATTTCCAACGTGCCCTGTCACTGCTACAGTGTCTTTGCTGTTCTAGACAAATTTTAAACCAAAGTTTTCATAGGCAGCCACTAATTGTGCATTGCTATTTTATGGGTGGCAATTTAAGACTACTGAATAAACTGTGAAGTGCTGAATATTCACAGCTGTGAGTGAGGTCAGTGATCCAATGCTCTGAATCTATTAAATGATAGAAAATGTTAATTATGCTGAAAAAGCTAGCCAGATAGCTTTAAATAGGATACATAGAATGAGTGTACATTTTATAACAGAATTCTCCTTCCTCAACTGGACATCTTAGAGTAGGATTGTTAATGTTTCCAAATGAGGAAGTTAGAATTGAAGCCTGGACACCTACACTTTTTAGTCCATTTTGAAACAATCAGTATATAAGTGGTTGACCTGGTGGTTTAGAAAGTTTTGCTATGACTATTTCAATAGATAAGTTTGTAATAATAGAAAAAGTGAGAAGCATGGTTAAAGGTGGTCAAATTGAAGTCTGCAAGGTGCTTGTCTCTACAGCCAAAACTTGTCTAATTACATGGGGTAGCTTTCTCAACTGCCTCAAATTGCACTTTGTGGGTAAAGCCACATTCTTTACCTTGCTGATTATCAGCGTTTGACAGAAGCAACTGCTGCACTTGCCACCATGAATGTGAGTGTGCAGGTATAGAACGAGAACTGTAGACCTATCTCTCTAGTAAATCAAGGTTCATTTTTTACAAAATGCTTTGAAAACTTTTGATTCTCTGGACTCAAGCCTGAGAAATGCCGAACAGCCTTTGCTGTAGAATAGCATGTAATTCGAGCCCATAATTCACTTTGCGTCCTTAAAATGAAATACATGCCCTGAAAGAATTTTCTCTCACTTCTAGAAAATGTATGAGAATTTATTTTTGAAACATATAAACCAAATGAAAACCACCATGCTACCAAGAGCATTTGCTCAGGGAAGGCACTGGAACTGTGGCAGAGTATGGAGCACTTTGCTGGACCTGAATATATTGGCACATTATAAAGTGTTCGGCGAATTAATTCTGCCTGCAAGCAGGATTTTTTTGCAAGCTACCTGCAAATATTTTCATTTCTTAAATTTGTTTTTCTGTTAGAAAAAGACAACAGTTTTTATATCAAATGCATCAATCAGGATGTTACTGCTTTAGTTTTGTTAAGTCAAAATATTTTACTGTTAGAATGAGTTCCTTTACACTTTCGAGTAATGGCCAAGCTGCTTACCTGCAATATCAATAACAATAGAGAGAAAACACATGCAGGCATTCTCTAGTTAATACTGCAGCACTGAAACTGCCCATCTGACCAATACACCATTTAAGAAATGAAACTAGGACTAGTAGCAATATCACCCTTTAAAGACACATAAAAAAAAAAAAAGAAGAGAGAGAGAGAAAAAGATAATACCCGTCTGTCTTCTGTAGTTTCAGTAAATTGGGTGTTCAATACCTGAATCAAATGGCTGCATAGAGTTCTGCGTAGGCAAGCCCTACCTGATCACACTAGTGATCTTCAGTATGGCGGAACAACCACTATTTTTCACTGATAACTTCATTATGGATTTCAGTGGGGCACAGTAATTTTCATATAGTGATTTGTCTATAAACACTCATCATAGGGCTTTTTGACAAATTGGTTGACTTACAGAAAGCTCTTCCTAGCTTTAAGGATAGAAGTTGCTGCAGCTCTTCAATTAAACAAAGGTACAAGCCTTCATTATTTTGCTTCCCCTTGAACTTTGGAAGTAGTAGACCATAGCCCCGCAGAGACATTTTCTCTGCAAAATACTTTAGTGTGCTTCTGAAATTCAAGAGACATTTTCTTGTACTCATTACGCTATTGCCTGTAGTTAAATATCCAGGTAGAGCTGTGGGAGGAAGAGGTAAGAAAGTCTCCTACAGTGGGGCAGATATGTCTGTGAAGCCTTAACACAGTTGCTGCCAGAGAAGACAGAAAGGTAAACACTGTGTGGAAGAAAGGAGAAAGTACAGTTATACTGTCATATATTTACAACACCACCTACAAAGGGAGAGGAAATTATGCCCTAGGGACCAGAATACCTTGCTATGACTTTGCTTATATATTTATTTTGATTCAAGATCCATTTTCTTCTGTTGGTGCCTCTGACTCCAAATACATGAACCTCCCAAGATACATTTAAAATCTCTTCCATTTCAATGGGATTCACTCATGGATTTTAGTGGCCTGCTGTGGGGGAAATGGGGGTGAAGTTGTTGACCAGCTGACCAAGAGCTGAAAGAAAGTTCAGTATGGGTTTACTATTACTGCAAATAAAATAGTATCAAAAAAGAATAATAAATTACTTTTTGCATTTTTTTATTGTTATCAGAAAAATTGCCAAAGTTACAGTACTTGAAAGAATACTCAGATAAGTGTATGAGGTTTTGGCTACTACAAAGAGTAAATAAGTCACTATTTACTCTGTCCTTAATGCAGGAAGGATCCCCGCGGTATATTTTCTGGTATTTTGTCCTAACTAGTTTTAAAAATCTTATGATAAATGGTTGAAGCTCCGTTGGAGAGGGTAATAAGGTTTTATGGCTCAGCTATATCTCATTGTCTGAATAAAAAATAATAAAAATCTCTTTTTTTCTGTTTTGAATGTCATCATCTTATTCCTTATTCTGGATTTAGTCCATCTTGATGTTTTCAACTATTATTTATCATCATATGTGAGAATATAGGCTATTCTTATATCTTATTCTGGTCATTGTTTATCCAACTTACGTCAGAAAATTAGATTAAGATTTTCAAATACTTTATCCACAGAAGTACCATTAAAACTCTTCCCAAATGCATTTTTTAAATGCACTGTACCACTCTGAGAGTTTTGGTCTTGATTATTATCAGTTTCTGTGGCTTGACTAGTTTTTCTACACTTCTCTGGATTCTTTATAATGTCTCAATACATACAATGCTCCAGTAAGACTTGTCAGATCTATTTCCATAATTTACACTGTTTCCACCTACTTCCTCACTCCATGGCATCAGGCTTTGTTCACACACACTACAGCTTCGTGACACCTTATATTTTTCATTTTCGCTAATCTGAAGTTTGCTGCTGAATGGATCATTTGACTGCTCAGGTCAGCCTACTTATAACAACCTCCGTCCCTAATAGTGGTCTTCAAACCTGATTAAAATGGTGACCAGATCCTCACGTGTCGTCCAATTTACTACTGAGTTGCATCTAATGACAATCTGATGCTAGAAGACAAGATGAATCTTTCATCTTCGCATTCGTTTTTATTACCTCCTGAAGAGGATGCCAGAACAAAAGTACTGTCCAAATTGTATGTAATGGTCTAAAATGCATACATTTTTCTGAAGGCATAGATCATCAGTTTGATGATTAAAGACACATTTAACAAAAACATGAGGATAAAGCACATCAGGCTACATTCTTGACTTCCTGATAAAATAAGTTAAAAATGCTGTGCCATCAGTTGCTCAGTTGAGCCTTGTGGAAAGCCTGTCAATAGGCTACCATGCAGCATCCAGAATGATATAAATGTATAAACTGTAGAGTTTGAAAAAGCCTGATTCCAGAATGGTGCTTCAGCCCTTGGAAGCAAAAGGATAAAACAAGTATTAAGAGGAATAAAAATGTTATGTCTGTATAATGGAGAATTTGCATCTAACACCAGCTATTTTGAAGCAGATATAGCACATCAGAATGTCACTAGAAGTAACTCATATCATGATGCAAAAGCCTTTTAAAAACTAGTAGAAAAATATTTTCTAGTTGTGTTTTAGACCATGTACAACAAGGCATCATGAGTAGGGCACACAGGAACCTAGCACCATCATAACTGTTTCCAAAACATACTGAGTTTTGAATAAGCGGAGGAGGTAGAAGTGAGTGGGCGGAAGAACCTGGATTTTATTACCCCCTGATGATCCAGAGGATGGAGAAGCAGCCGAGTTTTTACAAAGCTGTTTCAGACCGTATCACTTCATCCCCTGGTAGATATTACATTAGGCAGAGAAGGGAGAGTGTCACCAGCATTGACACCATCTCAGAATTACAGAAAAAGAGGAACATTTGTAATTTTCATAACTCAAGGAAAGACCTACTGCTGAAAGACATCAAGGACTTCCTAAGAAGTATTAAAAACCTTCTTTCACTCTGCAGCTTTAAAAAATTATCTACATTCTTCAGGTTTGTCTCTTTCTAAGGAAAGTATAGAGAACAGGAGTTGAAATAATATATATTTTCCTGACAAAAACAACATAAAAATCCCACATTGAATCTAAATTCTCAATATTAAATGTCCTGGGTTTAATCTTGGTATATTGCAAATGTATAAGCTCCTCCCATCATCCCCAACAAATCCAAATCTCACCCTGATTTCTGCTACATCAGAAGTATTGGGAGAGGCTGGTTTTGATAACCATGCTGATAAAACAAGACTTGGTCATAAAGAAGGGATATCAGTAAGTTAGATTAACACCGAAGTACTGGAAATTTCATTCCAGTTCAGAGAAACTCCATTTCTCATTTAATAACTTACAATTACTTCAAACCAGCAGGGATAGAGGGAGAACTACAGACAGAGGGTTTTGGGTGTTTTTTCGTTTGTTTTTTTTTACCTAAAGTACATTATAAGATCACACAATCAGTAATACTCAGCTCCCTGAACAGGATCCAATGGATGTGCATTAAAATTTAAAGAGGGCAGTCAAGGAGCATGCTTACAAAGATGTCACCCCCATGGCCTTAAACATTCTGACCAAAGAGCATAAGGGTAAGCGAGGAAAATCTGTTAGAAAATGTGTTGAATGAGTGATGATAGAGAGGTGATAAAGATTCCAAGAACATCAGGCATAAAGATTGACCCTTCCTGGGCACCCAAATGAGAGAAAATGGAAAGCATCCAGAATTAGATAAGAACATCTGTGGCTGAACCCATAAGAAAACAAGGCTGGGATTTTTAGAGCTCCTCTGAAAGATATAAATGCCTTATTCCCATTCAGTTTAATTAGGTGACTGACTCCCTTGCTGCTGCTTGAAAATCCCAGCCTCTGAACACACTTACTCCTGATTGCTTGCATGCCCGAAGTGTTGGCAGTTGATTAGAAGGTTTTCCAGGAGTATATTTTGTTAAGTATCTGTGAATTATGTAACAATTATAGCTAATAAATCTCCCATTTAAGAAAGCCACGATGTGCAAGACATGGAAAATGTTTTCTAAAATACAGTGTATCCCCTAAAGAAAACCAGCTGCACCTTCACCACTGTGATTTTTAGTTGACAAGTGCTTTAGGATATCTCAAGATTTCCTTGAAATGAGAATACTCCACCATTAACCCCAAGGAGCCAGGCACAGGTTAGTTACAAGCCATGCAACCCTCTTCACCAAGAAGAAGCTGTCACAAGGTAGGGGTACAGAACAGTTCCTCCTACCCTAAAAAAGGTAAAGAAAAAAGAAAAGGAAGTAATTGCTCCAGGGACACCAGACAGCTGTAGGAACTTCATGGTAGTGATACAAGCTTGTCTGAAGGAACAGGGTAAGTATCTCCTTTTCCAGACTAATCCTATGATTAACATGTCCTCCAACCTGCCCTTTAGGGTGAGAGGTGTTTGGGATGGAGAGGGAAATAGCCTTGAGTACCTTTTTTTCCCCATAAACAGAGCAGGAAGCAGACAAAGCCAGCTTTCCAAGGACACTTTGCTTTCAAATTAGGAGTGTGTTGATCACAGCCCCTCTGTAATTAGTAGGGACACATGGACAATCCAGACACTTACCACACTCTGTAGATGCTTGTCTTTTCCTACTGAGTGACAAGGACCTCTATAGCATGCAGGTACCTACCTGAAGCATTCAGCTTGAATGCCTAAAATTAAGCAACCGCTCATCCAGACCCATATTGCCTTTTTAGTCTTCACTCATCTTTCACTGACAGCAGTTTGATGGGGATTAGTATGATTTTTACCTTAAAATACTTGCTGTCTTGGCTCACTCTCTGTGATGAGGTTCACATTATACTCTCTGAACTTACTTCCTTTAAGGATATTCACTTGAGATTAAGGACTTCTTCTTCCCCATCTTTCTTCCTCATCCATTTTGACTATTAAAATGTATGAAGTGTCAGTAATCAAGACAACAAACTAGGAGAGAAAAGTTCTTGCGTTGTATTTAATTTCGAACGCTGTTCATTTAAATAAACTTTACCCTATTCTGAAACAATAGTTTCAAAAGCTATTTGAGTTGCGCACTTATCAAGTCACTTTTGTGTCAGTAAAGGGTGAAGAAATGCTATGGCTTTTCCTGGCACCCCTTTCCCTCACCAGTGACAAAACTTGCTAGCTGATATACAATAGCAGGGATTCCATCCTTTCAAAATATAAACATACGAAAAGGATAATTAACATTGAATGGGGGGGAAAAAAAACAACAAAACAAAACCAAAACCAACCAAACACAAAAAAAACCCCAAACCCAAAGAAGTTCTAAAATACTTCATAGTACTTGAAGGAACTACCAAGGAGGCATCAAAAAATGACATAACAGGAATTTGAGCTCTCTGATACTGAACAATCCATTTTTTATTATTTTAACTCATCCCTCTCCCTTGATGTCATGATAGTTCTGTTCAGCAACAAGTCCTGAGATAACAGAGTAGTATCTGGGAATGAATTTCTTCCAGCTGAGCCACACGGAGCTGGTGCTCAGCCTCTTCCTCTGACTGCAGGATGATTTCTCTGAGGCCAGCTTCTGACAACAGCAGAACTCCATATTTTCTGACTTCATCTTACAAATTTAAAAAAAAAACAGTTTAAATTAAAATATCTCTCCCTTAGTTCTTATTTTTCTAGAGCTAAGTTTGAGCATTTAAAGACAAAAATGTCCATCTTTCCTTGGTCCTAAGATGCTCTTTAAGAAAGGCAAATATAATTCGTCTTTAGGATAAGTTAAATTCAGAGAAGCTGAACTCAGATGCACAAAAGGTCTCTTATGAAGTAAAAAGAAGGCTAATGTGATGGTGTAAAAGTTATCTGCACCTCATGCAAGTATAGAGAAAAATATCTATCAAGAGGTTAAAGCTTTAGACTAGGATTCAGTATACCCTACTTCACTGCTCAGCTGCCAATGCTGTCAAAGGTTTCCAGTGCAACTTTATCCAAGTCACTTTCTCTAAGTGTTAGCTGCCATTTTCCTTTTTGAAGAAGAAACAGTTTCTTGTCTCATCATTCATCTGTCACATCTATTTAGTTTGCGGGGGTTTGAGAGCAGGGATTCTATATATAGAATAGGACAGTGATTTTTTGAAGTCTTTTGTAACTACTGTGCTACATAAATATTTAGTCCATATACACTAGCTTAAGCTGACTTGGTGATTTTTTTTTTCCTTAGACATATAGAGTTTGCAGTTTCACACTCTACCAGTGTTTACAGACTAAGCATGTGCGTGTGTGTGTGTGTGTTTTCTGCCAGAATTAAGGTTGCCTCCTTTGTTGCCCCTGTGTTCATTTGCATTACAAGATTTGTGTGATCCTCAGCAAGGTTTCTAGGGTCGAGCAGTGCTATTTATTAAAAGAACACTCTTAGTTTTAAATTTGATTTAGTAACAAAAACTAGACCTTTTGAAATAAAAGCAGGGAGAGAAAAAGTAAGAGAAGGAACAGATTTCCAGTGCTTGAATGGGCTCAGGTCTCCTCTGGGACGTGGAAAGCAGGATAGGAAGTGTCAAGAAAATGCACAGGTAGCATCACCCCTGCCTGCAATAAAGAGGGCGTAACAGGAGAGAAATGAGATGCAGAAGGAGGAGGGCTGTTACCAGACACATGACCTCCAGCCATCACCTACTCCTGCTAAGACAGCTGCTTTCTCCTACAGAGGCACTGCATTTAGTGTTGCCTGACACCTAAGCTAGTGGCCACTCTGGAGTCGGTCTGCCTCTATGGGTTTATTGTTCTCCAACTTAGCTTTTGACAAGAAATTCTCCTCTGGGCCGTGGAAGTCCTTTTGACAAAAGCATCATTCAGATGAACGTGTTTCCATAAAAAGTTGCAGTTTTGAGAAACTGGTATTTTCTGATAAAAAAAGAAACAAGCAAAAAAAGTTTTTGTCAAAAGAAATTCCCACGTAGCTCCCCCTTTTTTTTTCCTACACAGACCACAGCCTTACTCTATGTACAGAAGAGGAGGGCTTGCAGAGTAAGCAGCTATTCACTATTTTGCTTTATCTTCATTCTGCAGTGTGCGGTCCGAAGCTTTGTTTATTTTCCACTATTCAAACTTTAACTCTAAAGCCAGACTCATTAATTTCTTCATGTGCTTTTTATATAGTTCATGAAAGCGCTTGACAAACAGAATTTATTTTTCCTGCATTGTGCTGACAGACAGTGGAGACAGAGGGATTAAGGTAAAAAGTGACATTCGTGTTGGGTGCTCATTCCGATATCCTGGAAACTGGATCTCGTAGGCTAGTTATTGTTACGCATGGCTTTTTATATTTGCAGCTCTCCGCCTCCTGATGGCAGGTGGAGTGGTCAGCCGTCAGGACTCCCCAGCTCAGACTCCTCAGCTTTGGGCACCCAGCAAATAAGGAGCGCAATTAAGGACCATCCGTGGAAGGCGCTTGGCCTGGACAGGAGACTCGGTGACGGTGGTCAGGATCAGAGGGCTGGTTGACCCGGGTGGCCTGAGGCCATCCTCCTGCAGCCTTCTTCCCTGCAGGGTACTGATTCTTTCGAAGGGCACAGACCATTTGCAGGGATGTGTGAAGCCTTGTTGTGACCTACCTGTCAGGGGACTTTTAAAGACTACATTTACCGTATTTCCATCTAATCTCTCCTGACCTTTGGTGCAGTGAAATTGTGTAAGGATCTTGTGATTTGACCAACTTTGCCTTTTTTCTTTTTTTTTTCATTAAAAGGGTGCAAAACACTGCTCTCTCATGTGGACTATTTATTTTGCCTAACTTAAAAACTTTTTGCCTGTAAGCACTAAAAGTTCCCAGTGAAGCAGCTATAAGAATCACAATTTTTAGCATGTACAAAAGAATATATTTTGTTAGGTTTTTTTTCTCCCCTGAAGCAGCAAACTAATTTTTCCTAGAAATTTCTGAAAACAAAACTATTTTATTTAAGTCTGCTTAGTATATGGGAAAAGCGTAACGAAACAGCCAAAGTTTAGTAAAGTTTTAAACCAGTGTAGATAAGGTGTTAACATAGGACATACCAGGAACAGGTTTGTTTTGGTTATAACAAATAAAACTTGAGAGCAGAGGGATGTGGGACAGAAGGAAAAAGGACTGTCACCAAACTGTCATTGCTTTGTTACTTCAAATCCTTTCGTGCACACCTATTAAGCAGCTGCACTCCTATGCTACTGCTGTGATGTGCTTACAGCTTGGCACCAGCTAATCATAATTACACGATGTCATTTCCCCTGCTTCTTTCACCTTGCCAAGGGTTTGAATGCAGAGAGCATGCCCTTTGCCAGCCACAGAGAACCTGAAAATTGTATCTTCACCTGCCTTTTGTATTTTGCACCGGCGTCAGCTAATGGCTCTCCTCTGTGCTCCTGTAATTGCACCTTTCCATATCAACCACACATCTTCCACATCTAGAAGGATGGATGGGTAGGTAGAAGACACATTGGTTTCTTTCTACCCAGTAATGCTAACTCTCTCCCTAAATTGTTTCTACAACTTCGTTTTATCTATGGGCCACACAACAGCAGCATGTGTTGCAAGATATCAAACTTATCTGTCTTCTAGATAAGAATAACATAGATGTTAAGACCCTCTTGACTGCATTTATAATGTTGAATAGTTTCTCCTTTTGAGACACGGATAACCTTTTCTGCTTCCTGTTAGCAATTTCTTGTTTCCCCCCCTTATCCTTTAAATGGAAACACAAGTCTGCCATTTAATAAAACCCCAATAATGATCCTGCTTTAAAGGACAAGGGCTAATCACTTGCTGCTTAACATTCCAGACACATGACAGTGGAGGAGAATAAATCAGTTAAACAGCAAGATGCAGCACAACTAATTTTCATGTAAAAGGGGGTGATTGCCTTTTTTTTTTAACCATTGTGATTTTTTTTTAAGCTGTTAAAGCCCAAACATTCTCGTCTATCAGTTTATGAATTATTAATAAAAAAAGAGAGAAAAGAGGCTTTCTTTTTCTAAATATCATCTGCTAAGCCACCACAGACTGAAGTGCCTCACACTGATTCCTGATTTACATAGTCCCAGTTGGAAGTTAATGAAGACTGCTGAGCCACCTTTCAACATGCAGATAAACCTTCATGTATTTAAAAGCAGGGAATATGTGCTTGTTGCTGGCAAATTATTCATCTAAGATCTGAAGTTTCTGACACCGCCTGCGTCAGATAAACTGTCACCCAAATTGCAAACTAATTAGTGATTCAAACATTTTCGAGCTGATTGATGACAGAATAATTTACGCTTGTTTCTCAGTTTCCAGCTGGCATAGGCTGCTGACTGGAGCCCTAATTAACGCTAGTACATCAGTCATGTTCTGCCAAGGCAGCACATACAATTAAAAGGCAGTTTAAATGGAATATCACATTAAAAAGGCTGGTAGATGCAAATGTGAGGAAACAGCACTTTAGGATAAAATGACAACAGAACCCCACAAACCAAAACAGAATGGAACAGGGTTGTTGTTTTTGTTTTTTTTTAATGGAGAAGTAAATTGTATTCCACATAGGCTATTTAGCAAAATAATACAAGTGCAGACGCAAAACATCCACACTAAATTCTTCATTATTATTATTCTAACAAGTTTTAACTACATGCTTTTCTCTTAATATTTGTTAGAAAATTGACGTATATTTGCATTTTGGATTTCAGTTACTTCAAAATGAAATAGAGGGTGCCAGTGATAGCTGTGAAGTTATTTACAGTGATAGTATAAGGCAAAACAGAAATATCAATATGTGTACTTGTGAGGCGCGTATACTGGAGCAGCCTTCAAAACTAGTTTTAAATAACAAAAGATCTAATCCAAAACTCACTGAAGTCAAGGGAAAACTGGTCATGTGATGTGTAGGACAGTACCGCAAATATCCAGCTATCTCGATTCTTATTTTCAGGCGAAACTGCTAAATTTTGAAAACAGCAATACTATATGTAAATGTACAATGGCTTCTAGTGGCATTCCCCATATCCAGTCATAAAATACTTGGGGAAAAAATAGTTATTGTATGAGTTTTATAAATTATCGTTATTGCTGTGGGTACAAATACAACCTGTGACCTGATTCTGTATCAGGCATATATCGCAGCCCGCAACTGTGGAAAGACAGTCCTCTGCAATGCTGCTGTCAGGCAGCTCTTTTATTTTATTAGGCCTATTTTATTATATCCATATTATAACCATGATATCTGTATATCAGTTGCTCTCTAGCTATCAAGCAGTCAGGTAGGAGAAAATGCATTTTGTCATCTCAGTAATGAGAAATGAGGATAGTTGTAACCCGTGTTCTCATTTACATTTGAACTACAAGAGCGTGTGCCGTTTGAAACTGATGATCAGGCTAAGGACAAAAACAGTCCTCCTTGGCACAACTCACAAAAGGTGTTAAGCCTGCAGTGCCAGACCCCTGTTGCAATGTATGCTGCATATTTGATGACACTGGTTTATCTTACTCAATGTGACCTCTGTGGGGGGAAAAGTTTTCATGAATATAAACAGCCCTGGGGTTCGTACCTTGTCTGCTAAGGTGTTTTTGAGATTATCTATAGCACATGACAGATGAGCCCTTGACTCTTACAGCACTTGAGCACAGAACAAAGAGAAGTCACTGTAGTAACCGCAAACAGACCTCGAGACGGGAGATGTGCGAAAGCACTCCAATTTGTTTCTAGGAGCACAGCAGACTGAAAGCTCACATCACTCAGTGCAGTCACACTTTGCTGTCAAATGCCATTTTGCAATGCCATATATTTGCACCTTTAAAAATTTTAGATAAGTAATAATTTACATTAGTATGGTGACGGGGGGTTCATACATCGGCTTTGACAGCTGAGCTATTTTAAGGAGCTTTACAAATCAGTGAATTGGAGATGAGGGGTGAAACTCACCTTAGACATAAATAAGCCCAAGTTTTCTGACTTTGCTAGAGTTGGCTGAAATTTTTTGCTCTGAGGCATGGCGAAGGCCGACCCTGTTGTATTCATGAGGCAAGAGACACCAGAAAACCTTGGCTTAGGTTTCAGATGCCACGTCACGTAGCTTCTGCTGGCTTGACTGAGGTGTCCTGCACTGAGCTCACCAGTAAGCGCTGAGACGCCCTGTAAGTGCCCAGGAACAGTGAAATCCCAATGGGTACAGCACATGGGATGCCCAGCAGCTGACAGAAACTACCAAGTGGGGACCATTGTAAAAGGGAGCGCGGGGAGGGTCAGGCAGAAGCCGAGCAACAGTTGTCAAGATTGTAATATAGGTTTTAGGGATGTAAATTTTCACACTTACACTTCCATTCCCATGTCCTCTTTTTAAATCTGGTTTTCACAGCTTCACGTGCAACAAAAATATTTTCTTCTCAGCTGTAGAACGTGGTTTCAGACAACAGGATTAAGCCCTACTTTCTGAAAAAGATATCAAAAGCATGAGTCTATCAGCAAAGCCACCAGTAAGAAAGAGAAACACGGAAGAGTTTTATTATTAAAATCTCATGCTGAGGAAATAGGACAAATTAATAACATTCTGTCTTCACAGTAAGAAAGCGTATCCTGCATAGCGAAGGGAGATTTTGGCTTTTATCACAAGGACTTGCAAAATATAGTCAACAATCCTCTACACAGGGAGCTGAAAAGTAGAGTCGGAGCTTGTGGGTTAAACGAGTGGAGCAAAGAATCTTTCTGCTACTGCTTTCTCTTCTTGTTTCCATGCTGTTGCTGATCACAGCAGTGGCTTGTTACGTCTCCCCAGAGAGAAGTGGTTCCGTAAGAGAAGGAATTCTGAATTCCCTATGGAAACTCAAACTTCTGATGTGCAATGTAAATACAGCAAGTGCTAGCCAGTTTGTGTTTATAACATATTAACCAAGTGCAGTATCACTTCCCCAGTGGGGAACCCAGAAAAGCCCGAGTGCTCAGACTCTTATGAGCTTTCTCTAAAGCTCTCTATCTGATGCTGAACGCGTGCAAATCTTTCCAATATGAAATATGTCTTCTTCCCTTTTAAACATTTTCCCCTCAGGTTTCCTAATGTGAAGGTTTGCTTTCTTTGATGAGAATAGAACCTACACAATTAAACATGTTTATAACACAATTTGCTTCTGTAACCCAGGGGACAGGAAAGCATTCAGGAAAACAGGTTGGGAGGGCTATTTAAGGATTTTGGTTTTTTAAGAGATTTTTTAATATTCTCTAGGTTTAATAGGAAATTTTAACCAATTCCAGCAGAGATTAAATAAAGGCAATGCTGTGGGAATGGAAATAAAGACAGTGTTGCACTGTCAAGCTGTGCACCTTGGAGAGCCAATTTCAGTTCATTGTTTTGCCACAGACTTATGTGACCTTTGGGAAGTTACTTAATCCAATGACACCTCATTAACCAATTTGTAAAGAGGGTAAAATGACATTTTCTCTCTCTAACAATCTTACCTGTTCATTTGAACCTGCAAAGTACTACTGGTACGAACTGTTCCATTCAAGATGTCATTATCTATATATACTCTTTGGTGCTTAGCTTGTAAACTCTTCAAGATAGTTTCTGAATATATGAATACCTAGAGCCAGCCTTTTCTGTAATTTTTACCTGCAGCTACAAGAATGTGAAATAACTAAAAGTTTCCACAGTCAATGCCTAGACTATTGCAATTGTTTTGTGAACAGATAATTTTTGAGCCTTGCTACAGAAGACTCTCTCAAGATTTTTGAACACAACGAGTTTTATTCACAGGAGGTGTATTTCAAAAATGCATTTTACTTAGACTCATCTTTATTTTTTCCACGTATTTCCTTCCCATAAGTGACACCCTCCTCAAAAGTATGCATCCTGCAGTAAGAAGCAGAACACAGGTGGCTGTATTTCAATAAACATTGCCTAATGGGACCTGTCATGACCAACAAAATCTTAATCCTCTCTGGCCCCCTACAATCTTAAGGGAATGCCTCAGTTTCATCTTCTATCCTTTTAGTTTTTCACTAGGCCCTATTTCTTATTCCTCTACACTTCCAGAAGCAAAATGTTTGAAAAGATCTATAAAACTCAGCCTCCCTCTGTGGGACTTCAGTCCCCAATTATATCAGCAGGCATCACATCCCAGTGGTGCTTGCTTTTACACCAGGAGCATCTCAACAAGAAGGTGGCAAGCTGCTGGTAATGGTGAGACACAAAAGTAAAAGCTAGCCCCAGTCATGAGTAAAGCAAGAGGAAGGTGGGAAGAGAAGGAAAAGGAAATAAAGGTCTATGGGAAGTTATGATGTTGAAACAAGTCTTATAAGTGTATCAAACACACACCAAGGAGAGACTCAAGAAAGTGCTTAGCAGTCCTGGCACATAGTACTGAAAAAGTCAAGATATAGCAGGTAGAAGTAGTAGCAAGCCAGTAAGGAGCACAAAGAGACAAGTGTTGATTCTGAATTGGAAACAAGCTTTGGGTCTGAGTCAGTTTTGGGATCACTCTTTGACTGACTCGGCCTCCCTTTTTTCTTTTAGGTTTTGCAGTTCACAGTTCATGCTTCACTAGTACATTTCAGGATTATATTGTAACATGTGGATCACAGGTGAAAAGCAAATACTCTGTGAAGCTGGAGAGGTTCATTAAAGCAGTTGCTGTTGATGAATCATCTCCTTCTGTGTCACTTATGGTGGTCTGAAGGTACAAAATTTGATTGCACCTCACCAGCACTTAACACCGAGACAGAACAAGCTATGCTTAGACCATGCAACAGAGAATCCGAGTGCTAAACAGGAACAAGCATTAGCAATCACAATAGAAGTAACAAGTAGCCTAGAGGCTTAATATAGATAATAGGAAGCTCAAAGAACAACAGATATCCTTCCTTTGCAGGAACAAGGCTGTTTTTAACACTCTGCAAACTAACAGTACTATCCTATCCATTCGTTTCAACGGAATTATATTGGTTTTATGAAGGTGTAGCTGAAAAAAGAATTAAGCTTGTTGCCCACTTGGGAATAATTCATGGGATATTTATATCAGATAAAACCAAACATGCTAAAAAAAAAAAAAAAAAGAGAAAAGGAAGATATAAAGAAGGAAAGAAAACACTCAAGAATGGAAACAGCTATTGGGAAAAGCAGTAGATTTGGTACATGTACAAAAGATCAGGAGGGAGCTGCTTCTTCCTGAGATGCTTCCTCTGATCATTTAACTATCAACCTTGTCCATCTTTTAACCCATTGATTACGAAATTTTATGAATAGTGTTTTTCCTTCAAAAGGTTTTGCAATTGGTACCAACTGCCTTCCTTGTAAAGCTGCTCAAGTGTTTTCTCCCCATCAGTATCTTCTGTCCCTTGAAAAAGTAGCTGGTGCAGGAAAAGGAGCCCCCTCCTGCCCTGAGGCATGCTAGTTGTTGCAAGGTGGAGCTCTCTTTCTTTGATTCAAACCACAGAGTATTTTATGTACCAGGCACTATGTATATACCAAAGCTTTATAAATAGTTTTTCAATAGCATAACACATTTTAAAAGTCATAATATTAACTGAATGTATTCTCCATAGGCAAATTCAGTGAAATTAAACTTCCATATTTCCTCCTCCCCTCAAGTCTTTTATTTCTATCAATGATGACTTTCAGACAAATAACCTTGCCGCTCTTTCAGCAAGGGAGACCCCAAAAAACAGGAGAGCTGTGAAACACTGTGTGCTTCATAACCAGAAATAATTAATCTCTAAAGTACATGAGAGTTTTCCGTTTTTCCAGTCTAATGGAAAATTTGCTGGCAGAAGAGAGCAATTGTACGTGATCACATAGTTACATGCACAAGTGATTTTATGTCACACACACGTACATATACATGTGTGTGTGTGTTGCAAGTACATATACATATGTACTAGCATATGGCCAGAACCTCATCTGCTATAAATAACTGACTTCAATGCAATCGCACTGATTTACATTATCTGCAAATCTAGTCTCATGTCTGTGTCTGTATATATTCTTACATTTCAAAGTGAGAAGCATTCCATATTCTAAAACTATTTTAGATCTGTTGGGTGAAATCCCAGTCAGAATAACAGGAAATTTGCTGTAGGCTTAACACAACATGTTATTATCACTACTTTTTCTGTAAATCACTGAATCTAGGAAACTATTTATAGTACTTTATTCATACTATACACTTTAAAAACATGAATAATATTATGGAAATGGAGATGACCTAGTAGGTTAAACATTGATATTCTATGCTTAAAAATGGTCATGTTGTCTAGCCAAATTATCAGGAATTTAGAACTGCATTCTGGAGACTGCATCTCTGGAGACATTCAAAACCCGCCTGGATGCGTTCCTGTGCAACCTGCTCTAAGGTGACCCTGCTCTGGCAGGAGGGTTGGACTAGATGATCTCCAGAGGTCCCTTCCAACCCTGTGATTCTGTGATTCTGTGATTCTGTTTCATGCACTGTTGATAAAGTAGCCAAAAGCAGATGCAAAACAACTATTTTTTACATGGCTTTTAAACATAGGTAGATTACCAGTGTTTTACAGTAGCAGCATATTCACTTTGATAGAAAGTGATTATTTCGATTTATTCCTAATGGCCGGTCCATTTCTTACCCCTGAAACAAGAATGAATACTTGTTTCACCAGTGAAAGATTATTATTATTGAGCTCAGTGGAACTGTGAAAAAAAAATATGAAGGAAAAAAAGTTTTTTTCAAATTCTAATCACAAGCACTACTTGTCTATTCAACAAAATCTTATACTCAGGTAAGTCAATCAGCCATCATTCCACAGAACTAATTAGAGCTGCAAAAATCTGGGCAAGTGTTATAAAAAATTTTCTACAAATGTTAAGATATTATAAAAATCCCCATATCTTTGTTGTTTCCCTTTGTTGTTTTCTGTATAGAAACAAATGTAGGAGTGTTTGCTGGTGGCAAAATTGGAGGAAAACAGTGAATTAAATGAAAACTGAACAATGTCTGTGGAAAAAGAATTCTGAATATGTTTGAACTAGAAGCCTGACTTTAAGGCTATAGTTCAATTCACCCTCCAAAAAAAGTCCACGTTTCCCTCCTCCTCCGCCTTCCCTGTTCCACCACTCCCATGCTGCTGCCCTCACACTAATCCCTACATTGTGCTGGCAAAGCATTTGCAAAGTAACAAGATTGTGAGTCTCATCCAACTGAAAACATAACTAAACAGAAAGGGGTGAGAGGCATTTTTAGCTGATCAGTTTCTCAATGTGGTTTGCTATGAGGCTGTGTAGCTGGCACAGTACAGAAGCAAGGCACATGATGAGCAAGTAGTAGGGAGAAGGAATGGGATTGGACTGCTGTTTGGTGATAATGCTGGTTTAAATGAATATCAGGAGTTGTTCTCATTCTATCAACAAAAATATATGTCACTGGCATTGAGCGTAACTATTTACACAAACTAAATTGAAATACCCTGTATAGCTATCTTGTTGAGATCAAGCTGTAGCAGTAATTCCCAAACTGTGATCCATGGGCCTCAGACAGATCAAGAGAAGTCACTTATGATTTGCAGAGAACTGATTTAAAATGCTACATTTTTGTCCATAATGCATTCAATTAAACTACTGCTGTTACCCAGATAGGATACAAATGTTATCAGGAGTGCTGGCAACTTGCCCTCCATGCGTAAAGGGTCTAGGGCTCATACTGTACTGATCTGGCAGATTTAGTAAAAAGACCTCAAGACATTGGTGCTGTCTGCCCTGTCACATTGCCAGACATTTTTGCTTCCATGTACAGGTGAAAGAGGACAATACGTGCTTGTAGCAAAGCTATTCCTGCACAAGATCCAGTATATTAACTTCAAATGGACCTCAAACTTGACTTGTACTAATACGATCAGCAAGTACACATATCTGCTATTTCAATGATAAGATCCACTGCAGGGCTGACAGCCTTCACCAGAGGAACAACTTATACTGTTGCTGATGGTATCATCTCGAGTGTGCCAATGTTATCTATCCAATCCTTGGGGCAGTTAAGAAGACAACTGTAGTATGAACGAGAGATGCTTTCACTCACAGTCAATTAAAAAAAAAAAAAAGGATATTGACAGAAATGGCAAAGGAAGAAATTCATGATTTTCTCTCTCTCACTTGCATACAATTATTTGTATGAATAGTTCCATTGAAATAAAAGTTACTGCTTGAGTGGTGAACCACTCACCAAGGAACAGACACAATTCAAATCATTTCAAACTACAAGTGCTTTTAAGAAAAACCAAGATTTTCTCAAAACAGGTCTTTAAAGGAAAAGAATATTCAGCCAAATATGCTAAGTATTTTTCATGCTAAATTAAAAAAAAAAAAAAAAGTAATTTTGTGGTTTTTCCCCCAAGGGCTGTCAATGTTTTTATCCACTATTTGTGGGGGTTATTTGACTTCAAATTTACAATGTTAATTTAATTTTGCTAAAATACCTTTCTTTTCTCCTCCAGTTTCTTAATTTCCCCTCCTAAGAAATAGATTTACCTCATTCTTGTTTTTACCTCATCAAATACTCCCTTTTTTTTGAAAAGTAGAACTTATGTCTTCCTCTAGTTGTGTTGATAGGTTGCTGTCAAAAAAGGTGCAGGATATGTCTCAGTTCATTCTTAATTCTCAGTCAATCCATATCTTTCTATAAAACTGGGGAGCATCTTTTCTAAAAAACACATTTTTTGAAAGAGCTGCCATGTGACTATCATTGATTTTAAGTTAGAGTCAAAAAGCCAACTCCCCTTCCACTGCCCCAGGAAGCACCATATAACATGTTATATTGGTAACAATAAACCAAAATCAAAGCAAGCCTGTAGAAGATTATGTTCCTCCTCTCCTAATTAAAATGTCACAGACAAGTATTTGAAACAGGGAGATGAACAGATACGATACATATTCTACTCATTCTGCTCTCTTCTGTCATTTAAAGCCAACTCTGTTTTGAACAAAAATTTACTAATTTTGGTTTAAAACATGTTATCAAAAATGTACTTTACTACACAGATGTTTGTCTGAGCCAATATGATAATTACTATGGCCTGTTTAAGTCCAATACTAAATGGACAGTGCTTCAAAGATGTTTCAGAGGAACAATTTTTTAAATCTAAAATTCTAGGGTAACCTGTCCACAGGAGTTCCTTCTTTACCACTGGCATACGCCCTGAAGCTTACAAGTCTTTCCTCTCATTCAAAACTCATACCTGTGTGTGTGTACTTGCGTTTTGGAAAGAGAAAGACTCCCACCAGAGCCTCAGCTAATGATTGTGACAGCAAGCCTCACACACTAGTAAGCCCACACATTACTGCTCTTCTGAATGTCATTCTGTTCTTTTGTTGAAGCCCACTCTTTTTTCCACTCTTCTATATACCTTCCTGTTTGTCTCATTTTTATTGTAAACAGGTCTAACTATTTTCAGTCCCTTTTCATATGGGCAGTTTTCTTTAGGCTGATCTCCGGGTTCTCTTCAGCCATGTCTGAAGTCCTTGTCTTTGACAGACCATTCCTCAGGTAGGGCAACCCACGTTAGTTACTGCATCCCAGAAATTTGCATCCTGCCATTGTAATATTTCCTACATCATTCTCCACCCCATTCTCGCCTTGCCAGAAAAGGTTAGTACCACCTACTCGACCAAGGCAGTGTGACAGGGTACTGCTGCTGTCATGAAAAACACCATGGAGAACTTGGGGTAAGACCAAAAATTGTATCAAAACCGCAGCCTATATGCCAGGTATGAACACACTAACTCCTAGCTGTGACCAGTAGACACTGTTTTACTCCTGCCAGCCGCATGTGCAGGATCAAACACCAGACATGGACAGAAAAATGTCATCTACAAATGTATCAATTGAACTGAAGTGCTAACTGTGTGGACATGCTGAACTTAAGCCAAAGCTATGGCACAAGAGACTATGTCTTGTCTGTTTGCTGTGAGATTTTCATGATGTGACAGCTGATAGCAACCTAGTCAAGGAAACAGGAATTCGATAAGTACAGATTCTCTTCTAAAAAAAAAAAAAAGGGGGGGTGGGGGGAGGAGAAGAGAAAAAAACAACCCTTCAACCTGCAAAGTATGAATAGCCTGAAATCACATTATACCTCAGGCTTTCCAAAGTGAGAGCTGCCGATGTTATTGTCACTGACAGAGCCTGATTGAGGAGGAGAATTTTTGGCAGAGAACAAAATGTTGCCTCCTATTTCCACTGCTTGGAGCAGTGGTGTCAATATTTCAAGAGCCAGTGTCCACCAAAGAAAAAGAAAAAAAAATCCGTTGTAAAATAAAAGCATTGATCCAGGAGTCTGTAAAGGTAGAAGTAAACAATGCAGCTATCAATTAAAGATTCTGACCTGAAAGGTGTATTTAACCAGGAGGTAAATGATGTTTTTTTTCCATTGTGCAAGGACAATATTCGAATGTTTAGCTTTTCCAGGAAGGGTCCAAGCTTTATTTCATGTTTGCATAGCGCTTCGCCCAACGTGAGCACTTCAAAGCCACAGAAGTAACAGTGTATCTCACATACAGAGGAAATGCAGCATCTCACAGGGATCTCTTTATGTGCTACAGTCGTCTCAGTCTCTCTTGAACTACCTTCTTAAACCATTTCTCAACAGGCACTGTTCTTTTTCTAGTGCAGTTGTCAATAGCCTTTACTTGGCACTTCCAGGATGTTGTGATTTCCAAAGCTGTGTTCCCTGCAGATACCTGCTCTTCATCTTGCTGAACTGCAACAAAACCCAGGATGCAGGAGCCAGACTCACGAGCAGCCAAGCCCAGTTCCATCAGGCCATGAACAACATGGTTATTCAGGAGCAACCAGGACCATTCCCACAGACAAGTCTTTCACCGTGTCAGGCCATGGAGGGAAGAGGGGAGTGAGTAATGTGGTCAGAAAAGCATTCGTCTTGCTGGGGGAGGAGCGGATGGCAGTTTTGCGTTGAACAGGAGGTAGGATGAAACAGCTGCAATGTAGCTTGAGTGAAGGCAACGGCAGAGGCATCCTGGGGTCCCTGGAGAGCTTCACAGGACATTCAGTGCGAAGCAGCTTGTCCTGCTCATCATGAGGACTGAGGCGTGAGCAGTGAACATCAGACCAGTATTTCAGCCTCTTTGAGGGAGCAGGGCAAAGCCTCTGAGGCTGGAGGCTTGGCAGCATTTTCTGAGCCAGCATGCCCAGCTGATGCATCGACATTTACCCGGCTGCTGGCCCAGCTCTAACACATTGCTGAATTTATCCAAAATGTAAATCACCAAGCTGGACAAAAAGATGTAAGCTTCAAATATCTCATGGAGTCACAGGGACAGCACCACGCTTGCATGCAGTGTGTCTGCATCTGGGAGAGTGAGGGAGGGCAGGGATGTGGAGGACAGGAAAGGGTTTAGTTGAGAGGATTGACAGAAACAGAGACAGAAGGAAGGAGAAACAGGTGAAAGAAGTGGGACACAGGAAGATCACAGAATCATAGAATGGTTAGAGTTGGAAGGGACCTTAAAGATCATCTCGTTCCAATCCCCCTGCTGTGGGCAGGGACACCTCCCATTAGACCGGGCTGCCCAAAACCCCATCCAGCCTAGTCTTGAACATTTCCAGTGATGGGATATCTGCAACTTCTCTGGGCAACCTATTCCAGTGCCTCACTACCACAAAGAATTTCTTCCTAATATCTAATCTAAATCTACCCTCTTTCAGTTTAAAACTGTTACCCCTCATCCTGTCACTACACTCCCTCATAAAGAGTCCCTCCCCATCTCTCCCAAAGGCCCCTTTTGAGTACTGAAAGGCCACTATAAGGTCTACCTGGCGCCATCTCTTCTCCGGGCTGAACTACCCCAACTCTCTCAGCCTCTCTTCATAGGATAGGTGCTCCAGCCCTCTGATCCTCTTCATGGCCCTCCTCTTGGCCCACTCCAAAAGGTCCATGTCCTTCTTATGTTGAGGGCTCCAAGCTGGATGCAGTACTCTGGGTGGGGTCTCACAAGAGTGGAGTAGAGGAGCAGAATCACCTCCCTCGACCTGCTGGTCACGTTTCTATTGATGCAGCCCAGGATACGGTTGGCTTTCTGGGCTGCAAGCACACATTGTTGGCTCATGTTAAGCTTCTCATAGAATCATAGAATCATAAAATTGCTGAGGTTGGAAGAGACCTTTCAGACCATCTAGTCCAACCATCAACTTAATTCTGACAAAAACTATCAATAAGCCACATATCTAAGCACTACATCTACCCATCTTTTAAATACCTCCAGGGATGGTGCCTCAACCACTTCCCTGGGCAGCCTGTTCCAATGCTTAA
>VYZM01012520.1:70648-100898 GCA_013398915.1 Dromas ardeola
AAATTTTTCCTAATATCCAGTCTAAACCTCCCCTGGCACAACTTGAGGCCGTTTCCTCTTGTCCTGTCACCTGTTACTTGGGAGAAGAGACCGACACCCACCTCTTTACAGCCTCCTTTCAGGTAGTTGTAGAGAGCGATAAGGTCTCCCCTCAGCCTACTTTTCTCCAGGCTGAACAATCCCAGCTTCCTCAGCTGCTCCTCATAAGACTTATTCTCCAGACCCCTCACCAGCTTCTTGCCCTTTTCTGGACCCGCTTCCGCACCTCAATGTCTTTTTTTGTGGTGAGGGGCCCAAAACTGGACGCAGTACTCGAGGTGAGGCCTCACCAGTGCTGAGTACAGGGGCACAATCACTTCCCTGGTCCTGCTGGCCACAATGTTTCTGATACAGGCCAGGATGCTGTTGACCTTCATGGCCACCTGGGCACACTGCTGGCTCATGTTCAGCTGGCAGTCGACCAACACTCCCAGGTCCTTTTCTGCTGGGCAACTCTGTAGCCACTCTTTCCCAAGCTTGTAATGCTGCATGGGGTTGTTGTGACCCAAGTGCAGGACCCAACCCAACAACCAATTCCTCAACCAACACCCCCAAGTTCTTCTCCTCAGGGCTGCTCTCAATCCATTCTCCGCCCAGCCTGTATTTGTGCTTGGGATTGCCCTGACCCAGGTTCAGGACCTTTCACTTGACCTTGTTGAACTTCATGAGGTTCACACAGGCCCACCACTCAAGCCTGTCAAGGTCCCTCTGGATGCTGAGTAAATGTGAAAAATAATGAAAAGCATGAGCAAGGTAAAAACACTATTAATAAGACAGTGTCAGGGTCAGAAAAGGAAGAGATTTAAGTGATAGATGACAGATTTTAGAGAGTAATGTAAACCTGTATCTGCTTACACTGTGAAATCATAGCAGCTTACTCACAGGATATTGAAGAATATATGAGAATTGCTCCAAAGGTAAAAGGAAGGAAAAACATTAAAGCAAAGTATTTCTTCCAAAATCGTGCATCTATCTAAATGTTACACTTCTTAGTAAGAATTAGTAAGCTTTGGAGCATTATTACAAATTATAATTGCGAATGTTTTAATTATACCCCATAATATATAAGAACTTAGTTATTTCATCTATATTGAGCTATATTGATTATTGTTATTATTAAAGATATCTATTTGTTTGTCAGATTCATAGCTCACTTGCACAGTAGTGAAACACAGTAAGTCAGCATGTGCTGATGTAATTTTACCAATGAAAAAGACACCAGCATCAGGCCTCTTATATCAGAAGTTAACTGTATTGTCTCCACTGTGAGAATGGCTATGGGTTTGAGATTGAGTGCCTCTCTGCTGTAGAATGGCTGTAGAGTTTGAGTACCTCTCTGCTTTTCCACAGAGGAGGGAAGCATGGCACATGCAGTCTCAATCCAAAGAACTACAAAGCAAGCCAGTGTGAGAGTGTATCACCCAACCAAGCCTATACTCTGCTTCATAGACAGTGCTTCAAGTTTGTCTCCTTGTAATACAACTTCAATAGTCCAGTAAATATAGCTCACAGGAGGCACGTACTTACACCCATCTGATGTTCTCCAAAGTACCAGGGAGACTGAGTTTTGAACAACAGAGCCAAAATGTATTGTTCCTGGTATGATATAATTACTAAAATTACTGTACAACTCAATAGTTTTCTTAAAATACACTTAGAAAATAACACAGCCTGGTCCTGCAGCCGAAGTAGTACCGCCCTGCGCTAGGAATCATAGTACAAGGGGTAACCTAGGAATGGCCCGATTATAAAAAAAAATAAATATTAGTTCAGTTCTTCACTCAAATATCTGGTCTTTCACTAGCATACATTTATTTAAAGGTTAAATCAGAGGTGGGAATGGGAAGACGCTAATCTCAGATTGCGAAAAGCTGCCAAAACTGAACTATTGAAGCAAATGCCAGGCCAGGCAGTGGGCCAGTTCACTCATCCTTACTAGCCACCTGCAGACTGTATTATCAAAGCCTCTGAAGTTTTTTATTGCAGTTTATTATCCCTTCATTATGATATAGAAAAAAGGCATTGATGTAAAAAAATTTGATACCAAGTTTCTCCCTGACACTCAGCACGGAAATCCATTCATGTTTGCATGGGAACAGGTTATGGGACAAATTTTTTTCTCTATCTGTGACAAACCAGATTCTCATGCATATATGTAACTTCTCATTGTAACCATGGGGAAGAAAAACCAGCCTTTTGCATGAGAAGCAGACAAAGTAAAAAGAAAGAGGCATCTCATCAGATAACACACTAAATAATCACATCCTAAGAAGGGAAAGCGTACCACCATTGACTTCAGTGGAATTGCACCAAACAGCTCACCTCAGCAAATTGCACCTCAGCAGCTGAGGAGAGGTCTCACAGGACAATGACATATAGATGACAGTACCAAACCGATTCATTCATATTAATATCCTTTAAACTTTGAAACACAGCTCAAGATAGTAGCCTTTGACTACTGCCTTTCCCAAGACAGAACTGTATGTTTTGAATCACATCATACGGCGTTGGATGGGCAGTTCTGATAGTCAGAGATCCTCTGAAAAATAGGATCTTGGAAATTTTCTCAGATTACAATACTCAAGCTCAACAAAGCATGTGAATCTGTGTGTTTGTTCTTATTTTAAATACAGGGTTTTTTGCTTTATAGCCAAGGCATCAGACATCCCATATTTTATGGGATTATTTCTTTTTTTTTTTTAATCAGATGGGCTGTTATCATCTCTAACACTGATTTAGTACAGTTATAGCTGTAGCAATCTGAGAATATTATTAGCACAAGAAGTTCTGTAAGGAAAGATCATATCTGTTATGTAGACTAACTGACATGTTTGGAAAAAAAACAGACCAGCTGCAGATCTGTCTTCCAAAAGGACTCATCTGTTATTTCTCACTACATCAGCTACTCTAATGAAAGACAAAAGTTCTCCTACAAACTTTGCTTACTGTCACTTGTAATTTAAACACTGGGAGCCTAAATTTCTTTCCTTTGGCAAACACAAAAAAGAGCCAGAGAAGAGAGAATGAAGGCAAAAATGTGTTGATTGATAAGTATTGATTTCCCTGAATTGGGGCATGAGCATCTTCCTCTCTCGCCTACTTTTGGGACTATTTAGGGTCAAGTCCTCAGATGTATTTTCCATCCAAAATAAAGCTCGTCTCAACACTAATATGAGGGATGAGGCCCTAGAGAATACCTAGGACAGCTGGTCCAAACACTGAGCTCCTAGTAAAAAGAGAAACAGTGGAGGAGAGCCAGAAGCAGCTCAACATCGATGTTCTTTGTGCTACTCTTCATTGTTTCTGGGTTGGTACATTCAGATATTTTATATGATGGCTGTAGCTAAGAAAAACGAAATAATGAGTGCAAAGGGTTATTGCCCAGGAGCGTGACTACGTCAAGAAGTCACTTGTACCATATGCTCTGTCCCCTGTTAGCATCTCCTCCAGTTTGAAGAACGTTGTTAGCACCTGCATTCTAACATTAGGGGCATAGCCTTATAAGGATGTTCCCCAAGTAGGCAAAAGTGACAGTAACAGAAGAGAAAGCAAGGAACCTTGCTTGACCACAACGAGAGGGGATAATGCACGCCAGGATCTGGCACTTAGAGGAAACCGTCTTCACAAGGAGGTTTTCACTGCAATGATAAAAGTTTGCCTAGCTGAAGGGTTACGGCCCTTTCGGTACATAAAGTATTTGCTGAAGTTGGACAATTCTAACTGCATTTTCTTGCTCTTTGTCATGTTATTTTTTTCTAGCAAAAAGTCATATAAAGCTATTAAGACAACAAAAAAAGAGATCTTCAGAGCTTCTCCAGATTGTACCTATCCGCAAGATTCATTGTGAAATTTTGTGAGAATAAAAGATTTTCATGGTATGAAAAGCATGTCCCAAGTTAATCGCTGCTGTAAAAGGACACAGCTCCATCAGCCTCAGCAGTGTTACCTGCCATTAGACCGCGGCTGGATTTTCCGTCACATCTCATTTAGCAAAAATGCAGTTATACTTCAAATTTTATTGGTGTGGTTCTATCAAGAGAGACCTAAATAAATAAGTTTTATATATATATTTATATATTTTATCCTCAAAGGCCTCTTGTTAATTTTGTCAACCCAGACGCTACTTAAAGCTGACTTTCACAGGGATGTGTGTATTTGCGGGTCAGGTTCATCAAACATTCATTGTTCAATACTGTGACAGCTGGTAGCAGGCGTACATACTCTTCCCTTGTTTGGTTTTCTGATAGAACCTGTCAAGTACTGGTTGTCTGTAACTGAATTTGTCACCCTCTCAGCAAGGTTATATCTTTTCTTACTATCAAATAAAACAATAAAGAAAAACTATACAAACTCTAATGTTATTTTTTTAACATCAACTAGCAATACAAAAGCATGTTTTTTATCAAAACAACCACTAGCAAGTAGATGCAGTTCATTCTTGTTTATTAATTCTAACAGATTTTAAAATCAAAAAATTGTGCCTGCATGAGCAGTTTCCAATCCCTATCCCTTCTCCAGTGATAAAGCAACCACTCACTACAACAGGTATTATATACTCAGGTATGGTATCACTGTCAGGGCAAGATTAAATATTTCTGGCATGTCGAGTGTATCCATGTGGTGGAACCAGTCAGCAGGTACTGCTGTGATGAGCCACAACCCTTCAGCATAGGCAGGGTGAGTCTGCACAGATTTGGAGGGCCTGCCCACATTTCAGTCATCAAGCATATTTGCTAAGTGTGGGAAATCTTCAGTGAGATAAATACTGAAGTATTAGTGACTCAGGAGCAGGCAGATCAAAACTTGGGGCAGGATGGTACATGTGGAAATGACTAGAAAACTTTCCATACAGAGAGAGCAAGAGAAACGTGGCCTGTTTGGGATAAACCACTCTGCCTTGACAGACGCCACAGCTACCCAATGCAACTCGGACGTGATGAGGAGGATGACAGCAACACAAGTAAACTTGCCAAGTGAGATGTGCGTTTCCAAGAGCAGTGTCAATTCACAATTTGGTCTGTGGTTTAACCCTACATGTAGTATAGAGATAGCAGTAGTAATAACAGTGGCCTAAAGTACTGACAAAAACACCTATAACAAAATCAAAAGACCAAATTTAAAAGACTTTTAAGTGCCTAAAGCTCACACAAGTGTCTTGGGTAATTTAACAAGTGCTGAAATTCCACTGAAGACACAGAGAAGTACATTCCCAGGCTGCCTATATGTTTTTGTAAATTCCACGTGGCAGTTTTTTCCTCCTTCAAGGCAACTCTGTGATATTTCAGTACACCAATTAGAATTCACCAGGACTTCTCTCTGTTTCTCTCTTAGTATCCACCCCACAACCACAAACCAACAAAAGCAAAACCAAAGACAGAATAAGACAGACCAATAAAAGAAGCGTACTGCGGTTGAGACAAGTTTAAACTAGGATTGTCTTGAGGACGATATTAGAAAAATATTATTCAGTGTAAACCTCCATCCACGCTTAGAAAAAAAAAAAGATTTTTTTTAATCAATAAGATTGGTGTTTTAATCAATAAGAAAAGAAGAAATAGAAACTATATAGTAGTACCAGGAACTAGGAGATCAGCAGTCCATTTTAGGTACAAAATAGACAAGAAACACATTTCTTTCTCACTCATGTCCTTTGAAAAAGAAAAGAACCACACAGCCCCGCTAATAAATAAATAAATATTTGTGCAAAGTCTGATTGCAGAGAAACCCTTCACTTCAGTATCCTAGTTCAGCTGAGTATTTAAAGCACAGGACTAAAGAATTTCTCATAAGCTCAAAACTAGACACAGGCTTAAGTACCTTGTTAAACCGAGACATCTGTTCTCCTTAACATAAGACTACAAAGAAAACTTTCCCCTTTGTTTTGTGAAATGACCCGAACACAAGAGGAAAAGCTATTGCCTCTAGAAGTCCCATAATTTCACTCTGTATTCAGACACTTTGACAATTTCCTTGAAAAGTTGTTCAGTTTTCATTCTTGATCTTGAGCATCTACAGGTCACATTCTGCTTTCAATTACTCCATTGCCATTGTCTTCTTGAACTACTTGAACAATTATTCTCCTAAGCGTTACTCTAAAACTTCAGGATACGCTAGTGAAAAATAAGAAAGGCATACTAAACTTTGAAATCTCCACAAAGTACAAGTGTCATCAGAGTCTTGTTCAGAAATAGGTTTCAAAACCTAAATGTAGTGCTCCCACTGAACACCTGCAAAATCCCAATTACTGCCTCAGGTTTGAATAGCAGCTCTGTTGAGGCTGCTTTTGAAAGGACCTCTGTTGCATCCTGAGAAGCAAGGATGACTTTCGAGATACTGACGTCTGTGCCACAAAACCACTCTCCCATGTGCTGTGCTTTATGCACGGAAACAAATGTGTTCATGTTTGATCTCTTCAAGAGCAAGTCTCATCTCTGCAGAGAAAGAAAAGGATTTCACTTCCTGTAAGGGAGACTTGAAAGCAGAACAGGTGGGTTTTACAGGGTCTGAACCGCATTTTATTTTTGAGCGTTCCCTGCTCCAGCTAGAGTTAGATTATGATAAGAACTGACTGTGCCACCAAAGCATTTTCATGACCTACAAATTACCCCAGGTTTAAGAGCTGGTGTATCCTACACTGCAAGAGATTCTGAGGGGAAGTGTGCCTACAAGAGACATCCAGGCATTTTTATAAACTCTTTAGGCTTCTGGTGTCTTGTGGTATCATATGTGAACAATCAAATCAGTTCTGATTTGAACGCTGTCACTTGGATTAGGGTTTATCTATCGCATGGTAGCACTGAGTTAGCAGGCCGCGGAGATGAATAGAAGTACTGATTGCTGAACTGACAGCCTTGAAGATGAGTAGCATTATTTTATCACATCCTTCTTTGCAGCATGTGCCAGTGGGTTTTAGCTGTCACATTTTTTAAAATTATCAAGCCTCAGAGTGAGTAACAGGGCTGTTTCCTTAGTGCGTAAGAGTCCCCTTCGCTCCTTCGGATCCTACCAAAGCTGATGGCTTTTATTTTGTGAAATTGTGTACTTGTAGGTTAATTTGAATAAACAAAAGACTTCATTCTGCAAACCACAATGTGGCTACTAATTTAGTGGCTGTTAAGTGTCTTGCTTTCCAGTGCACCTCTTGTTACCATTATGCCTTTACAAAAGAAATAAATCGGGACAGAAACATTTAAACTCTTTTGTGAAGGTAAAAGACCTATTTGTTTTTAATCCACCTTCCTGGTAACACCTATTAAGGTTCATTAACTAGGGACACATTCAGTTTGCAATGTGGTTTCTCGCATACCGACCTGCAGCATGCCTGCAGGCGTATGTCGTGTGCAGTTATCATTTCTCATTCAGCTTTCCCTGATGCACCTACCTGCCTTCTGCCCCCAAATCTCAGACTCTGAAGACTACTTTTGACAGTGTCAAAAGGCTGCAACAAGTCACCAGAAAGCTGGGAGTGCTGAGTGAATGGCTACTGCCCGCTGGTTCCTTCAGAGGCTGAGCCTGATCAGGACAAGAAGACAACAAGGCCACCAGCAGTAGCAAACTATTAAACCCAGTGATGACAGTGCCTGTCCCATCCTATGATGGGTCCATCTTCTTCCCATGGTGAAGTCACAGAATGGTAGAATTGCCTAGGATGGAAGGAACCCTTAAGATCATCAAGTCCAACCATCAACCTAACACTGCCACAACCACCACTAAACCACGTCGCTAAGCACCACGTCTGCCCGTCTTTTACATAACCTCCAGGGATGGTCATTCCACCACTTCCCTGGGCAGCCTGATAAGCTATTCCAGTTGAAACAGCTCCAGCTCCCTGCAGCCTGTGTGGGACGTGTGTGGTGGCACAAGAAGGTCTGAAGCAGGCTGGTGTTGAAGCTCTGCACGGGGGATGGGCACATTCCAGCGGCCACCGGCTGGATGCACGGCCCACCGGCTCTGCTCTCCAGGCACAGGGCAGCGGGGCGCAGAGGCGAGACACTGAAAACCCCTCCAACAGGCCTCAGCCCAGCGCTCTGCCCTGCCTAATTTGTCAGACCAGCGGGGTGTTAAATCTGCAAACGTTAGACTGCACAGAAAGGATCTGTTAAATGAATCAAGCAGTTTTCATGGATGTGTAACACGCTGCCACTTGCTGTCACTGTATCCAGTTTACAGCAACCCACCCCAAACCTGCCTGTGTGCAAGTACGCACCAAGCCCAAAACATCTAAATCCCCTTTCCGACTAAAGGTCCATCAACTGCGTTCTTTAACAAACAGACAGTTCTAGGTTTTCCAAAAAGTTTGTGAATATACCTTTCCTTCATCTCTACAACAAAAGTACACCCTCCAGACACTGGAATTATAGATGCCTCAAGAAAGAAAAAAAAAAAAAAAAAAAAAAGTGGAAATAAGGAGTACTCAGCCCCTGCAGGATTAGACCCTTGGAGAACTTTCTCTCCACCACTTCTTAAGAGCAGTGCCCAAATATTCAACACCCCAAAACATAAAAGCTGAGCAGCTAATTACTTCATTTATCATCATTTCATTTTCTGTAGAAAGCAATTTAATTCTTATCCTTCCTAATAAAAGAAGTATTTTATCATCTCTCTCACCCGTCCTGAATTAGACTGAACAGATGCCTCCATGACAGTAGATCAAATGCCATGATATTTCTTACCTAAAAGGGCACTGCAGCTGAGGATATCAGGAACTGCACTCACATTAAAATAGATTCTTTTAGCATTTGTGCTCAAAAAGATAGCATTTTTAAAGATTCTGGAAGCCTCTTAGGATTAGATCTTACAATATGGGTGATGATTAATACAAAACACTCGAAAAGAAAATCCCTCTGATGGGGAAAGGAAAAAAAATGCCACAAGGCCACTTACCTTTTAAGGACAGAAGAAATGCCTAGACAAGGGATTTAACAAGCTTTCACAAAGCAGAAGTCTCCTTGCAAGGTAGAAATAATTTAGCCAATGTAAGAAAAGCAGTTTTTAGCTTCACCGTCATAATTCTCCACTGCAGAGCTTTACAATTTACAGTGGGACAAAAGAAAGCCCCATTTCTTTTGGGCTGGTGTTGAATGAAAGTTTAAAATAGGAAACTCTACACAACGAGACATCTGAAAAGTCCTAGTACGGCGAGACGAAATTTTATTTCAAGTTAATTTAGTGGATTGCTGTCATCCATTTCCTTTTGAATTAAAACTAGGAGCAGTAGTCTTTAAATCTATTTCTTAAAGTCCAGGGCATATTTTAATATGAGGGAAGACTCTGAGTTGCTGAACAGAGGGCTGACATTTGACAAACTCGTATTCTCATGGGACTGCATTTCAATGGAAATTATACATTTTTCCCTTGGAAAGTATTGTATGACAAAATTTGACAAAATAAAACAAACACATAAAGGAGTAATTCATAAAGGTGTGAGAAAATAAGAAAAAATGTGAACTAGATCATGATTTCAAATTCAAGAAAAAGTTTTAAGTGCTTTCTAAAGGTCTGTCCTCAGCTGCATGCAGAGGTGCATGATATTGGGCAAGACCATGTATGGCAGTGCAGGAGAATGATGTCATGCTGGGGAGGAGTTGTCATCCAAACAAGCAAAGCCAGTGAAGATCAAGATGGAGGAAAAATAGAGGCTGACAATAATGGAGGAAAAGTGGGGCAAGAAAGATGAGACCTCCAAAGGTCTATAGATGACCTCCCCTGTACAAGGTGCATGAGGTATTAGGGTGGGGAACAGAGGGATCTCACTCTCTGGCATCCAAAGCATGAAGCCCCTCACGCCCAGTTTGTTCTTGAAAGCCACATGACCTCGTGAAGATTGGGTTTACCACTTGAGTGTGAATTTTTCTTGAGAAAGCAGCAGGGTAAAAAATTAGGTGGGGAAAAGTCTGAAAGAGGTGTCCCACATGTTCCCAGTCCTCAGGACCACTGCTCCAGTGTGGGTACATCTCTTTTAGATGGGGCATATGGTGAAAGAGATAAGCTAAAACTGTGGGAAGAGGAAGAACGAAATTTATTTAATCTGCCTGATTAATTCTTAATGAAGAAATGGGGCTTAGCAAGGAGCAATACAATGGGAAGCTGGCTCGAAGGAGACCATTTTAAACCCACAGTGTTTAAACTGATTTTCAATGAGACTCTGCCGAGAAGATGCTAAGACAGCTGAGGGGGCTGCAGACACAACTGGCACATGCTCATGTCCAGGTGGAGAGGGGAAGGCTGGTCCCTCAGTCGGGCCTTGGGGCAGGAGAGGGGAAACTTTTCGGAAGTCCTCACATCTCATCAAAGTGAAGGTGAGGGGGGGACCACAGGCCTGGGGAGGCACCAGTTTCCCTACTGACTCTTCCCAAGGAGCTACAGAAGCCCTCACAATGCACAGCAATGACTTGTAGCTCTCACCAGCCCCTGCCCCAGCTGCAGGAGGGCTCCCTGGGAAAACATATGATCAAATACCTTACTGCTCGGAGGCCCAGCTGCTTAGTGGCTCGCCTGGGAGGAAGATGCTATTGTCTTGCAGAACCATGTTGTTTTTCCCATGATAATATATGACTGTTTCTTATGGTACAAATAAAATAATTTTTCAAGTGATGAAAGAGGAATTACCTGTTCAAGACGTGCCACTTTTGTGAATAATAAAATCTCCTGTACATGACATGTGTATGTGGACACACAAATGCTTAGGGCCTTATAAAACTTGGAAATGATGATTTCAGTATTATTGCTCATTAATTTATTTTTCAAATGCTGAAATAACTTTGGCTCACTTTTTCCACAACTCACTTTATAAAGCGGTGTTCTAAAGTGTAAACTGTGTATGTTTAGAAGAGGGCATAAATTTAAAACAACGCAGGACTGGAACTGCATCTGTAGTGAGGCTTTTTCTTCTTTTTTTATCCCGCAAACAAAAATAAAAAATAAAATTCATATCTGGACTAACACTCAGTGTAGAAAATATTAACCTGGAGCAAATTTTTATGCAGGCAAGTTATAAATCCCTGGAAATATTACAGTAGCAAACCACATTGACCTTTAACTCTAGGTTTGCAAATGGTAATGCTATAATAATTGTGTATGTCCTTTTATTGTGTGACTCCCCACTCCCCCAGCCCACTAGGAAATGGGAAATGATGGCCTTTAGCAGTCCTTTAAATTGAAGGTATAGGGATGCCTTAAGTTTATTCCCAGTTATATATAACCATGTAGTATTATTATTATTTATATCTTGCTAGCGGCACTTGGAATGCAGCTGCTCCTGTGGGTAGCCTTGTAAAGGAAGGTGCTATGTGTTTTGAACAAGTATTAAATGTGTACAGGAGATGATGCTGTATAAATGCTTTCTTTTAATGCCTTTGTGAACTAACACTGCAGTCTCTGAAGAGAGAAGATACCAGGCTGCGTTCAGCAACATCAGTAATAAGCAAGATTTAATGAGTGGATGGACATTTATATTGATATAAATGTCCAGCATTGCAACAGTTAATGCAAGCTGAGAAATGACTAATCAGGAAATAAAGTTGGATGTTTAATGTTTAAAGCACTCTCTAGCTAAAGTGTTTCAACAAGATCTTGATTGCCTCCCATCGGTGCAGTGTGGGGATCTCTTTCACCCTTTTCTGGAGACTGGTGCAAGGACCCCACAGGATGTGGGAAGGAGGGCCGACCAGCACAACAAATTCTCCTGTTTGTATGATATTGCAGGGACTGGCACTGCTAAAGATCAAAGGTGCAATGCAAGTTTGCCAAAGTCAATGAACAAACAGAAAATGACAAGACCCCAGGATATGCTTTGTTTGTTTTTGAAAATAACATTTTATATATATTTTTTTAAAATGTTGCTTTCAAGTTTGAACCAGACAGATACTGAGTTCAATAGGCTTCTTTCCTTCTTTTGAGGAGACATATATCCAAAAGGCAGCCTTTTCTAACCTGGTTCCTTATGCAGCAGTGAGATTAACACGCACGTATAAAATAAAACTATTGAGCTATTTTAATACTTTTTCTGTCATGCATTCAGGACCCTCTAAAGTTGTCACCAGCTACTGTTTCATTTAATTCCCTAGCCTTCAGGGTAATGTAAGAAAATTGAAGAGATTAGGAGCTCTCTCTTTCCTGTTCAATGCATTTGTGTTGCAGTAAATTGGTACCAACCTTCAATCTCATGGTCAGGGCTCTCCAGGGTCCTTCCACTGATATGACAGAGCAGTCAGCTTGATAAATGGTGCACACCCCCTCTAGCGCAATGGAGAAAGCTTTCCTCCTTGTCTCCGCAATTGTCTTTCCCACACTAGTGAAGAGGAAACACTTTGCTGTCTTATTGCACGAAGGAGTGTCACTATTCTGTTTACATTGTCTGTGTTAATTAGAAGATATATTTTTTTACTCCTTGATTAGTTATTCCACAGACAGTGGCAAACGCAGGATATGGCCTCATTGTGAACTGGAGGAAGGGAAAATCCTTAGCTCGGAAAATGATTTTTGATGCAGTACTCCCTGCCCTTGAAATGGGAAAAAAAATAAAAAGCCCTCAAATTAAAACTCTAGATAAACTTAAATAAAATATATTCCGTAAAGAGGTATCTCAGTAAGGTAGTTAAATATATGCTTAACTTCAAGTTTAGGAGCTATGAAGTAGGGGGATTGTGCACAGTGTTACATTATGCCCTTACTTGATCGCCCTGTTGAATTGCAGCTAATAGATACGGAGTTAACACAAGCATTAATATAAGTGCTGCATTAAAGTGCATTTAGCAAAACATTTAAGCAAATGCTTCTCTCCTATTCTGGTTCATTCTGCTTCATCATATCTCTAGTACTCATTCCCCTGAACTGGCATTGGGAATCCTTAAGCACTGAAGAGGGGTCATCTTGGTCCATTTTACTGTTTGCAAAAATATAAAGGGAAGATGGAGGGTAATGAAAGGGCTTTAAAAGTCAGATTTGTAAACTCTTATTTTCCTAGAAACTTGGCCTTGAACAGCCAGGCATGTGTGTGTTTATATGCACACCCATATATTTCAAATTTTCTCATGCAGACAGCTGATCTAAAAGGACATCATGTGACATTTATAATAGACAATTGGCTAGAGGATTTATATAAACAAGTCTTAAAACACCATTGACAGCAGATAAACATGTGGAGGTTCAATTTGCAGTTGGACAAAAAAATAAGGGATCTGTTCCACTATATGATATATCAACAGTATATTAATTAACTACAGTTCACACTTGGTGAAGATCAGGTCGTGTGTGTTTTAGCTCAGATTTGATGCAGTTCCTTATTAAAAATCTGCAACAGCTTTACCCAGAATAACCCACAGCTTTAAATAATACTATTAAGCAGGCTAGATGTGCACTAAAATCGGTCGTTTTGCTAAACAGTAAATGGAAACATGACTGCAGAGAGTTGAAAAGCCTGTAATTAAGTGGTTAATATGGGCCATGCCCCTCAAGTTGAATACATGCAGATTTCAAAACACACAACATGTTGCACACCAAAGACAGATTTTCTATTCTGGCCTATTCTAAGCCCACAGAAGAACAGACCTACCATTTCACTTCAAACTCTGAGCTGATCACCTTTCCGTATCTCGTCCCATTGTGCCTCTGGCATTGCATAGGGCTGGGAGAACAGTGTGTGATACAGACCAGACAGTGATTAATAGTTGCTGGTAAATCCAATGGGGTGAATTAAGAACAAAAGGAATAATCTTATCTCTAAAATTCCTCGCCTTAGTGCTTTTGCCAGAGCCTTAGGGCTAGATGTTCAAAGCAGTGTGTGCAGAGTCAGTTGCCTGTAGCCACTCTTCAGGAATGCAAGCTGGTTTTCAAATTGCTGGGAATAGATTGTAGGTGCAAAACACATACCAAGCAGGAATCAAAAGGAGCTGGAGAAATCCTAGGACTCTGGATGGAACTGTGATTTTCTTTTCTAAAAATGTATTACGTGTCCCAAGCTCACTAGGAAACTATGGTGGGTTGACCCTAGCCAGCAGTCAAGCACCCACACAGCTGCAGGATGGGGAGAAAATAGAAGAAAGGCGAGAAGGCTCATGGATCAAGACAAAGACAGTTTAATAAATGAAGCAAAACCTGTACATGCAAGCAACGCAAAATAATGAATTTATTTACTACTTGACATGGGCAGACAGGTGTCCAGCCACTCCTTGGAAAGTAGGGCCTCTGCACACATAACAGATAATTGGGAAGACAAACACCAGAACTACAAATGTTCCCCTTTCTTTTTCCTTTCCTTGAACTGCTGCTACTGAGCATGACATCCTATGGTATACGATAACTCTTTGGACAGTTTGGGTCAGCTGTCCTGGCTGTGTCTCCTCTCAGTTTCTTGCCCATCCCAAGCCTACACACTCTGGGGACAAAGGGTGAAAAATAGAAGGCCTCAAAGCTGTGCAAGCACTTTTCAGCAATAGCCAAAACATTGGTGTATCAACACTCTTTTTGCCACAAAACCCAAACCCAGCACTACAACTGGCTGCCATGAAGAAAATTAACTCCATCCCAGCCAGACACAGCACAGAAGAGAGCAGAAACCCACCAATGAAGCTTCTTCCAGTCAAGCCAGCCCTTGTCCCTGGGGCAGATGCTTCCACAGATGATAGGAACAAACATTTGCATGGACAAATCCGGTCCATCACCGATTAGTTGATATAGCTCCTTCCTTTTTCAGTGGCAGTATTGAGGAAAGTCAACCTCCTTGGCAGCCTGCACCGATTATCTCAACATTATTCTGTCTTCTGGCCTCCCTGCCAACAGCTGGGGCCATGCTGCCTTAGAAGTATGGCTCAGGAACAGCGTTTGTTGTGTGAGGTGGCGACTTCCACAGGCAAGTATTTTCAGTCTGGTTAAGGCCAAGGATTGAATCTATCACATCTTTTATAAACAGGATTAACAAACATGAACTGAGAAGATGCTACTGAAGGAAAAGCAGTAGAAGATCTGTACCACTGCCACTTAAACCTTGTCTGTAATGCACTTGGCAGCACAAAGAAATTTGGAGATACTATTTGAGTTTGGTTTTGACTGAAAATCATGATTGAATTTGATTTTTTTCTATATTTGACCCTGTTTGGGAGTAGAAAGAATAGTCAATTCATTCAGCTTGTGACATTAGGGAATAAGTAAGATACTTGCACTAGAAGAGAAAAATTGCATGTGATTAAGGAAATTCTGCTCATATCCTCAGGTGTCTGAAGGCCACAGTTGCTCATTGCTGCTAATACTGACTTCTGCAAATGGTGGATGGTTTGGGATTGGGAGTTTGAGAGAATTCTAAAATTGGCATAAGGGACATGTATACTGTCCCAAAATCCTAAAAAACACCCCTAAGTTTTCTATATCAATTCTTGTAACACAGGATAGGAGTATGCAAGCATATTACTGAACCAATTTTTTATCATTGAAGTGTCACTAGTAGCTTCAAATTCATTGTTTCCCTAGTAAAAAGCCAATGACATTTTTTTGCCTTCTGCTTTTTTGTCACTGCTCTTACACATCATGGCATACACCCTGTTCAACATTCATACAGTAAAGCAAGCATCTCCTCTGAGTGCCATGAGGTCTTTTCAAGGCACCGCATCAAACATTTATTGCCAGTGCAGCCAGCTGATGAGAATGGACACCCGCTCACTGTTGATCCTGAAATACACTGGACTAGCTCCTGAAAAATTGTTAATAGATGGAGTAAAACATCCTGACTTGTGGACTAGCACAGCCTATTTTCCTTCACCAGTGTCAGGTCACCATGGGTGCCTTGTTCAAACAGAGAGAAATTTTACATGCAGAACACTTGCTGCAGTTTTATACTACCTGTGTAATAATTCATGACCTGAGTAATAAAGAACTCATTATACCTATTTCCTGCTTTTCCTTTACACATAGACCTCCCAGCAGTTTAAGCCATACATAACGAGTCCAAGTATTTTAAGGGATCGTGTTAAAATTATCTACTATTCTTTTATATCTGAAATAATTCTTTTATTTTCCTCCACTACATTGCTAGCATAACTAGGAAACAATATATTACCCTAATTACATGTTATTTATTAGGTAGGAAGCAAATAAGTCATTCAAAGACAAATCCCTGTAGTTACTCATGGAACTGCTTTAGATGACAAAGATATAGTAAACCAAGCAATCTTTCATTATATTTATTACACACTCTTTGTACTAATGAACAATAACAGGCTTTGCTGAAATAATGGTTTCTGTTCTGAGTTATGGTAAATGTTATACGGGCCATATTCATCAAAAACATGTCAAAGCCATGGATGGCCTTTATTTCTTTTGCTTGCACTTGAGGAAATTGGGTAGCTGGTGAACAACAATGATTTGGAGGTCTTAATAAACATAATGTAAAATAATTAGTGGCTTTAAAAAAACAACATTCATAATATACTAGTGGCAGCTCAGCCCCTGAGAAACACACAGTGGTGAAGATGCTGGCAATTTATTTTTATAACCCCTACCTTTGGAAGTGCTTGTGCATTCTCTTTGCTCTCAATATGAGAGACACTTTCTCTATGTTGTTAAGCAAGCATTAAATCTGCACCACAGTGGGATGAAAATTTCTCGTTAACTTCACTCATCACTTGGAATTAATGAATGCTGTAAAGCAAAAGAAGTAAATTTGAATATGAAATCACAGAAAGAAAGAAATAAAAAAAAAAATAAGAGAAGAAGAGGGCTTTGCACTTAACTGTTTTAAGTAGTCTGGGTTAGGTTTTAAGTGCTTTTTAGAGAAGAAATTGGAATCCCTATCTTCTTCCTCCCACATACAAGCCCTACCCATAATGATATGAAAACACATTCTTTCTCCTCTTGGTGAATATTTATTTGTTCCAAAGAAGCTGACATAGGACAAAGGAACGTAAGAATATCCTTGAGTGTGATGGCCAGGGTCATCTCCCAGGAACTGTGTTCAAATACACAAGTATTACAGAACCTGATCTCCAACAGTCTTGGTATAAGTACTACCCTTCTTGGGCATTGGGTCAGAGCTTTAGTTGTCTTTATGTTGCTCTAGGCCTGACCTGGTAAAAATATACTAAGAATGTCTATTGGATAAGTCCTTTCAAGTGGGACGAGTAAGACACTGCAGTGAAATATGCACTCAGTTGCTTAGCATTACCAAGCTTTCAGAATCCTGGACAGGAGAGGCATGTAAGAAACTTGGCAGAAAATCGCTGAGTAGAATTAACGCTTTACAGGGTTCTACAATGGCTATGCAAAAAATTGGGGACCTATATTTTGAAGTCAGGTACATGAATAGCAATTAGCTAAAGATCGGGTTCTTTTTTGAAATGAAATAGAGGACAGCATTTGTCATTAATAGCATTTGCTATCCCAGCTCAAAATATCCCAGACTCTGTCCAGTGTGATACCCAGCTTCCAGGGACAGATATTTCGAAGTAATTTTACTTCTTCAATCCTAATTCCCTGTATGCATTCTTAAATGAAGAATGCTGTAAATGTTCATTGGCCAAAGAAAAATCCTACTGACCCTTTTAGGAATCTTCCATAAGAATTAATTTATCTGACTCATTAAAACCAATGTGTGTATTTTTGTTGGGTAAGAAGAATGACAAACTCCTTACTACCGTTGAAAAAAGAGTGCCCCAGTCTGTAAATGCAGTCCAATAAATTTAGTCCAACAAGTTTATTTCTTTATCCTTCCCTTGTCTTTTGAGACTTAAATTGAGCAAGCCAAATTAATCTACAATAATAATTAAAAATTTGTGTCTCTAATTCATTTAGAAACTCATTTTCATTTTTATAACTGCTCTCATGTTTGCTCGTAACAAAAATACCTGAGTTTGCTTTGTAAGAAGAGTCACGAAGTTTGGATGGGATTTGGAGTTTTCTTATTGGGATCTATCTGAAAGATTTCTTTTACTAAAAGGTACTAAGCCACCTAGGGCTGGATATCTATAGCCCAAGGCAAAAACATAGTTCATTTTTATAACAGGAAATCGTAGAATCATAGGAACACTTGAGTTGGAGGGGACACTTAAAGGTCATCTAGTCCAACGCCCCTGCAATAAGCAGGGACATCTTCAACTAGATCGTGTTGCTCAGAGCCCCATACAACATGACCTTGAATCTTTCTAGGGATGGAGCATCTACCACCTCTCTGGGCAACCTGTGCCAGATACTTCGTCCAACAGAGTCTTCCCTCACAAGCTGAAGTAATTTCAGCCATCCCTTAAATTTCAGGCAGGTAGCCTTTCACCTGAGGCAATGGTGATGAATTATGCTATACAAATATATCTGCCTTCATTTCTTTCTACCAGTAATTAGACAAAAAAAAAAAAAAAAAAAAAAAAAAAAAAAAACCACCAAAAATACTCTCTCCCCCCCCCAAAAAACANNNCCCAAATCAGCTCCACCCTCACCCAACAAACATCCAAAAAGAGGCGGACTGATGCAAACAGAAAGTGCTAGCTGGACTGATAGTATGCCAGCTAGCTGAACTATTCCTTGTTCTATATATTTAAAAAACTTACTTCATCTGAAGAGTGTTATAGGAAAAATATTCTTCAAAGTCATGTAATTCCCCTGATTTGCTCTTCTCCAAGTCATCTTGGAAGTCAGGCAGCTGCCATATAAACTGCTATATTCGTCTCTTTATATATGAGACCAATGGATCATCATTAGAGGAAAACCTCAAAGCAGAGCAATGGCTCATTCGCCTTTCACCCTGTAGAAGGGGTGTGCTCTCAAGGGTAAGGGTGAGTGCATCCACAGGACACAAAGGAAGCCTACACAGTGATAAATGGAGGTGAAGATAGGGCCCTTGGTATCCAACACCATGGATGATTAATGCTTGTGAACACAGAAAGTTACCACTAGGCCCCAAACATAATGAAGAAAAACCCTGAAGTGTTTCAACATGTGACAAAGCATATAACCACATTCAGTTATTCAAAATGCACACAGAGACGCATATATTGCCTAAACCCACATGAAGATTTTTAGGGGTATAAATATCCAGAGAAGGCTCTGCTTATGAGCTAAGGAATATAGTAAATGCATCATTATTAACGTATTCCTTGCTGCCTAACATATAAGACAACTGCATCATCATGTACCTAGTAATTCTCCTTTGAAGTAATGAACAAATAACACTGACAAATGCTGCCATCACATAATTGGTATAATGAGTTTCAATGGGGATGAAATTCTGAGCGTGATTTCTATTTCCTTAGAGCTGGGGTAGATTAAGAATAAATCATGGAAGTTACTGCAGATTTAACCCTTGCATCACCGAGACAGAAGTTGGGCCTGCATTTTGTGAACAATTTTTGGAATAAACCAGCTGAAGATAAGAAATTCCATCAAAGCTTGACCAAGAGACATATAAAACCTTGTAGATCAGATGCTAAGCATCTTACAAGGTGCTTTAGAAATAATAACAGTACAAACTGCCACCTGGAATTAGAACTACAAAAGGTCTTGTTAGTTATGGCTTTCATTTGGTCTGCTAAGCTGTAAAGGATGTTCTGAATTAAACTGTCAGGGCAAGCTTGTGCTCTCAGGGACAGGCAGGACTGTTTCTCCTTTCTAGGTCCAGTTCTTCTGTGATACTGTTTGTGTTTAAGGAACTCTGAGCCAAACAACTGCCATTCTCCTCCTCTCTTCACAGATCCATTTCTTCCCTGACTGCATTTTTGTCCATCTGGTCGGATGGGGAAGCAAGTACGTGTTTCTGTAGAAATAATCCAGAAAATGTTCAATAAAATAAGTTTGAGGCTCCTTTCATCATAAAGTAAGATTTGACAAAAACCCACAAACATTTTAACTCTGTCCTAAGCTCAGCACCACAAACATGGATAATACTTGTGAAATTTACTAAAGATTTTGTCACTGTTTGCACTTGTTATTTTATACTCAGCAAATGACGGTGAAATTGCTTACCCACTTTAACAAATAAGCAGTATATACTGGTTTTAGAGTGATTTTTTGGCCAAAAGTAACACTAGAATGGATTCCAGGAGATCTTTACTGCAGATCTTCTTTCCTTAGGTTTGTGTTCTTTTCTAGAAGCCTATTCGCCCTCTTTTTACTGAGGTGCTTTTAACTACTATTTCTTACTCAAGATTACACTATACAAACATATGTAGTGAAGATGTCCATTACAAGGCAGAGACGCTTCCAGAGGGAGATAAATGGAGAAGAAGGACGATGGGGAATACATAATACCTGGGTGGTGTGATGCCAGGATGCAGTCCTTTCAGAAGTGATGCAGAGGCAAGGGTACAAGACATCCAGTGTTGACTACAGAAAGTTACAGTGGCCAGAATCAAGAGATACTAGAGGACTGTCCTTTTATTTCACTACCACCACAACCACTTTTCTTTTTTCTTTTTCTCTTCCTTAAAAATGTTGTAAAAATAGATCCTTCTGAAAGGAGGGAGAGGATAATTGGATGGTAACTGTAGTGCATGTGATGGTTATATCCCAAGGCAACAGTTCAAAATAGAACATAGACTCTCATATTTAGTCAACTGCTGAGGCCATCTGACAGATGAATGTGAAAATCATTCTGTGGACAAATTCTTAATCACCCAGGGACAAGAGAGCCATGATTAGGTGAATGTGGAGAAGCAGTACTCTTTAAAACACAAGAGGTTTTTCACCTCCATATTGCCAATTATCTGTTATCCTGAATAAGCAGCCAGACAGCAGAGTTGCGGAGGATTGTCTGGATAAAACAGAAATATGACATGTGAAATACATATAAATCAGAAGAAAGGACAAGGAGGATGTAAAGGATAAAAGAAAATTGGTGACAGCTGACTGTGGAGCACGATTCCTGAGCTAGTGACCATGCACACAGACGAGTACACAGCACAGATTGGCTGAACATGGCTATATTCTCCTTCTTACCAGACTGGCTTATACAGAGCCAGCCAAGCATCTTTGACCCACAGCCAAACCTCTCAGATACTCCATCTACAAATGCTGAAGAAATGACTGTAGCAACCAAATAATAAAAGACATGCAAGAAAAATGGGTCAATATTAGTAGCATTAACTTCTGTGAATTACTGATGCCCAATCCATGCAATAAATCAGTATAAGCAAGATCTGAGCTGCTAAAGGTCCATTTAAAGATCTCAATTTAAATGTCATTTCATCAAAAAAAGAGAACAAAACAAAAACTACAAAGCTGGAAGATGTGTACATGTTTCGGTAATCAAAATGGAAAAATACATGCAGGTACAAGCACTCAAACCCCATTATTTCCTATTTTCTCTCCCAAATCCATAATTTGAAAAGCAACACAATCTTCAGGAGTAAGAAAAATACTCTGAAATTCTGTACTTATCCCACAACTTACAAAAATTATCATTATATTGAGCAGGCCACCAAGCCTTCAAGTCTGTTTCTACCGATAATAAGTAAATGGTTTAAGGGCATCATCATACCTTTCCATGACATTCCAGAGGTATTTGACAATTAATTCAGTTTGTGAAGAATTTGGAAAACACTGCATGAGCATATGCATCAAATTCTTATACTTTAAAAATGAGCCCTTCTCGATCTTCATATTTGGATCAACTTTCTTCTCCTTGTATATGACACCGACAAAAAAGAAACTAGACCATAATATTTTCTATCAAGAAGGTTATTTTCTAGATAAAAGTTAACTTTGACGAGAAATTCCTAGAAGAAATTCTAATTTCCATAAACAGTTTTTACAATTTCACTTGATCAGAAAGCCCCAAGACAATTTTTTTGTGTGTGGCTGTAGCAAGCATTTTGAGCATACTAAAAATAGCAATTCTATTTTTAAAGAAAATTTGAGAAATTCCAAAGAAGAGAATTTTATTGAAAAAAGTGATAAATTACTTCTAGATCATAAAAACCTACAATTTACCAAGCAGTCTGAGAAAAAGCTATGAGTAGAACATAGCAAAATATCCTGCATAGAATTTCTCCCTTTTCCCTGTTTTATCTGAAACTGTAACAATTATTCCAAAAGCATAATGCAAAAGCAACCTTCAGAAAGCCTACCATGATTCCGAGCTTTTGGGATATAGAATAATTTCAGACATTATTCTGGACTCTGCCTCCCACATGAGATTAGAGTATTTTAGTGCTCAGTAGTCACTGTTAACAAAATTGGCATAAACAGAAACTCCAAATTAAGGGTATTGAGCAAAAGTGTACCCATTCTGTCAATCACCAGACTAACTCAAGCTCAGATGCTCATGTGCTGATAGGTCTTCCACTGACAGTCAATTTTCATCCTACGTGATTGCACTGAAAAGCCATGAGATCAAGAAATGACAAACATAAGTATGTTGGTGTTCTCCTTTTTAAATCTCAGAATACATCTGAAATCTTATTTGTACCTAAACCAGAAACTCCATCTTTGTTAATGAAGGCAAGTAAGATATGAAATAATGCCCACACTTTTCACTTTCCAGAAGTGTGCTTCAAGATCTTCAACCTAGGGATAAATAAAACGGTTGATCTGTAGCTCTGTTCTCAACTACTCCCTTTCAGTCACTGAGGCTTAACTTATCCAAAGTTTGGTATATATACAAAACTTGCGTATATACTATTTTGTACATGTACAAAACTTGTTTGGCATTCTCTTATCCCTTTAACAATGCTCCTACCTTTCAGTTTCTTATTTCTTCTGGGTGTTCTCAAATTAATTTCCTCATCATCTGCTGCATGAACTCCAACAGCTATTCATAGATATAATTGATCTATCACCTGACATCATTAGGATGTTTGCACCAACACAGTGAATACAACTGTTTGCAGGTAGCTTAAAAGTTTGTATAAAGGAGGAAGGGTAAGCACAAACTATAATTATATAAGCCACTACAACTGCATGAGCCAGTGTGAAGGCAGAATGGAATTGTACCATTCATCTTACCAGGGGGAGCAATGACCAAGAAGTCACTCAAAAGTGCGGTTTCTGAAACCTTCTTTGAACATGCCCTTCTCTCCCTCTCCCTCTACTCTCCTACCTCTACAAGACCCAGGGAACTGTTCATTGTGAGATTAACCCCTGGGCATGCTGGCTGGTCTGCTGTAGTTGTGTGAAGGTTGTGAGTAAAGACAGAGCTAGGGGATTGACTGGCATATGGCAAGAAAAGTCTAACCAGGGAGGACACAGCCAGGGAGCCTGTTGTGGCCGAGACCCACATTGCAATCTCTACAGCATTTACCATTGTCAGCTTCTGCCCAACAGGAGGAGGCAATGCATCTCCTGGCAACTCCAGGACCTTCTCCCTGGGCCACCCATCTGGACCTGTCACTCCTCAGCTTTGTTTCTGCCCAGTCACATCTCAGCACAAATTTACATTTATACAGACCATACTTAAGTGATATTTTCACAGTGTCATAAGACCTTCAGCAAGAGGTCTCTTCAACAAAAGCTGTGCAAATGACAGTGAGGCTGGCAACAGTCATGAAGAGAAACCCTGAAAATGGGGTGGATATACCTCATCACTCTGAATTTCCACTGGGAAATTCAGACCAGCTCCAAGTTTTGAAATAATAGAGCTGTAGTCAGCTGGGGTGCGACTGGTAGAGAAGAGTGAGTCAGAGACACAGAGAAGAAAATGTGAAAAGGGAGCCACACAGACTGAGAAACAAAACTATCTGGAGAGCTTTGTTTTTGAAACATCTTTGGAGGGCCGGAAAGAAGGGAACTGGGGAAAGAAAGAGAACGGCTCAGGTCCTTAAACATTGCTTTTAAGGGCTTTTAAGCCTCTTAAGCATCTATGAAACTAAGAGAAGAGCGAGCACAAATCAAGCACCAAAAACACTTCAGAGTAGGAGCATTTTTATTGTCATTCTTATTAGTGCTAACCATTGAGAAAAGAAGAAAAAAGCAGTTACAGTGATTTAAAGCTAGTTCAGCCAATTGTTCCCGCCTGCCCCCACCCCCAGTGCTGCAAAAGGGAAAGGGTTGATTAGAGAGACCCTCCAAGCCTTCTTTCTGCTCGACGTGCGGCTTAACCTTTCTTGGGGCTAGAAACAGGGCAGGAAAGGATAAGCAGGGACAGGCACTAAACTTGGCTTGCTGCTGCGCTCTCTGTCTAGGCTGGATGCCCCTTATTGTGATTCTGGGATACTTCCAATTCGGGGGAAAGATCTGTGCTTTTCTAAAGAAAACTCTTTCCTCTTCTCCTCCCTCCCCTTTCCACTTCTGCCTAACCATTTCTCTGTGATCAGTCAAGGGGAGAAGATAAAGACTTTGCATTTTGAGCATAAAGATGGAAGAAAAAGAAAGAAAAGCAATAGAAGAATCTCTAAGTGTTTCGCTCCTTCCCCAGAAGTCTTTATTTTATTCTGCCCTAAATGAAGAGCTAAGCTCTTGTGAGACTAAAGCTTATGGCTAAGTGTTATTTCTTTTAATTGAAGATAAACTCTGTCTTGCTCAAGTGTGAAGACCTGTTATACAGAAAACAGAAAAACTTGACCCAGAACACAAGAGCAAAACTGCACAAGAACCTTAAAAAGATCAACCTGTGAGCTGGGAGAAGACGAAGACCTTGCAATTTGACAGAAAAAAAATACACAGGCTCTCGTGTGATGCAGAGGAACTACAGCATCATTAGCATAACAGCAAAGAAAAGATTGCAGGAGGGAAGTGTGCTACTGATCATTTTGGCTGTTCAGGAATCCTTGAGATTGACCTACAACATGGGAAAGTTCAAACACTTTTGTGGAAACTGGGAGAGCTCAGCACCTTGGAGACTCTTGCTTATTTGTGGGAGATTGGAAGGGAAACAAGACATTAAAACAGTCAGTTATGTCTATAGATTTGTTTGTATATATTTTATTTTATTTGCATTTTATGCTTTCATCTCTTTGATATCCTGGTTCTTTAAATCAATGATGAAGATTAAGAGTTCCAAGAGGGTAAATTTAAATTCATTTTATAATTCATGTTCATTAAAAGACTTAAGACATAAAAACATTCTTTATATGATATTCAGTGGAACAAGTTAGAAAGGAATTATTATAAAAGAAGTGTTTGATTTCTCTAGTGCTGTATAAACATTACTGTAATTCTGCTCATGTTTTCAGACCCTGAATTCTCTTTCTCCCCATAATTCTATTCCTGGATGGCTATAATACAGTAATTTTCAAATATAGAAAATTATATCACAGTTTTTGAAACATGAAATAGTCCAAATGAGACTAAGAATCCAAGGCGGGTTGTCACTGAGGTCAATATAAACAGTCCTACTCAGCTGTGGATAAAACCCTTGGGAGAGATCACTATATTAATTTCCATTCATAGTCTAGCCTAAGGAAAGAATCCAAATCCACAGAGGAAAAATGCTAAATACCTTCATCTTTAGCATTATCTTATACCCAGGTATTTTCAGCCCATGTTTTCACAAAATGTCTCTAGCTGTATCTGTTCAGTCTTGGAGGTCACTGATTCTTGGTTTATCTGTCTCCACCAGTTCTTGAACTATGCTCATGAAGCATTACAGAGAGTAGAAGAGCAGCGAGGAATTAAGTTTGTTCACCAAGCCAGTTTTCTCAGGTTCACACAGCCCTGCACAGACGTGATTCTGAAGTTCATGACAGATGCTTTTGAAGAATGTGTCATTGCAGGCTCTCCATACATTGTTCCTCCCTTCCTGTCACACTGAGTACTCTCTGAAGAACTCTTACGAGTATTTGTTCTGCACAACGCTTAATAGCATTCCCAGACAGCCTTTACAGAACTACAGCTACAGGCCACCCATTTTGTTTCAAGTGCTTTAACAATTCCTGAAGATTTTGGTTTCAAAAGTTTTGAACCCATTCATTAAAGGTCTCTATGTTTTTTGCTAAAGAATTGTGGCAGAGAAAAAAAGTATCTTTGTTCAAAGAAACGTGAATATTTGTATTTTAATTTTTTTTTTGTCAGCAACTGCCAGAACAGTGCCGTTGTCTCTGACCCTTAAAAAAACAGACTGAGTGCTGCCAACTAGGAATGCTCAGAAAAAATATTCAATATGACAGTGGGGAGGGGAGAAGGGTGAACATACCTGATTTGTGGTACAGAGCTGTCAGCAACGTACTGCCAGTAAAAAGATGTCCCTCTTTTACAGGCTTTTCAAATTTTGAAGATTATGCAGGGAGAAGTATGGGGAAAAAATGCTCCTAGCTAGTTTCAGAAAGTTCAGTCAAATGGATGAACAGATCACAGGGATGCTCCAGCTATTATGCAGCAGTCTGGTACACACAATCAAGGAAAAAACAGCTTTCTTGCCAGTGGCTGAATTCAGCATAAAAATATGTCCAGATCTCTGTACTGCACTAACTTAGACTATTTCCAGCTTTGGAGTTTGAAGTAATAATGCTAAATCATTGAAATTGCACCTTGCTTTACATCTTCTAAATTTATTTGTTATTATTTTTTTCATTCTAAGTCAGGAAAAGTTTGTTTCCTGAAAGAAACTGTGCATTTGTCACCCATTTCTATATGACATGGTAGAAGTGAAAGAATGCAGTCATTTTAGCCTACTGAAGAGTGGGTGAGTGTGCAATTTGGGCTTATTCAATATGAATCACTTAGTAAAACCAAGGCACTAACTGCAGAGTGAGTTATGAATGTGCCCAATGTGGTTTTTTTTCCCTATAGATTACCAAAGTACGGGCTACCTGAACCATCCCAAAACTACAATAAAGATTGCTCAAATGCCTGACCTCAAGTGGAACATGAGACACAAAATTAAGGCAGCTATCTACCGTATGAACTACATTGCCATGCATTCTCACTGAGCGAAGAACCCCAGGGTCTGGTGGAAACTGTAAAAAGCTCATCTACTCTAGCTTCCAAAATCTCACTTTAATCCGTTATCTAAACTGTAGTTTTCAGAAGACCGAATCTGCCATCCAGAAAATTAACAAAACAGGAAATTGACAAAAAGTGTCTATTTTGTCTGAAGTTGAAACACAAGTTATTCTATGAAGTGAAATGGTGCAGTCAAAGAATATTAGTCAGATGTGTTAATGCCTGTGATTCATGGACTGACTGTCACGTAATACAAGACGGAGCTTTAAAATTATGCCAGGTATGGTAGGAATTTTAAAAGTTAAAAATAATTAAGATAATTCAATTTGAAGAGTACTATAATCTAACATACACACATAGTGATCAAAGGTCACGTCTATATATTAGAAATGTCTATATATAGCACATGAATAAATAATTCACCCTGGCCTCAGGAGACTCAAGGATTAGAATCAATTATTACAAAGCTTTGTTGTTACTGTTGTTCTGCAAATAGTGATAAAGATGCTACCTGCTGATTAGGTTTTCATTAAATCTCTACGTCTTTAAAGGTAGTTTAAATCTATCACCTTGAGTGTGCATCGTATCACCTGCAGCAAAGTTCTTCAGCATCAGCATTTCACGGACTACTACAATATGTTGTGTAATAATTTGCAGTGTAAACTATCCCCAGGCTTTCTGACAGTCAGGTCCCCAGTGAGAAGCTCTTGACAGGATCAGAAAGGATGAATGAGAAAACCCCCAAACAGATAGGGAAGGGGGATATATCCAGACAACTATATTACCTTTTCTAGAAAAATCACTGATTAAACAGTAACTAAGCTTAAGAACTGAGTCAAAAACCATATAGCTGAAATTGTTCTCGATTTCTTTTAAAAAAGCAGCACTTCAGATTCTTGTGGAAAGAACATGAGCAAAATGAGGGAAACGCTTTCGAACTTGGGGATATGACACATTAGAATTCCAAAGCAGACACTGATCAGTATTAAGCAATGAGATTTCATTTGCAGATCTCATGTAAAATTAATTTTCATAATTCTCTTAGTTCCTGTCTACATATACATATTTTTTTCTCATTATCTACTTTATTACCATATTTGAATTCCCCGGTTTTATGTCTGGGAAACAAAGATGAGAGATAGGTATTTTACTATGACTCAATGAAAAATGCGCTCCTGAATTGCAAACTGCTGGTCCCATTAACTGAGGCAGAGTTCCCTCTAAAAATATTAGCGTGGCATAAAAAAAGGGACAAAGTACAAACTATTCCATTGAATAATCAATTCAAGTGAATTTACTGCTAAAATTATGTTGGGATGTGACATTTAAAGTGCTTCTTATGCAATGAGATTTCCCGTTTAAAATTCACGATTCAGTTTGACACATTCTTCTAATAGTATGTTTAGAAGCCACAGACTGAGAGGTAATGCCATCAACAATGACCTATTAACTCCGTATCAACAAGCAAATTCAACACAGTCACTCCTACCAAATACACCTAAGTTCTTCCATTTAAGAATCAGGAAACGTCTGACTGCTTAGCTAGCAAGATTTAACAAGATTACAGCCCAAGGAAGTATAGCTTCAGGCTGTTGTCACATTCACTCTAACTCATATTCATAATGTCTTCTGATCTATCTCTAGGCCCATGATGAGCGAGGAAAAAAAAAACATATGGATTTTACTTTTTTGCCAGATTTATAGCTAAAGAAGAAGAAACTGGATCAGTAAAAGGAATTTATGACACTACTTCATCAGGGCAGGGGATTGGGAGGGGGTGATGGTGAGGGGGAAGAAGCCATGTGCAATCCATATCATATATAGGTTATATGAGTGAGGTGATTACCTGCAGAGGAATTTGAGTATCTATTGCAAAACATCCCCGCCCCATTCCCTAGGGCTAGCAATGAGTTATCAATGGGCAATCAGACTTCTAAATAAACTGAATATGAGCATGAACGTGGCTTCATTTTGTCAAGTCCTTTTATTTTCACTTCACTTTGAAAAAGGTACATGAAATTGGAACAATTCCGCTTAATGATGCTGTTTATACACACATTTTCTCACTGGTAAATCACATGCAATTTTGTAGTACGATACTGGAGTTTTAGGAAGGTCCATCAGACAAAATGAAGAAAAAATCCTTGAGCTCATTCTGTTATATGTATTTACATCTTACTACTACCTGATGAAAAATATTTCACATAGTATGTATATCCTGATGGGCTGTCAAATGGAAAATATTTCTAGACTTAAGGAAAATTCTCACAGTTCTTCAGAAAGAGCTCAGTTCTGCCCTCTCTGCTTCTTTCTGTGAAGTGAATCCAGTTCCTAACATATACATTAAATCAATGGGTCCATCCAAAAAGATTTTTTCTGTTGTTCAAAAAACAAAAAAGGGTTGTATTGGATTTGCTGTATCCGAAGACATGTTAACAAAAGTTGTTAAAACAATGAGTAAGCCACAATCTGAACCACAGAAAGTTTGGAGACAGGGGTCAGTCAGAACAGCAGAATTTTCCGAGAAGTTACTTGAATTGTGCATCTCTCTCTGATGCTTAATCTAAAATATCACATATATATGTATACATATTCATATATAAATATTTATGTGATATTCAGGATTCAGAAAAGAGGAGTAAGTGAGGGAGAGAGTACAGTTTTGTTATGTTTAAGTTTTCTCCTCAGCTAAATCACATGAGAAACAAGAAATACAGAGAGGCATAGTGGCAAGATGACAAATTTACCCTTTGTCTGTATTTCAGAGTTCTTAAATTTTATCCACACAAGTCTCTAACCTCAAATAAGACCATAAACCCAAAATGCTTTGGTATGGCTGTCCACAGTGAAGTAATGACACAGGCAAGAAGTTTCAAAGCTGCAAGAATAAGCTGGGCTTGGAAATTCCAGGTGAGATACTTTCATTTATAAAACTGCAATTACTACTCTCCTTTGTAGTCGGCTGAGTCCTATGTGGTTATTCGAAAATCTAAAAGATTTTAAAGCTCTAGCCCAAATGTATGATGTAACTGCAGGATATGTTTCTTCTCAGGAAGTTAAAAAAGCAGACACACACTGTGGGATGTATAAGTATCTCTTAAACCTAGGCACATCCCAGATCATTATTTCTGGCCCAGAAAATTCAGTGACCCCAGATAGCCATATAAAGCCTCTGCCGGGAAACTGAAGGGTGGCCATTGCAACCATAGAAATTGGCCAAAGGAGTGAAAGCAGAAAGGAAACAGATTTAGATATTGATTCAGCAACTTTCCTTGGCAGCATCTGACAGCAGGCGTTCCTGTGAACCCCAAATGGATTTTGAAAGCATCCTCCACAGTTGAATGTGTTTCCTCCAGTGTGGCAACACTTGTCAACACAGAATGGCGCCAGTTCTACTTTTTTGTAGAATCATAGAATCATA
>VYZM01012524.1:9720-21736 GCA_013398915.1 Dromas ardeola
TATATACCTGTTTGCATGTCTATTTCCTGCTCAGTTTTCATACCCAAGCAGGAAAAATAACAAGTATTTGTTTACCTAGTCAGTTATTCTCTTTTATCTTCAATCAGGAATAATATGCCTGAATGTTTGCTGTGCTTGATGTGTGTCTGAGGGCTTGAAGGTATTTTTCAGCCTGACTTGTATTTAGATCTGTGGAAGTGCCTTACTGAGATTGAGACCCTTTGTTCAGGGAAAGATACAGAAGGCAAAATCAACAGAACTTGTTTCAACCCTGAGTTGCAGTGCTTTAAATATCTAAGTACAACTATGCTACAAATAGTTGTTTATTGAGCTAGAGGAGTGTGCTGTAGCTTTGATGAAAATGGTAAAGATTTTATGATCTCAAAGGTTCACACTTAAAAAAAATAACTAGCCTTGTTCTTCAAAGTCCCTCTTTCCACATCTTTCCTTTTCCTTCCATGTAAACCTTCCTTTTGGGCACATTCAGCAAGTTGGTCTTGAATCAGATAGTAGGATAAATGGTAGCAGAACGTGAGCTATAGTAATTATAGATTTGTTCATTTAAGATCTGTGACATCTGGATTTTTTTTCATTTTCCATTGTACATGGTTTAGCAGTAAACAAGTATTTCTCAACTTGAGTAAAGAGAACTTAACAGTAGACCTGCTTTACTTTGGAGACAGAAATGCTTTCTTCTGTATTAGATAAGAGTAAACAATGAGATTAATAGCTTTAGATTGATTACCAATCTGCAGCTATTAAAATATGAAGTTACCTTAATTTCAGTATGTACTAGTAATATAATTTGATAGCTTTTCACTATGGTATTTCATTTAGAAATGTTAGGTTTATCATTGTTCAAATTCTAACTTCTAATGTGTGTGCTGATTTATTAACAGAATTTTGATGAAAGTAAATATCTGTATACAGAAGATGGTGTTAAAACTGTAAAGCTTAATGCTCTTCTGCATCTGTGAAAGGAGAAAAGATTCCATATACTGTCTAGAGATAAATGCTCTTATGATATTTTTAAAACAGTAACAATTCCGACTTGTGTAGGGGTTTTTTTTTCCCCTTTCTTAAAGCTATTGTTATGTCTGACTGCCAAGAATTTATTGATGATAATTCCCCTGTCAACAGTAGTCACTTTTAAACTTGAATAAATGGCTGTAGAGACAGACTTGATATGACACAGCAAATAGCTACGTATGGTGTCTCTAAGCAGATAGTGATTACAGCAAGCTAACCTTTATTCTTGTGACTGAGCTTACCAACAGCTACATCTAAAATCTGATAGGCAGTTAATTAATCAGCTGGATTGGCCTGCTGGAAATGTTTTCTAGCTGCTCTTAGCATAGGAATTACTGTGTTTGCAGGGGTTAATAGATGGAATCTGATGCAATCCCTCCCACTTTTCCCAGCAGTTTTCATTAGACAAGTGCTCCATAGCAACAGTGAGATCACTGGAGACAGTATTTCATTGATTTCTCCCTCCCGCCCCCTTCCATTTTTGAGCCATTCTTATCACTGAAGTGCAGTTGGGTGAAAAGACGGGGTTTTTTTATGCAGAACACTTATGTGGGCTTCTGTTTTGTAAATAATTTGGAAAGCAGAAATCCCTTACATCTTTTGTGTTTAATGTTTCACTATGTATTTAAAGAGAGATACAGGCTTAGGGGGCTGGATAACTGTACCTGCTGTAGCTGATGTTCTTAAGTATTCTTGCATTGTTTGCTGGTCTTCTAGGGAAAAGAATAATGTAGAGCAAGACCTGAAGGAGAAAGAAGATACCATCAAGCAGAGGACAAGTGAGGTCCAGGTAAATAAGATGCAGAATTATTGTTCGGACACCTGATACTGCACCATGTGGTGCTTTAATGGTTGTGGGATTACTGAGTCTTTAGATCACATCACTTATTCAGTGATGTGATCATCATTATGAAAAGAAAAAAAAATTGGTGGCTAAGAAAAAAAATGTGCTTTGAAGTGTATTTTCTATACCAATGTGGGTTGGTGTAGGTGTGTATATTTATATAAATGCGTGAGTTCCTAGGATGTTTAGCCTGCATGGTCTTTTAAATGAAAAATATTACAGAAGAATAAGTTTGGGGGGTTTTTTTTGTTTGTTTGTTTTTAGCAAGGCTATCAAAAGTATAATTAAAACTAAAGAAGGCACTGCAGCACTGCAAATTAAGTGGCTGAATTGAAAGGGTTTGTATATGGGTCTGCTTCTTAAGAGTCGCAGTAATTACCAGCTTGGGAGGAATGTTGTCTCAAGTTAATTTTGCCTAACATAAGTCAATTTTTAAAATAATCTGTTTGATTTTTATTTAAAAGGATGACACTGGATGGAAAGTTTAAATTTTTACAAGTGTTTTACAGGGATTAAAAATTATACAGTCAGCATCAGTGTTTAGGGTGCCAACAGTCTAGCCAAGCCGTGAATTAAATGCTGCAAAACGATGTTTCAATTAAATTTTAAGCTGCAAAAGCAGATGAAGTTGCTGCTTTAAGAAAAAACTTCAGTGTGATATCTGATCAATTTACATTTATTTTATGAATCTTTATTATTTCAAATAATCTTTATTTGATTAAGAGCAAATTATGCAAAATTTCTGCATTTTACTTTGTGTTGGGCAGAAAAAGAGCCAATGTGTTACAACTGTTGTGAATTTTGTGCTTGGCTATTTAATATCCTTAAAGTCTGGATGATAATTAATAGTCTGACCTTCCAGAAGATAATCAGATGCTGGCCTGTTAGTCACAATGGCAGCCAGACTCAGCAGCTGCAGGAATGCATGCAGAAATTGCCCATGTCTGTGATTCTGCCCATGTGTGCAGTGGTCATTCCCCTCCCCGCTCTGCAGATTGCCTTTTCACACTATTAAAAATTCTTCTGGGTATTCCTGGTTTTGCACATGGGATGATTTTGTCAGTATGTTCTGGAATCTGCGTGTGTTCTTGTAAAGGTTGGGTTCTCTGGTGCCTTTGCACAAAAGGTATGTAAAGCTTAACAAAAACCTTACCTTTACTGTTACAGTATTATTGTCATCTGCGTATGTTTAGTGTTTGATAGTCATCAGCATCACAGAATCAATCAAGTCGTCGTATCTAGGGCAGTAATGTTGGAAGCAACTGTCTCAGGTCCTTAACCTCTTAGTGATCACACAAGCTGTTTGTCCCTCGTTAAATATAGAGTTACAGAGTTCTGTCAGTCTGCAGCGAAGGAACAGTCTATTACTGGCTTGTCAGAAAAATGAGAAACCATCAGGATCAAATAGGATATGGCTGCAGCATTTATTTAAGCTGGTGGCCCTTTATGTCTGGTCCCTTTGTTGCTCCTGAATGTCGGAGGACCTGCATGTTTCAGGAAACTTTCTAAAACTTCAGACAATAGCAGTGACAGACTAAGAATATCTTTACATCATACTTCTTTTTTTCTTCTGGTTTTATTCTAATGGGGACACTTCTAAAGATGGTGTACAAAACCAGCGTGTTCTTGTCTGTCACCTTGGATCAAGCTAGTTTCGTGGCATCACGCTCCAGGATTTCTGACACCAGAGTTACTTCCATGGACACAAATTATAATCTCAAATAGAGCCGTGGTCTATGATGGATTGAACTGTTTTATGTGGGAGGAGGGAAAGAATGACATTTTTTTTTTCTTCTATAAAATACTTTATGTACTATGTAAATAGATACTAAAAAGCAAAGACAGAAAAGGAGTTGGAAGGAAAACTCAGCATACTGGTGGGTTTTAACATGCTTATTAAAATATCCGCTCTTTAGAAACAAAGATTAAGGGGTGTTTTTTCAGTCTCCCTGATGAGACTCTGAAATAAGTGGAGATTCTCCTTTTTTCCCAACCATTACTGCATGTTCTCTAGAATTTTATTGACATGAAGTCAAAAGGCCTATGTTATGCTTTTCAATGGGACGCTGAAACTTTGTAAAGAAATATTTACAACAAATGCACGTAATTTCTGAACAAAGCATAATATGTGTTTACATCAACTGGTAGGAAAAATGTAACTGCATGTGAGACCCTCCTTCAGAGAAGGGGAGGGTGGGGGTGGGAAAGAAGTATTTTGGGATTGTGGCTTTCCAAGTCGTCCGGAATGTTTCTGGCCTTCTCTTCTAGCCTTCTGATCTCTTTGTTGGTCTAAGTTTTCTTAAACAGATTTATGCTCTGAGTATCCCATTCAGCGTTGGATTTTTCCTATTCTTTGTTTGTTGCAGTGCATCAAAACCATTAGAAAACGAAGTTTAACTTTCCTGTGCTGTTTCAGGCTTAACAAGTCTTAGCATATGAATTTTTTTGGTGAAATACAGACTAGCAACCTGTTAAATCCTCTGTCTACCTGTGGAAATAGAGATCTCTAGACTTTCCTTGTCCTATACTACATTAGCATGTAGTTATAACGATTGTTAATCTAATACAAGGATTACTATTACCATAAAAATGCTAGTTTGTACCACCTGAAATATGTTATTGGTTTACATATTGAATCTAATTCAGTGCTTGAACATAAAGATGCTTCTTCTCTACTGAGGATCTTCTTTGAAATCGAGGCTTAATTGGAGCATTTACTTCCTGAAGATATATCTTTGGCTATTGGCCCCAGTTCTGTGTATTGTATCCACTCCGACCTTTCATTTTAGAGTGGTTATGTGGACACGTTTGAGTTTTGGGGTGTTTGGGTTTTTTGTTTGTTTTGGTTTTTTTTCCCTTCTTTTCTCTTCTGGGAACCATCAGGCTTAGTCAGGTCTTTTCAGTGCTTCTCTACTGCTGTGCCTAGGACAGACATTAGGATTCAAGGAACAGTAGCAAAAGTGGAGGTGATCTATATTTAACTTGCGTGTGTGAGAATTCTTGTTCCTTTTAGTGAAAGGAGACTGAAATCTCTTTAAGCTGTTACTTTTTCCCCCTGTTGCTTGTGTTGAGTGTCAGCTGATACTTGCTTTTCAAAGCAATGTGAAAAATGAATGGATCAAGAGTGTCCCAATTATCTGAGTCAGTAGCTGCTGTAGGAGCGTTTTGTGTGTGTGGTGGTTTGTCTTTCATAGATGAGAAATAACCAGTAATTCACCTAGTCTGACTGCTTTCAGTCAATCGTATACCTTTTATTGAACTTCAAATGTGATTGGGGGGGGTTTGGTGGTTTTGGGTTTGGTTTTGTTTTTCTTGGACTTTTTTTGGTTTTGGTTGTTGGGTTTGTTTGGTTTTTTCCATAAAAGCACCTATGCTGTTTCTTTAGGTAGTCTTCCAGTTATCCTGAGGTTACCTATTTCCGTAGCATCTGACTGCTGCATCATATGCCTTTCTATTTCTATCTGCTTTTTTTGTCCTGATTATATGGAGGTGTTAGCACATGTGGATAAACTATCTCCCTCACAAAAAAAAAAAAACAAACCACCCCTAAAAAAGAGCAACAGGATCTTAGCGTAGAGTACCTTACAAATGTATGATCTAACCAGAAATTCGCATCAGCTTGTTTTCTTATCCTCTTTAACTTTTTTATCGCTATTCGGTTTTTACTGTTGTTCATGATTCTTCTCTCAATTATCATATTTTCTGAGAAAGGCTGCAACCTTCTCTTTTCATCTAATACTTTTCCTTTTGTATTAATCCTTTTTGATCTCCCTGTGTTATCTCTTCCTCTTGACTTTGATGATCCTTTCTGCTTCCTAAATTCTTTCTTGACACTTTTTTCAATGTTATCTCTGCAGTTTGTTGAAGTACAACCTTTTCTGTTGCTCAGAAATCAACTAATTAACATATGATACTACTTAACGTACTTAGAACACAAGATACATACTGCTGTTTCATAAATTAAAAGATACCGTATTGTTGTGTGTGGAATGTGCATTTCTTACATGGAAAATAAGTTTTTGACTGATTTTCCCCCCCCCGCCCCCCCTCTCAAAATCAGAGGCAGGGAGGCTCTAGAAGGGAGTGCATTTGGGTTAATAATGCACTGGTTTGGTCCTTTACCATCTTGCTAAAACAAGTTCCTATTTTTGGCCATGTGTTTTTGAAGGAGCAGAATAAAGAATTTCTATTATTAAGGAACTCAGTAAAACATACTGCTAAAATACAGGAGAGAGACAATGTAGCAGCCTGAGTAAAGACAACTTCTAAATTAAAAATGAAACCCCAGCCTTCCTGTGAGTAAAACAGTTAATCTGTGTTGATTCATGATCTTCAATATTTCAGTGAGGCTCTTCTTACTAAAGAAAAGAAAAAGCAAATAACCTGATTATTCTTATGTATTAAAATTTGAAAATACTTGCTTGTCTGACATGTTATTAATACTAGCTTTTGGAAGATAATTTGTTGATACTTTGAAATCTGAGTCAGTACCGCTGTTTATGCTGTGGAATTTAGCAGTTAAGAGGATAGAGGGAACAAATGCAAAGCTAATCTGTTTTATTACAGGATCTACAAGATGAAGTAAAGCGGGAGAGCAGTAATCTGCAAAAGCTGCAAGCTCAGAAACAGGAAGCGCAGGAAATCCTCAATGATCTTGATGAGCAGAAGGCCAAGTTGGAAGAGCAACTGAATGATATCAGGCAGAAGTGTGTAGAGGAAGCCCATTTGGTACGGTCTAGTGGCTAAGGCCCTCCAAAGAGTAAATGCCTCATTTTGAAGAACTCAGCTTTGCAACATTACAGTTGTTGGGGCAGGAGAAAAAATCTTTAATGAATAAACAGCCTGAGTGTCAAGATTTTGTGACCAACGAAGAATAGGATGTTACTCATTTCAGTGACCCGATAATTTAGTATCAGTGTGTCAACAAATATACTGAGATATGCTTGCACACAAATAAGGTTAAGTGCAAACAAATAATGCAAAATTATAAGGCAATGTAAGTGTAACTTGAAGCACTAATTACTGGGACTGATTTCTTAGCATTTAAAAAAAAATCATCTTATGGTTATGTGATTATTATTTTTCTAATGCAAAGCTATAATATTTCTTTAAGGTCTAAAGTTATATTTTCAGGAAATACCTGTGTTGGTCAGGAATACAGCTAGAGTACTATGATCTTATTGAGACCAATAGGGAATTAACCTTTAATTCAGATCTGATCTGTAATCTCTGCAATAGCTATGGGATTTTACTTTTTCTGGTCATAAATAATAGTATTTGGATGTGGTTTGTTGTTGGTTTTTTTTTTTTTTATTTTGCTTTGAAATATTTGTTCATGCTTTAGATTGCCATGCTGAAGGCTGAAATAACAAGCCAGGAATCAAAGATTTCAGCGTACGAAGATGAACTGACCAAAGCTCAAGAGGAGCTGAGTCGCCTGCAGCAAGAAACTGCAGAGCTTGAGCATTGCATAGAGTCTGGGAAAGCACAGCTGGGACCTCTTCAGCAACATCTGCAGGATTCACAACAGGAAATCAATTCAGTAAGGCAGTGTGAAAGATGGGGAAAAAAAATAAATTTAACTGACAACCTTTAGTGTGGTTTTTCTTAAGGGAAAGGCATTGTTTTCTCTTTTTTTTCACTGTTTGCTCATGTCTGTAGCTGCTTACACACGTGTTCTATGCTAGTAGTTGTGAGGATTCTTAGAGGCTGACTCGAGTCACTCAAGGTACTTCATGATTTCTGTCAAAGTTTGTTAATAAAAAGGGATTAATTTATTATACTTCAAAAATAATTTGTCTTAATGTGATGAATGAAAAATATATAATGCATGTTTAAATCCTCTGTGTCCAGTAGTTAGTTAAGCTTTCTTGCTCATCCATGGCCTGGGGCATGTTCTCACTATTCTTTAATTGATAAGTAGTTGGTATAAAACTGCTAACATTTACTTAGTACATTGTTAAAGGGGAAAGTGAGGTGAGTCTAAGAATAAATTAGATTGAGACTAGATAATGAGAAGCAGAGAGATGGCTGCACTGATTTTTATGCACGGAACTGTGCTTTCAAGTGTCTGCTGCTATGTTAAAGCAACACTTTCAGCTCCCGTCTGTAGTCAGTGATGATTATTACTTCAGTGATGCATTAGCTTGCACACCCTTTCCTCTGACTTGCCAGCTGTCTAATAGGTGAGCCAGAGTCACATTGTTATCAAGTTAATAGGAAGACTTTTTGTTTTGTTTTTAATTTTGAACCCTAGAAATGGCTGACTTTTGGGTTGGTCATTTCACACAATTCATGTCTGTAACTTGTTAACAATTTTTTTTCTTAAGACTTCCATTGCTAGTGTTTACGCAAGAACACTTTCTTCTGTTGAAGAGCCTTGTAACATATTCGCAATTTTCAAATTTGGCTTTGGGGTTTACAGACTGAGTAGTAAACAAATGGGTTTTCCATTGTTTCATCACAAGTAGATAAGGTGGTGCTATTTCAATATTAATATACTAACAAGAGGTACTTGCAATGAACAGATTTGAGACCGATAATGTAAGTGGCTATGCTTGACTGTACTACAAACATTTTTTTTTTTGATAGGTTTTGTGTTAGTGCTCCTGATTTTATTGCTTTCAGCTCACAGATAATGAACAATAGGTGCTTTGGTGCTTTAGGCAAGATTATCTAATGGTTGGTCTGAGGTCAATGTGTTTGAAAGACACCTGGTGTTGTCTTTGCTGCCACTTGACTTGTGAATGTGCAAGGCTATGAAAACTCTATTAGGTGACTGACCTAGCAGAAGTCAGTGGCATTTAGACACCTAAACATCTGAACTATGTTCATCCTTCTGCATAATCTGCCAAATCCAATAATTCCTTCATAACTGGCAGGTTGTTTGTAAACGTTTGCTGTGAGGCACTGCATTAAGCATATTGCAGAAATAATAATGTGTGAATGTAACTAACTGCTTAGGAAGATACATTGTGAATTTTGTAGAGTTCAAAAACTATGTGGGAGAAAATAATGAATTTGTAACTTGTTGCCAGTGGTGCAGTCTGCTTCCTTGGCACAAGAAGGTTCTTGGGTCTGTTCTTCAATTACATTATATCTCTTCTAAATCAGACTTGTGCTTATCTCTCAAATTTTACCCTTTGATTGAAAGAATGTGGGGTTTATGTTTGCTTTTGAAAATAAGGATTTCAGATGTATAACTTCTATCTTATGTTTTAGAGGGGATGGTCATATACTAGCTTCTGTGTGCTGCCATACTGATGCATATACACTTATTTCTGTTTACAGGTGCAGACAAAACTTCTTGAGCTGAAAGAATTGGAAAATAACCACTTTAGTTGGCACTCTCAGCCACATAATACACTTGTTAATGGAACTGCGGATCATTCTAGTCTTAGCAACAGCAGCAGTGAAACTGCTAACCTTAATGAGAATGCCGAAAGGGAAAGTATAGCAGAAGATGAACAAATAAACAGTGTGTCTCCAGTGAGTAGTGTTTTGCCTGCTTGATCATGATGCAATGCAGCTGTGAAGTTGGAATAAGTTAAGAATGTATCAATATTGGTTATGTTTTTAAACACTTGCACAAGTGAAATTTCAGGGTGTTATTCTGAGGGACTATGTTTCGGCAATCTGAAAGTTGATAAAGCAGAAAAGGAGGCAATTTTAGCTTAGCTGGAAAGTGGCAATAAATTTTTTTCTCTGTGTGTTTCCAAAGCAAAATATCATAAATTGAATAGTAGAATTAACATTAAAGGAGAGCAGCTGTCTCCAGTTGGTGCAACAAGAATGGAATAGGGAACAGTACAGACAATCTAAAGCTATCTTGCTTTAAACGTCCCTCCTTATGTCCCAGTAGATTCTTGATTGATTTATTTATTTTTTTAAACTTTCACAGGGTTTCTGGAACACTTCAAGTGTGTTCCATAAGAAATACGAACCTCTTGAAGTATCCTTTAGTATATTCTTTCAGCTGTTTAATACTTAAAATCATATTGTATAGTCTTCTATTAACTTATGGTGAATTGCTTTTATCCTTACGTAGATACGGAATAGTCCTGAAACAACAGCCTCTGTTGTGGAAGAAGAGAAAGAGACCCCAGCTGCAACTATTACTAAAAAAGTGAGTTTGTTCAGATTTGAGGGAGGAAAAGGTAAATTAAAAAATCTTAGTTAAACTGTTTCAGGCTTGCTTCATGTCACGTGCATCATGGTCATAGAACAGCAGAGAAATAAAATTGTCACTTCTTAATGTTTTTATTTAGAGCGTGATGTTATGAAAATACATAGCAGGCAGGTTGTTATTGAGAAATATTTTGGATCTCCATTTATGAATTATGTAGAATTCTAGCTGTGCCCTCTTTTTCCAGCTTTAGGAAGCTACTAAATGGTAACACAAGACAAGACAAGTGTTTTTTGTCCTGCATGTCTTAAAAATTTAATACCTTTCTCTACTTCTTTTGCATTGCTCAGGAAGATCCATTTGATGCTGAATCTCATCCATTGCCTGATCTAGTTTCTGAAGCCAGCTTAGAGTTCTTCCAGTCTGACCCTTTTGTTGGCAGTAAGTAAATTTTCTCTCTAAGTGCAGATTTGCAGAAACAGGTCTTGTATGAACACATCTCAGACAAATCTTCACCTTTGATCTGCTCTTTACAGAACAAATGAAGGTGTTTGAGTGACAGGAGTGTGGAGCCAATAGCGTTACAAAATAGAAATGATACAAATGAGGGTTCCAGGGTGCTTCTTCCTTCCTTCATCTGGATTTTCTAATTAGCTGTGAAAATTTCCCTCACCGCTCTTCTGGAGTACTTCTTTTACCCACCTCTGCCCCAGCCTCCCACCTTTGGTCTTAAAGGTGTGGGCACACTTGTGATACATGTGGTGTCGCTAATCTAATTTGCAGCACAGATCCACAAACAGATCAACTGAGGGTTCAGTGAGCTGTGGTGTAGGGAGGGTGTGCGTGGTTGAGAATGAATGGCTGTGGCCTACTTATGGTGAGTTTGGCACTCAGAAAAAGGTAATGTGGAACTGCACCATCTGTTCGTCTTGTGGAAGTGCTATGCTTTATTTTAAGACCTTGCCACTTATGAATGCTGTTGCTTGGATTTTTTTTTTATGTTGGAAGAAGTGATCTGTCTATGGAGCCACTTGGAGAAGGGGAGTTAATTTGGATTAGCTGCTGAAGCAGATGTTTTCAGCCACATTAATATGATTTTTACATGCTTTCAGAATCAACACAGTCTGATCAACTTTAGTTCGTATCACTTCGAAAGGAAAATAAGCTAAATTTGTTTCAGATGACTTTGCTTCTGAAAAAAATGTCAGTGCAGATTTAATACTTTTAATGAATAAATTAAACTAATTTAAAACAGCTTGAGTGTTTCTCTGTAGATATGGTTTGATTTTTGTTTATATTGAAGTGGTCCTACTTACAGCACATGACATAGCCTTTCTTTCAGAGGGGAAAGGTTTTTTGGCTTTGTGTGCTCAGTATGTTCAGGGGTAGATATGTACAGCTAAGAGACAGTATATCTACATCTTAGATGTAGATGAGGGAGTAGAACTGATGCAATTGTTACCATGCATCCAGTACAGAAATGAACGCTTAGGAGCTACCATCCGTGGTGCCTGTGAGAATTAATCAAAACTTGGGCTAAGCTTCTGTCAGTGGTTAGCTTGAATGACTGTGGTGGTAAATACTGCATAATCATAGAATTATAGAATAGTTTGGGTTGGAAGGGACCTTTTAAAGGTCATCTTGTCCAACCCCCCTGCAATGAGCAGGGACATCTTCAACTACATCACCTTGCTCAGAGCCCCATCCAACCTGACCTTGAATGTTCCCTCTTTTAGTTTAAAGTCATTACCCCTTGTCCTATCACAACAGGTTCTGCTAAAGTTTGTTCTCATCTTTCCTGTAAGCCCCTTTAAGTATTGCAAGGCTGCAACAAGGTCTCCCTGGAGTCTTCTCCAGTCTGAACAACCCCAACTCTCTCAGCCTGTCCTCACAGGAGAGGTGCTCCAGCCCTCTGATCATTTTTTGTGGCCCTTCTCTGGACCCATTCCAACAGGTCCATGTCTTTCCTGTGCTGAGGGCTCCAGAGCTGGACCCAGTACTCTAGGTGGGGTCTCACA
>VYZM01012524.1:21926-39506 GCA_013398915.1 Dromas ardeola
CACTTCTTGAGCTTGTCCAGGACAGTCTGGATGGCATCCCAGCCCTCAGGCGTGTCAACCACACTGTTCAGCTTGGTGTTGTCTGCAGACTTGCTGAGGGTGCGCTGGATCCCACTATGTCATTGATGAAGATATTAAACAGCAGCGGTCCTGATACTGACACCTGAGGGACACCACTTGTCACTGATCTCCATCTGGACATTGAGCTGTTGACCACTACCCTCTGGTAACCCAACCAATTCCTCATCCACCAAACAGTCCATTCATCAAATACATACCCCTCCAATTTAGAGAGAAGGATGTTGTAGGGGACCGTGTCAGAGGCCTTACAGGAGTCCAGCTAGACAACATCCGTAGCTCTTCCCTTGTCCACTAATGCAGTCACTCCACCATAGAAGGCCATTAGGTTGGTCAGGCAGGACTTGCCCTTGGTGAAGCCGTGCTGGCCATCTCGAACCACCTCCCTGTCCTCCATGTGCCTTAGCGTAGCTTCTAGGAGGATCTGTTCCATGATCTTCCCAGGCACAGAGGTGAGGCTGAAAGGTTGGTAGTTCCCAGGATCCTCCTTTCTACCCTTTGTAAAAATGGGTGTAATGTTTCCCTTTTTCCAGTCACCAGGGACTTCACCTGGTTGCCATGACTTTTCAAATGTAGAGTAGCTTGGCAACTACATCAGCCAATTCCCTTAGGATTCTGGGATGCATCTCGTCAGGTCCCACAGACTTATGTATGTTCAGGTTTCTCAGGTGATCGTGAACCTGGTCTTCTTTTACAGTGGGAGGGGCTTTGCTTTGCAGCCCTTGCAGCCCATCCACTCGAAGGGTGTGGGGAGAGAGGTTGCCAGCGAAGACTGAGGCAAAAAATTTGTTGAGTACCTCAGCCTTCTCCTCGTCTGTTGTTTCCAGTTTGCCAGTCTTGCTCATCGGGGGCATAATGCGGTGTTTACTGACAATAGCCGACAGAAATGCATCTTTGAGATAGCTGCCTTTGTGTGTGTTTCATTATGGTATTGCTACTTAATGAATATTTTCTTCGTTTAATGCTAGTTTTTGTAGTTCCACTGAAAATAGTAAAACTATTCTTCTGAGTGAAAGTTGTTTACACTTTAGCTGTAGAAATTAGTTTGTATCCAAAAGACTTCAACTGAGAACATGGATTATCACATGTAACTTTTTTTTTTTTTTTAAAACAGGCGATCCCTTCAAAGATGACCCTTTTGGGAAAATTGGTAAGTAACTTTGTAACTTCTAATGTGTTTATTTTTCTAAATGATTCCTAGTGGAAGAGTATGTGGGGAAAAGCGTCATCCCTTTCAGTACAAAAAAGGTGGAAATGACACAAAGAGTCACCATAGGGTAGATACGTATATGGCAGTAGCAGCTGGCCATTTGTGTTAAAGCTTTTGAGAGAAGCCCATTGCCAGTGAACTCCTCTGTTGCCGCTGCCCTTAGTTGGGATTTAAGTATGTGAAGACGGTGAACAGAAGGCCCCAAACTCTTGCTTCCTGTTTTGTATGCAGAGAAGTAGAACTGTACTCTTTCAAAGGCTCTTAGCTTGCCAACTTTCCTTAGAACTAAGTATTGAAAAAGGTGGGAAGTCTCTATTTAGACTGGCTGTATAAGCAATGGTATTTGCTTGGTCCTGAATGCAGCTATTGACGACAAAAAAGCAAAATGGCCAGTAGAAAGGCTATAGCAAAATAGCATTGTGCACCAAGTGCCAAATAAGAAAAGATCCGTTTGGGGAGTGAAGGAGATAAGAACAGGAGAGTTCTGAGAAACATTAAGTTTTGTAAAATGCTCCATTTCTAGGGGGTTTGGTTAAAAAAAAAAACCTATATGCTCAGATGATTCTGGAACTGAACCACTGGCACCATCCAAAGCTTTCATGAAGTGCAGAAAATGTTCGTTTGTCTAATGTTTTAAATCACAGAATACAAAATATTCACAGATGAATTTCATACTTCAAAGATCCTTGGTCTTAAACGTGTCACCTTGCAGTATGAAAAAAGCAATATAAAGTTTAGTTTTTAAGATATCAAGCTAAGTAAAGCTAGCAGAAATGTTAATGAGATGTTTACTTTTTAGATCCCTTCGGTGGTGATCCCTTCAAAGGCTCAGATCCTTTTGCAGCTGACTGTTTTTTCAAACAATCCTCCACGGATCCTTTTGTGACTGGTGGCACTGATCCATTTAGCACTGCAGACAACAGTACTAATATCACAGTAAGTTTGGTAGCATACCTTTTGCATCTGTATATGATTTGGACAAAATAACCTATTTTGTATATTTGGGCATGTCTTGAAAAGCTGATATTCAGAAATCATATAGATAAAAGGCTATCTTACCCCATGGCTCTGTTTTGTCTTTTTTGTGTCCTGTTTACTAGAAATAGTTACAGATTAAATAGAAGTAAAAATAAAAACACTTTAAAAATCTTTCAGTGTGGAGCTTCACTGCTCCGCAGGTAAGAATATTTGAGAATAATGAACTAAGCCGTATTGGTAGCTAGTGGAATTTACTAAACATTAAAAGAATCCCAAGATTAATGTTGCCAAGTGATGTTGCAACACTTGGATTTTTGTGTCCAAAGCTTATAGGATCAATAAATATGTTCTGTATCTTCCTGAATCTGATGTGGTACGAGGTTTCCCCTCTGAAAACTCAAATTGTTCTATAGGTGTATATTGTTTGGGTTTTGTTGTGATGTTTTTGTTTTTTGGTTTTTTTTAATAAGTCATTGAAGCCCCCTCGTAATGTGAAGATTCTTACTGAATGTACCTCTTTCAAATATACATGGGTGTAACTTTTAGCTGTTCACATTGTAACTGAACAATTATTGATTAGTCTTGAGCCTATAATAAGGTAGAGTAGGGCATGAAACCGTCTCTGACGTGGGACAGAATTTGATGAAGATGAGGTAATATTTAGGGCTGATAGACAAACACTTAATCTAAGAAGCTGAAATTCTTCATGTTGTAAGTTCGTCTCAATCCTTTTGCCATCTCCTTTCTTTCCTGCTTCTGTTTATATCCCACTTCCAATTTTGTGTGTGTATAAAATATGCATATACATAAATAAAAATTAAAGATACCTGTGGATTAGGTTAAGGAAGCAAGTTAAGTGGCTGTAGAGTGTGCCTGAGGCGAACCCACAACAGCCAAGGCAGTGAGAAATCACTGCACCTGACAGTGGTGTTCTTGTCTTTCTACATGGTGCGCGCATTATGCAGATCTCAAGGTCCTATTACACACCACAGCCTACACCTCCGACCTTAAAAATTAGTTTTCTACAGTCTTCAATACTCAACTCACTATTCTTTGCCAAGTCTTAATATTCTAATATAACCGATTCTTGGTCATATTGCAGTCTGTTAATAATAGAAGTACAGAAGAGGGACCAAAAACAGGGGGGGTCAGAGCTGTGGTGCGGGAGTAGCAGTTGGTTCTTGAGATCTGTGTTTCTGAACTGGAGTTAAGTTACGCGTTTGTCCTAAATGCTTTACCCCACACCTTTGTGGTGATGTTATCTTGTAGTTATGTCTTCATGAAGATGGCTCTGGTTGTAGAAATCTGGGACCAAAATGAGTGGTAGATGTTCTTAAATTTTGTGTTAATGGTTACCAGGTATGTTGCAGGTATTGTACCTTTTTTCCATCCTTTGAAAGTGTTAATCACTGTTTTGAGGAGGAGTTTCTGTTAACAGACTTGTTCACTGATGCTGATCAAAGCTACTTAAAAAATATTTTATCTTAAAACTTTTTATCTTAAAATAAAATAAGCCATTATTGTATTAGTAGAATTAGGAATCTTTGAAGCTGAAAAACAGATTTCCCTCCAAAGAAATTTTTTTATTTTAGACAGAGATCTCGAAGAAGAATGACCCTTTTGCTCCTGGTGGAACAGCTGTTACTACATCAAATGATCTAGGTAAAAGTATATTATACGCATCGGACTTCTTGGGTTTTATTTTTATTTGCTTTTGCTTGTTTTTGTTTGTAGTCTTTCAACTGAATTTGCAATGGAGCATTTTAGAGATTTCCTATTTTTTCTGAGTTTTCCTATGAAGTGTGACATAAGGTGCAAGTTTCAGCAGGTGTATTTTTATAAAACAAAACCATCTCATCTGTAGTGCATATCAATGAAGACTGATTAAAAAAAAAAGTTCCTGTGTCTTACCTAAACCTGGTGAAATATCCTGATCTAAGTGTTTGGACTATTTGAATGGTTTGTACTGCATCCTATTAGGGTTGTCTTTAGAGTTTTCATGTTAATTTCTATGTAACATACAAGGTAGCTTTGTACTATGAGAGGAGATGTGGGATAGAATAACTACTTCATCAAGAATTTTTCCCTTAAAGTTTGCTCCTTTTATTTGGCTGTAACCCCCTCTCATCTGAGTGCTAAAGATGCTTTAGGGAAGAATCTGCAATTTTCCCAAATTGCATTGACAAGTGGTAATCCAAAACATGAATCCATGTGTGATTTCATATTGCAAACCTGTTCAGTTTAATTGTAGGGAAAAAAAAAATGCTGTTTTCTAGTGATGCAGAAGTGAGTATTGGTAAAGACAGTGCACTTCTTGCTTTACAGTGGAATAGTAGTTTTTACATATTTTGAGGCACATAAGAATGAAAGGGTACTGTTGAATTAGATTGAGATAATAGGAGGTTTAGATACTTTATTCCACAAATGGGCCTATGGTCAGAAGTGAGCTCTTATTCATGTTCATATATTTATATGTCTGTGTATGTGTATTTATGGGTCTGTGCACACAAAAATGTCTCTGTGTGTATACATATATGTATAGCAGAACATCCAGTAGTATTGTTATTTGATACTTTCAGTGGAATTTAACTTTTTTAATGTAGGAAACCAGAATTCCAGTATTTCTTTTTAACTGCTTCCTGTTCAGGAGAATTATTATTCTTAATCAGTAGTTGACACTTAAAGTTTTTGTAAAAGCTACTTAATTTAAAGTGCCCACCTCATAAAATACTTCATTTAAATTAGTCTATGCTGCAAAATATGTAACAGTTGGTTTATTTGTTGTAGATTTTTTCAGTCTCTTTTATATTTAATATTTTAATTTTAATTTAATATCTTAATTTCATTCTGTTTACTTGATTTACGTGTATTTAGCTACAGACCCCTTTGCCTCTCTGTTTGGGAATGAATCCTTTGGAGGTGGCTTTGCTGACTTTAGCACGCTGTCAAAGGTAATATGAAGCTACTGCCACTCATAGAAAATGCATGAACCTCCACAGTGACAAGACATAGCTTAATCTCTCGACCAACACTTTCATTACAGTTTTGCCACTACTAAAAATTTACAGTGGCTGACATTCTTGAAAAAGAGGTCTTTATAGTAAATTGTTCTGCAGTTCCACTGTGAAGAATGCAGTGTAATCTTTGTGGCTTTATAAGCATTTTCTCTATATTTGAAGTGATATTATAATTATTCTTTTAAATTTCACTGAGTTTAATAGCAAAAGTGTTACTTTTGCATGCACTCAACTTTATATTGCTGTACACAGTAACTATTCCTGATTTTTCTTTATTTTCAGTCTCCTGGAGTATGTGGATGATAAAACCATACAAAAGTATTTTCTTTTTGTCTTAGTCCAAACTTTCAGTTCTAAATAAGTATTGCATTATTGAAAAGAAGGGGAAGTATAGTAGAATTGCACTGAAAATGCATGTGTTGCTGTTTGCTTTGTTGAAGGCCAACAATGAGGATCCCTTCAGCTCTTCCACATCAGGTTCCGTCAACAATGTGATCATAACTAAAAACTTATTTGAGGAACCACCAGCTAAAAATGAGGATGTTCCTCCTGCATTGCCCCCTAAAACAGGAACTCCCACAAGGCCCTGTCCACCACCACCTGGTAAGAGCTGATCCTGAGATGTTGTTAACAATTAGCTGCTTCAGTATTGGCAGTGGGACAATTATGAGGGGATGGTGAAGAGTCAGAATTTAGAATGAATGAGCAAGATGTGGTACAAGTCTGTGCCTGATCTGCCGGCGGCTTCCTCAGAGTTAAATTTTGCATGGTGTTTGGGGTCAGAGTTTGTTTTTTGAAGAGAGACAGGATTTAGAAAACAGGAAAAATTAGATTTATTACAGGTATCTGCAAGAACCCAGCATGGCTGCAAATTAAATGGTTACTAATGTGATACATTGTGAATCTTGCATTAAATTAGGCTTAAAGTGAGAATGTAGTGTGTTTTATCCATTGCAAAACCTCTGGTTTTAATGCAAAATGAATTAAATAGAGTTAAATGACTGTCTCAGGTTTTCAGATTAACATTTTCCGGGTGTCCTTGCCAGCAGTCTGTAGTAGTAAACCCAGCCAATGTGAGTGATAGTAATAAACCCAAGTTTCCTCTGCTGTTTTCTGTTTGAGCGATAGCTGAGTCCTCTGGTCTGCTCTGACACAAACCACCCTGCTTTCCATAAAAGGCCACGATTGTCAAAGATAACAACACCTTCTTGTGGTTGCAACAAGCCCATCTTATAGCACGTTCCTCACTCTCAATTTTGGTTTGCATACATTGGAAAATAGGTTAGCAGTATTCCTTTTTAAATTTCTGTCCTTTGTTTCATTTTCTTTAAAAACTCTACTGCATCATTTTTTCACTATTACACTATATGGATGAATCTTAAGGTGATTTGGAAAACTGTAGCATGAAACTGAAACATGTATTCATCTTTTTCCTCAAAAGAAGGGGGACACTGTAAATCTAGGAGTATTAATACTAAAGTTTAAACGCAGCTGTTTAATTTCTAATGCTGATGTGAGGTCTAGTTCATCCTTATACCTTGCAAGTAAACAGTTTCATTGTAAATAACATTAAAACAGCTGACGTGACAAGTGATGATAATTTGCATGTTTGGTAGTGTTTCCTTTTGTGGTGGTCCTTATTTAAAAAAAAAAAAAGGATTTTTGACTTCATTGTATAGGAGTGGCTATGATGTGGTGTATAGATCCGCTTTTAGAATGCAAGCTTATAGTGGCAGAACAGCATCATCCTTATCAATAGATGACCAGAAAAAGTAGCCTGTTTTGATTTGCACATATTAAAAATGATGCTGTGGTTATCTTGGTAACCATTCCAGATTAAATTATTTTCCTAATGGAAATAAAAAATTGAGATTCTTAAGTATATTTGTTCTTAATTACTCCCTTGGCCTTACTCGAAACAAGGGAATGCTTTTGCAAAGAAATGTCCCAAATTCTTTCACTTAATTCATTACGCTAGTGGAAAGCGTGCAGAAGGGCGGTTTGCTTGCCTCTGAAATCCATTGCCTTTCTAGATACTGATAAGCACCCCCGTTTCATGATTTTTGGGGCAGATTTGGAGATTGTGAACTTCATATTCTTACAATTATTAATCCTTCCCATGTGGAAATAAAATTCCCTGGATGTCACTTGAAGCTGCTTCTCCCACATTATGGAAGAAATAGACATGCATTTTTTGCCAGTAATAGGACATGAGCAGTGAGTGAGGGCTACCATGGCAAAGCAAGGCTATCTGGGAAGTGTCTAAATAAGCCATATATTCCCAAGGGGGTATTCTCTAAATCATTGCCAAATTAGAATATCTTTTGGTCTTTGAAAGAATTTTTAGACTAACTTGCAACATAATGCAAAATAATAAGCACTTTGGTTTGGTTCTGCAGTTTAAAATGGCAACAGAAGCAAGTTTTAAAATATGACCATTTTAAGTGTCAAACCACTTTGCAGAACCTGTTAGTTGAATTCAGGAAACTGCAATGAAACCTTTTCTGTAAGCGGTAACATATGGAGAGAACGGTGGGATGGAATTCAGCTCAACTATTCTTGGAAGTATTTGGGTTAATGTCCTCGAAGGTGTTGAAAGCTGACTGGGGTTAAGCTGAAAAAAGAACAAGATAAGTGGGGGCTTGTGCCTGATTCTGTTCTATCTGCAGGTCCTTAGGCAAGGATTAACACAACAGTGACGCCTGCGTTTGCTTGTCATCATAGTCCTTTATTCTGTTAGTTTAAAAACTACAGAAATTCCAGGTGTCAGCATAGTGAGAGGACATGGTGTTTTGAAGATTTACAAATATATTTCTGATCTCTGAATGAAATTGTGTTAACTTGATCCAAACAAATAATAGAAGAGCCTTGCTGGAATAAGCACGGACAGTTCATAAGCAGAAGAAGAAAATACTCTGCTGATAGAAGAGGCGCTCAAAACTGTTAGAAATTCACTTCCCAAAATAGTTAATTAGTACATAACTGTGTTGTTGAATCATTAACATACATAAGTTCCGTTTTACCTGATTACCCTTTAAGAAACTGTGGACCACACCCTCATTTTTTTAAATTGGCAACCTTCCTCTGAAGTCATTGCAACTCCATTAGTTTACTAGAAGAGGTTGCATGCCAAGTAGCTTTTGAATTTATTTTTTTTAACTATTTTTGGCATGTTATTACCTGCTATCTTAAATTCATTTTAAATTCATTTTAATCTAAGGGAAAAGACCTATCAATCAAATAGACTCTTCAGATTCCTTTAAACCGAGCGATCCATTTCAGCCTTTCCCCACCCCAGACATTCCCAAAGAACAAGAAGCAGATCTATTCTGTGATCCATTTGCTCCCACCAGCATCAGTAAAGAGGCTGACCCCAACAATTTTGCAAACTTCAGTACTGTGAGTAAACACTTTTTACATTTGTTTCAGTAGAATGACAGCTTTGAATTGTTCACACTGAAGTCTTCAGTCTAATTTAATACATTAAAACGTATCCCATGTACAAAAGGGATATAGCTTCCAGTTAAAACAGTATTTACATTTAGTTTACAGCTGAGGCTGTCCTAAAACAAAATACTGCAAAATGTTGTAGCTAATGTTTAAATTGCATTGGTTTTATGATTGTTTTTTTTCATGGAGGCCTCCTAGCTTTTAGAAAATAGGAATTTTAAAATATCTATGTTCTAGGGATTATCCATTTTATCAGAGCATGCAGCAAATTTAAACTATGTATCTCTAACAAACACACTGTTAACTATCCAATTAAAAATAAAACAAAAGGAGTTATTTTAATTTAGCTGTCACTGAACTGTTTGGTCATAATTTCAATGTACTGAAATATTGATAAACAGCCTCAAAACGGTGTATGTTAATGAAATGTAATTTGGTGAGTCTTGAATGGCTAGTAAATTCCAGTCTTATGTACAATGAAGTAAAAAGAAGTAAGTGTCTCTCTGTAACCAGAATCCATTTCATAGAAGTCGTGGTGCCCAAGCAGTAGAAGCAAATCTAAAGGTTTGTGCATGACTATATATATTTTTTTCTTTTGAGCTTTTGCCGATAGGAGTTTTGAAAGGCATCGTCTTACTTTCAAGCTTGATACCTGTTAAATGCAATTTGCATTTACAGGATCTTGATCATACTGCTTTATTTATTTTCAGGCCTAATAAACTATGTGCTTGATTGAAGTAAATTGAGGATTGACAGGCTCTCAAAATTGACTTGCACTGGTTGATGTGTCTTGTAGCATGACAGTTTCTGAAATGCTGTTATTGTTATCACTGTTATTAGTTAGAGGGACTGAGAAGCCAGTTTGGAGGAGAGAATGTAAAATGTGGAGGAGAAAGTAAAAACGTTCATTATCTTTATGAAGGAAAAAGTATTCTCTTCCAGCTGCGATTACCAAAAATACTTAGTGAACTATGGAGAAGACTCAAGCTTTTCTGCGTTTATTTCTAGCTAATTTCTACATCTAAACTAGCTGGAGTATATTGTGATAACCCTTTCAGACTTAACATTGGGACATTCATGAAGACATGGGCTTCTCTTAGCCTTTCTGCATGCTGACTAGAAACAAACTTTAGTGCAATCTTTTCTATTTTATTTAAGATAATACCCTTAACTGTCTCTGATTTATCATCATTATACCACAGAAATTTCGTTCATATTCTGTTCACATCAATATACATGGAAAGAATCTGTTCTTTTTTTTCTTCTTGTGTCACACTGACCTTCTTCTCTGTTTCTACTTCTAACTGTACAGTTACCATTTATTTTGCTTTTTCTTGGTAGAAGTATTTTTCATCCGCACTATTAAAAATAATCATTATACACTAATTTTTGCAGTCATTGTCACCTGGAAAAATCATCCCTAATGAAAATAGGGTAAATCAAAATGTCCCACACTGTGGATAAGGGTGTATTTTGCAAAATGTTCTCCTGATTTATTCCAAATTTTTCTCGTATAGGCTGGCTTTGATCCAAAATTGTTTGAATTTAAATTATAGCACTTTCTGCTCAGGAACTTTTTTGAAACTTAATACTGAATTTTGAAACATGGCATATTTCATAAAAATACATCAATTGGATGGCTTCAATGCAGTTATTAATAGTTAAACCTTAGACCAAGATAATCTTAATAGTATATTAAAATTAAAACACAAGTAATATTTGAAGACTAGAATATACGAAATTTTGGAAAAAGCGTAATTGTCCCTTAAATCAAGAACTTGGACAGTATTAGTTATCACTGTGTTATTAATCTGGTTTATTTTGTCTTTTAAAAATGCAGTATTCTACTGAGGAAGACATGATTGAATGGGCTAAGAGGGAGAGTGAGAGAGAAGAGAAAGAGAGACTGGCAAGACTAAAACAGCAAGAGCAAGAAGACTTGGAACTGGCTATTGCACTCAGTAAATCTGAAATATCAGAAGCATGAAGTTTAGAATAAGATTTTGTCTTATGTCAACTGTTTTGTCCCTTTTCCTGAATACCTAACCTATTTAAGTGTTAATCAGAAAATACATATATACAAGAAACTAAGAAAGGTTTTAAATTTCTGAAAGTGGTGTGAATGTTTCTGCTAAATTAAATCCTTTTGGTTATTGTTTGAATAACTGTTAAGTTTAGAATTCACTTTCTCTCAAGTTTCCAGGAGAACAAAGTACTTTTTCCCAGCTGTAAGCAAATCAGTTTAAAATGCAGATAGCGAGATTGTAGTTTGACTGTGATCTGTCAGCAGTTGGTAATTGAGCATAAAGTGAACGTAGCAATTATTCTGCCATGGCTGACTGTCTCCCATCAAGCAGTTAGTCATTTGAAACCTTTTATCCTTCTAAAGAGGTTTTAGTAATGCCAGAGTTTGTGGAGTGCTTTATTTTATATGTATGCATATAGATTTTTCTCTTCATTGAAGATTCTGCGTTTGGATTTAAAATAACAATCTTCATGGAGTCTAAGTCAGAAAGAGTGTGTCTTTCTTAATTAAGCATTTCTTAATGCTTTTCTTGCATGGTCATAGGTTTTAAGACAGACCTTTTATTTTGTTTTATAAAGCAATTAATTTGAAGATACATGTGCATTTGCTGTTGGCCAAGACGACTGTCAAATATGAGACCCCACTGCTATTTGAGCCACTTTTGTCTGTGAAATATGCAGCTGAACTGGCAAGTTAATGAGTTCAATTTGAAATAGGATTGAGAATAGAAAGAAAAAAACAGGTAGTCTGATTTATTTTTTTTTTTAACCACAGTTGTTTTCTGTATATGTAATTTATTGAATGCCAACTGATAGTTGCACCTTAAACTGAATGATTTCTTTATGGTCACTGAGTCAGAGTAGGTTTGATAGAATGTTAATGAAAATAACTTAATGAAAATAACTTATTGTTCATTTTGAAAAAGCTCTATTCTGGAGAATCGGTTTTGTTAAAATAATTCCAAAAAGAATAATTTTTTGCCCTATCTAAGAAAAATGTATGGCAGCAGCATAAACATCAAGAGATTTTTTTATTTTTCTTGCACTTTTAACCTGTGGTATTTCTGTTGAGGAAATTGAAGTGTTTCAACACACAGCACTGGGCGGGGAAAGGGGAGAACTCAGCCATGCTTCAGTATATTTAAGCTCTTCCCATTACTTATCAATGCTGCTGTTGCACGAGTTTGAGGGTAGTTTTCAATTTTTCAGGAAAAATGGGTAACCTGACTGGGATGGTTTTTCTATTGCACTGGGAAACGAGCATTTGAACACCTGCTCAGAAAAAGTAACTTAAAATTTTGCAAGTATTAAATAGTTATAACTTATCTATACATCTTTGTAATGAGTGTACACTAATCTTGCAAATCATATGCTTAACTGGATTACATAGATTCTTATCTTTTGTTAAAAAATGTATACTCAGTGGACCAACACAATATTATATGTATATATTATATATATATTCCTGCTTTCCTTTACGGAATTTAAAGTTTTGAGTCATTTGATGTTACATTTCATGTTACTGACTCTGACTATAGTACTTTTACTTAGACTACCAACAAACCACTGCTGTGAGCTAAATGGCATTATGTTATGAAGTTTTAACTGTTTTTTTTAAATAAAAAAAACTTGTTCAGGTGGGATTAGCCTCTATTTATAGACTTCCCTTTTGTTTAAAAATGCTAACAATAGCCTGTAATTATGAAGAAATAAAGTTTAAGTACATAAGTGTGAACTGTTTGCCTGTTCCGTCAAAAGGGTGCTGTGAGCTGTAAAGCAACATGTAGATGTAATGCAAACAATATAAAGTGTTCTGATTATAGTCTGATGGGAGCAGGTTAATTTTCAGAGAAAAAAAACTTGCCTGAATCTTGAGGTTAGCTGAAGTGCACACTAATCCCAGCTGTCACTTGCTTCATTAGGAATTGTCGCTGCTTCAAAGAAAATTCAGACTACTCTTGTTCAAGGATTTTTGCCTGCACAAGGGTTGCCAGAGCACAGATGTTTAGATACTTAAAATTTTATCTGTGAAGATATGTAAGCATCCTCTCCTGACATCACTTATGATTCTTCTAAATATGTCTGTCAGCATAACGTCTCCTTTATGTCAAGGTGTAGAGTGGTTTCTCAGAGGTTTAGGAGTTCCAGCGACCATTTACATGTGTCTTTGATCCCTTTGTTACAGTAATGTACTCATCTAAGTGGACCCAAATCTCTTTGCCTATTTTCTTTTCATGAGACATCAGTTGGATTAGGCAAAGTAGTATCTTCATTAATTTTATCAGTTTCACACACATTCTTGAGGCTATTTGAAACCTTCTGCGGGCTGTCTGTTTTTTTTTCCTTTGAAGTCCCCTGGTAGGTTTCCATCTTGGGTGCACTTTGCCTCTGATTGTGCTGCTTTCGGCCCTCTCTCCCCTCCAAATTGAATTGCGTGCAGTCCATTTAACTCTTTATCGTGAAACTGAAGATGGTTTCTAATCATCTTGAATAATTTGATATCCTCTTTTCACTGTCTTTCTCTGACTTCCTATACTATGAAGTTCTAACTGTCAAGTAAAAGTTTCTATTGTGTTCACAGAATACCATTGCACTGAAAAGATTGATGAGATTAGATAATGTCTAGCAGATGAATTGGGCACTTGACAGGTACGTTTCCAATGCAAGTTATCTGAAGCAACTTAACCGGTAACTGTATTGGGGATTAATATTGTCTGTTACGTCACTGTGAAGTATTGAAAAGAAACAAAATGGAAATAAGAGGTACTTAATGAAGGAACTGACATACCAGGTTGACTTTAAGTGGACATCTCGAGAAAGCTGTCTGCTTCAGCACAGGGGACTTTAATCCGGAAGTCTTGATGTGACAGAGAATACTAACCCTTCTGCTTAATACTTAAAAGCTGTTGTTGTGTTAGACCTCAGTATTGGACTTAGCGGTTTCTTTGGTTTATGTGGACTTCCTTGCCATCCTTTGCTACCTGACGCACCTGCTATGTGTCACCTCTTCACAGAAATAGCATCCAGCTGTCAGAACTACGTTGCCTACTGTTGTTTCCCCAATAACTTCTCAACAGTTTCATTAAGCTACTTTAAATTTAAAAATTGACTGTTTCAGAATTTGAATATTTAGCAAAATTATAACTTTAGTATTGGGATGTTTTAGTCATGCTTTCATGAATCTTCAAAGTGATTGTGTCCATGGATGTGCAACCTTGTGTTTATGCAATACTGATAGAATGGTATTCTTACGGGGTAATGTCTTTAGATAATATAGAGCATACAGATTTAATGTATAAAACCTGGAAAAGTAATGTGTCTGTTCAAAACATTGGCAAGTAAAGTCATATGTCTTCTCTTTATGGAATTCTGTATCTTGTCAGTGAACACTCTTGACTTCAATTCCATTGTTAATTCAAGCGAACATGAAGGTTGGTTTTCAGATGCATCCGTGTTTTTATCATAAGAGGGAAGAGGATTTGTTTGCATTGTGCAATTATAAAACACAAGACAATGTCAAATTAAAAGCAGATAGTCAACAGTTCGTACTGGAAGTAGACAGTAATTTTCCCAAACTGAAGATCTTTCTTGATGCAAGTTTGAAACTTACCCTTTTTTGGTAGGTAGAGTGGCGCTTTAGTTACCTATGAGTGTTATTGAACTCCTGAACTTTCTGCAGAATAACTTGGGTGTTGTCTTCCTTGTTGGCAGCCAGGTGTAGGTATTAAAACCTAAAGGCGGGAGAGGAGGGGGAAGCAAAACAAATCTCTGAAGTGCTGGCTAAGGGTGTGTCCACCAGCTGGGGAGAGACAGACTTTCCAAGCTTGTAGCACCTGAGCCCTAGTGCAACAACCAAATGGTCTTTGCATCTTTCCGCCCTAATGGTATCTCTGCTGTTCATAGCACCGGTCAAACTCTGCTACCAAAACAGCTAGAACGCTTGTGTTTTCAGGGAGCTCCGAGGCTAAAATGAAGAAAGCTGCTGTCTGCACGCATTGCAGAACTATACCTCAGTAACGTGCAGGGTGGGAAGAAAGCATAATGTTAAGGAATTTCTTATGGGAAGAAGAGTCAGGGAGGGGGAGAGGGAAAAAAAATAAAAATATTTTCCTCCCTGGCTTATAGATCAATGGATGAGTACGAGAATCCCTTGTTGTGGTTTTTTTTTGTGGGAGGCTTCACAGTAAATTTTGCCCTGTGTCTGTTATCCCAGAAAAGATGGGAAGGAACTTCTAATTTGTCAGGTGACAAGCTATCAAGCCTGTGTCAGTAATATCCTGAAACGTAAGTTATTTTCATGAATAAAAAAAAATCAAACCCATAAATAATACCAGCTGCATTGCCATTTCTTGAACAGAATACTTCAGAATTTCTGTTGTGCTAAAATTGAGAGATCTAGAGCTGCTAGGACTCTAGATTTTAAACTGAAAACAAAAAGCATTAGTTTTTAAAGCAGGCGATCAGGTAGTTGCTGATAGAGGGGGAAAATGCTGCATTGTTTGGATGTGTATTCACGAGGTTGGGGTGTTGTTTCTTGTTATCTCTCACTGATTTATTAAATGATTTTGGACAAACCACCTCTTAATGCTAATCTGTTTCCTGTTTTCTAAATGGCAATGGGTCTGATAGCATATTACGTAACTGCTGTAATTTAGAAAGACAATCTTGTGCAGAGCAAAAAGAATTCTACCCCGTTTTACTTGCGTGTATCGTATAGGTAGGAGAGATGTTATAAGGTGTTTTCTCCATTATAATGAGCAGCCAGTTGCACTCCAGGACTATACAAATAACTGGAAATAGATTAAGACTTTAACAGAGGTGCTGCTTTGAAGAAGCTATTTTCTTGAGGATTTGGTTTGCTGATAAGACAGGGTGAAATTCTTACCTTTTGACTTCAGAGGCGTGTCCCAGCTGACATTGGCCAGCAAGAGATCCCTGTAGCACTGTCTGCGGACTGTCAGCTGTCTGGGGTTTGTATCTGACTGTGCCCAAGTCAATGAAAGGATCCATCCTGATCCACTCACGCAGACTGATTTTTCCCATGTGGACAGATTCAATATTTAAGCCATTGAGACTATGTAGCATTGAACAACTTCTATTCAAAGCCAAAAGGTCTTTAGGATTGTTTTCCATGGAATGCAGTCTTTCTTGAGATGTTACACGAACAGGTGTAGTCACTTATACAGAAAAATCTAATTTTGAAAAGCTGAATGGATTTTTAGGTAAAATCCTTCTTGTAGATTTTTTTTTTTTTTAAATACACATCTGAAGCTCTGTTAATATCTCCTTGTTTTTAAACGCTCTTCAGAAATCTAGACCTTTGAGTTTTAAACAGTTCTGAGGAGTCTGGAGTATGAATCCCATTTTGGGCCCACATCCAGTAATAACTCTTACTGAATAAATAACTCCGAGGTTCAAACTGGTGATCCAGAATCCTGAAAACTGTATGTAAAAGTACTAGTTGAATGTTAGAGTAGCAGATTTAAATTCTCTAATTTTCCTTCATATGCGATCAATTTATCTTAAAATATTTAATTTATTTTACTGTCAGATATTAAAAGCACAGCTGTTCTGTGTATGAACATACAATAATATGCTCAGGAGAATAACTAACTCAAACTGCAGTTAAGCTAATGATGCAAATTTGTTCTTCTGTTTTGGCTTTTTCAGCTTTGTCCCTACAACATAAGAATTCCTAGAAGTTGTAAAAAGCAATTTAGAGTATATTCTGGGGTGGTTATTAATAAAAATGTTCTTTAGGTTAAATGTGACTGGCTATTGAAAAAGGGGTGTATCTAAAGCGCAGAACCACAGGGGAAGCCTCTCTTCATTATGAAAGCTGTGAGCGGGAATGTACGAGCTTCACAATTCAAAAAAACTAAAGGTACGTAACAGGTATTTTATGCTGAAAATTGTGGTTTTGCACCTGTACCAAAATAGCTCTGTGAAGGTGCTTGTTACCGCTCTTTATGATATCCCTCCTTGGTCTAAAATGTTTAATTCAGCTGAGACGATGATTTTTTTTTTTTTTGGTGTTGTCTCAACTTCTCTGTGGAAGGAGCTGGACCCCGGGCGGCGCAGCATGGGGCAGCCCTATCGCCCCCCCACCTCCTGCACATCACCGACCGCAGCCTCGAGGTTCAGATCATAAATTCCTTCTTTTTTTTAAACCTTCTACGCCCACTGTTTTCATTAATGTCTCCATTGTTTCTTTGTGTCAGCCACGTCCTTCTGTTTGTCCTGCCACTCCCTCGCCCGGGTTACACCTTTGCCTTCGTTCCCCCTGCTCATTTCCTTCCACAAACTCCTTTCTTTTGTTAATCTTTTCTGAGAGGACAGATTAATTTTTAGATTTGTTAATCTCTTCTTATCCTGTAACCCTGGAGCTGCATAATTGGTATGATTATAATACATGTAATGGCCAAATTAAAACGATTTTTTTTTTTTTTTGCGTATGTATTGGTAATTTCAATTTGTAATTTCAGTGGGTTTAGCTTTTTTTGGACTGTATTTCAAATAATCTGTTCATAAACTGACAAATGTGAAGGGTGGGCGCTGTGGAGCGTTACTCCTTTTGTACAATTAACTGCGTTTTGGGGTTCAGGGCTCCACCTAGACAAACACTTTCCTGGCAGCAGGTGGGGGTTACCTTGAAACTCGGTGAAATACGAATTATATTTTCCTCATGTTTTTTTTTTCATTTGGCTCAAGAGGAATTAATGACTCCACGTGCTCCCGCCCGTTCCCGGGCGCAGCCCTCCCTTCCCCTCACCTTAACACCTGCCCGAAGCCCCCGCACCCCCCGACTCCCGCGCTATAAAA
>VYZM01012524.1:42473-128819 GCA_013398915.1 Dromas ardeola
TTATTCTCAGGTAGCTTGCTTAGTTGTTCTTGCTCTCTGAAATAGAGAGAATAGTAACTGTCTGCTGATTGAAGCTGTTGTGCCTAAGAATAACTCTTCAAAATGACTTTAGAAATACCGAGTGCCAAGAAAACGTGCTACTAGTACTTTTTTCTGTTCTTGAGTATTGATTCAATAGGCAGGTTCAGGAGAGTTATAAAGGTGTATTGAAGTGCTGTGCTTGAATTTTTATTTAATTGGAGAGAAAGTGGCATTGTTATTGGTCAAGGTACCATGAAGTATGCTTTGCAGATGACTTCTGAAATCTAAAGTCAGTTTGTTGGAAGCTCTCAGGGGAACATAATCTGAAACTTCATGTAAAGCAGTGATTAAAGGCAAAGCAACAATCCCGTTTGTTAAAGTATTTTGTGTCATTCCTTTTTTTTTTTATGAGAACCTAAAGTACTGTTCAGCAATGGAATTGAAACAAAAGCATGATTTATTTTTTTTAAGTTGCAATAAAACATATTACAAAGTAATTTATTTTGAAAATGCTTTGTATAGATTTAATGCAAAAAAACCCAAACCACCAAAACACAAATGAGACGAAACCAAAAAAACAAACCAAGAAACACTGAAACATTTCAGCTCAATTTAAAAGTTCTGCAGTAAAATCCCTTCCACGTTTGGCACAATACTGAAGTCTGAAAGAAGTGAAGTGTAAGTCAGCATAAAAAAAAGTACAAAACAGACTTTACCGACTCACCAAAGTAAGATGCAAAGGTACTATTTTGTGACCTACCAGTCAGTCTGCATTATTGGCAGGTAATGGAGAATCCAACCAAAAGGGAAAATTGCATAACATCCCTCCCTAAATTCTCACTGAATCTTATTCCAGAAATAATACAGACCCTCTACTCTGATCTTGCAGTCCTTACAAAAACAAATCTCACAGATTTTTGTCTGGCTTCTTAACCGTGAAAACAGGGCAAATGTGAGCTTGTGTTTTGCTTCATGCTTTTTTTGTTGCTTTGCTGGGTACCTAAATGTGCTCAACACTATTGCAAGACAATGGTTTAGTGCAGCTCTTGTTGATTTCTCACTAGTTTTAGTATGAACAGGATTAGACCTTTAAAAATTGAGAGTAACTGTGTCAGAAGTGTAGGTTGACTGGAGGTCGTAAAACTGTGAGAATTTAGAGGACTTTGTGAAAAAAGCAAATGGGTATTGTAAGGTTGTCTAAAGACCTTAAGACTCTTAAAACCCAAAAAGACATGACATGATATGAATAATATCTGTCCTTCAAAGTGACAAAGATTGTAGAGCATTTGAATTGAAAAAGAAGAGCTGTTAAAACTTGATAAGTATCAATGCAGACTGATTTACGATGAAAATTTACTCTTAATTGCAGCGGTCCTGTAAATTTCTGTAATGCTGGATGTATTTGTTTTCTTTTGATTTTGACCCCGTGCAAGCTAATTTTTTCTTTGTACGTTCCAATAGGTTAGTGCAGTTCCAGGATGCTTGGGTTGATAATTTGCTAGACTATATTGGGTGTATATATATATTTCATTCTGGTGATGCAGACAGTTCTACTAACTGGGAATAATCACCTAAATGGTGGATTTAGCCCTCTGTGAGCAGTCATGGCAGTACAACACGGAAAGGGCACTGCAGAAATGACACCAATACCTTTTATTTGTCTGGACAAACCTATCTTAATTAATTTATTGTGCTGTTTGCCCATTCAAATACAGGATGAGAACCGTGAATGTAACGCAACCTAGATCCTGCTTGGCGCAAGTTAAACAGCGGTGAAACCATGGGCAGAACACAAGTTTACCAACTCCCTGAACTTTGTTCTGCTCACTTGACTGCTTTGCCACATCCCTTTGTTTTGTGAGCCTTTGCTGAAACAGGCGGTAGGAAAGCTCGAGTATCTTTTTAACAAATGCCTTTGACATGGACATGGCTGAGGTGTCAATAACTTGATGGTTTGAGAGCTGAGTTAACCTCAAAAATAAGCGGTGTCATACTCCCTGGTCAACTTGAAATACTGACTAAGGTCTCCTGAATTCCAGAATTGCATCACTGTTGTGTCTCTATGCAGAATGTTTGGAGAACGTGAATATTGAAACCTTTCCAACTGCTTTGTTGTCAGAGGTAATGGCATTTCTGCAGCACCGAGGAGTCTTAGTCACAGGCCAGAAATGTGTTCAAGAACACAAAAAGATAAATGCTGAGGTATTACTAGCTTGGCGTATATAACAGCAAAGGATATGGTAGAATTAATTTTCTTGCATTAACTTACTTGCTTTCAAATTACGAATAAATTTCTGTATTGTCTGAAAACTGAATAGTAACAAGTTATTGTGAGAACTGCTTACTGGTCTCCTTTTCATGATAATGAGAGCACTGTTCGTCTGAGATTATTTCTGATCTCATGTGGTTTTGGAAAAGAGGTGTTGCCCAAAGCAGTCGTCTATTCACAAAAGTAGTAGTCATTGATTTAGGAATGACCTGGAAAACTTGAAAAGGCTAAAGAAAGTAATCCCAGGTGTATCCTGGTATCTCCTAGCGTCTCTGTGGTTATCCAGCATTATGAGAAGAGCAAGTGGTGTCATGGTGTTGTGGTTTAACCCCAGCCAGCAACTAGGGCCATGCAGCCGCTTGCTCGCTCCCTCCTGGTAGGGATGGGGGCGAGAATCAGAAGAGTAAAAGTGAGAAAACTCATGGGTTGAGATAAAGACAGTTTAATAGGTAAAGCTGCGTGCACAAGCAAAGCAAAACAAGGAATTAATTCACTGCTTCCCATCAGCAGACAGGTGTCCAGCCATCTCCAGGAAAGCAAGGCTTCATCATGTGTAATGGTTATTTGGTAAGGCAAACGCCATCACTCCAAACATCCCCCCCTTCCTCCTTCTTCCCCCAGCTTTATATACTGAGCATGACATCATGTGGTATGGAATATCCCTTAGATCAGTCGGGGTCAGCTGTCCGGGCTGTGTCTCCTCTCAACTTCTTGTGCACCCCCAGCCCACTCGCTGGTGGGGTGGTGTGAGAAGCAGAAGTGGCCTTGACTGCTCGGCAGCAACTAAGAACACCAGTGCGCTATCAACACTATTCTCATCCCAGATCCAAAACATAGCCCCACACCAGCTGCTAGCAGGAAAGTCAGCTTCATCCCAGCCGAAACCATGACACAGGGCAAGAATGTGTATATTCAGTGGTGATATTTTTGAAAACGTGCAATGGGAAGGACACCCTGGTGTCAGTGACGGTACTTGCCACACACGGTGTCCTGCGGATCAGCAAGCCAGGTTGTGTTCATATGTTGGAGGTGTCTTTAGATGTTTTTTTGTTTAGAACTGAAATGCAGACCTTTGAAATGCGCTTTGGGATGCTCCTCACATCTGTGAATGGTGGAAGTATTAGCACTGATAAAGCTGTGGCACCCGGAGGGGCACAGTGTTTGTAGGGAGCAATACGGTTTTACTAGTTTGTAGGGAGCAATACGGTTTTACTATTAAATTAAGCCGCTTTGGGCATGTGAGACTAATCTCTTTTCAGTTCCATTTCATACTCTATAAATGAATTGGTTAAGAATTTATCACTTTTTTTTCTGACTATGGGGCTAGAAGCAACCCTCTCTAAATCTCTTTAAATCCCTTTGTAAAGACAGAGAGAATGTAATGGTAATTGTTGTTTCTCTGTACATACTGAGCTCCCCACCGTCACAGCAGTAAGGTGTGCTGCCGGGTATACTCACTAGTGATGCAGGTAGCTTAAGAGAGCTGCAAAAACATGTGTTGGTAAAACCCAGCCCTTTCTACCACTGCTATGAGTGTTTGTGCTGCCTTCTAATAGCATGAGATTAGCATTACCATGTAAAAATTGAAACTGTATGTTACACAGAAAGCCCTTGATAGAAAGGGAGTAAAGGAGGCCAAAACACCGTATTGTCAAAATTGTTAAGTAAAAAATCAAGAGCAAATACTCTAAAATTACTTAGGAGGAACCTTTTAAGCTGGAATTGTAACCCTTCAGATGAACAGTGCCTTCCATGGAGTAGGGCTGGGTGCCAAACAGCTTCTGTTGTGTTGCAGGAGAAATGTTTCGGTGGGACCGCAGGAGCAGGAGGCAGCTGTGCAGTATAGGTAGAATTATTACAGCAATCAAGCCAGAACCCAGGCTGATGTTCACTGGAGTAGCTTTGTTGATGTTTCTGAAGATGAAAGCAGTATCATTGAGCCCAATTGGTACTAGTGCTCTTCAAGCCCCTGAGATAGAAGGTTCCTAGTATGGTTACGGAGATTTTGTTGTGAAATTTCTTTGGGATGAGAATATAATCTTTCCATTAGATGCTTTTCTTTGATCTTGCATCTCACTTGCTTTGTGTCTTTGGGATATATTTGGGAAAACAGGGTGTGCTTCCACTGCTCCCCACTCCAAGAGTCTCCTGATAATGGAGAAGAGAGAGTCAACTAACGAGTCACCAGCACTTGGTCTTCTCTGTGGTGGTTTCTCATCAGATACTGGTTTAGTTCAATTGTACTTGACTCTCTGTTTTTTGTTCTCTTTCTCCAAATGAAGTTATCCATGCACACTACCTCAGCTGACTTATGCAGATAGCACAGATTTGGCAGAGAAATGCATCCATATTTTAGGATATGAATGATTTAACTTGCTTTCAGTGTTTCATCACACTGAAGGAGTTCTTAAATTACTATTAAAAGCATTACTATAAAGGCACAAACTTCAGTCTTACCTTTTTTTGCAAAGTGTGATAATTACTGAGGTAAAAAATAAGTAGTAGTTTACCATTATGCATAATACAGAGCTCAAGATCATTTTTATTAATGAAATCCATAAAACCCAATGACAAATCGTAAAGCAGGTGTGCTGCAAACTTATAGTAAGAAACTACTTGATATCATGCACATAGTGAAATAAAATTTATGCAGAAATATGATAACTCCCATGCTCAAAAAAAGTCTTCCCCCACTTTTGACTGTGGAAAACATCATGATTCTTTACTTTTGAAAGTGATTTACTTTTCATTAATATTCAGAAAGTTAATTTTGCTTAGTTCTGCTTATTGATTTTGCTTGATATTGCTGTTGGCATGAAAAGGATTTGAAGTTTAAGTACAAAGGGCATTGCTTAGGATGTCCTGAGTAATTTCACTTCTGACTTGAGACTATGGGGATGCAGTGGAGTAAGGAGATCGGGTCTTACTGTAAGTCAGAGAATACACTGTAATTATGATTTGTGAAGCACCCCCCGTCATGGTTCCCAGGGCAGAGAACGATGATTTCATAAATAATAAAACCACAATGAGAACCATATGACTATCCTTGCAAGACCTGCCGCCAAAAAGTGAAAAAGAAAGGAAGCTTCTAAAGCCCATGGGGAAAATGGCCTAAATTTGGAAATATTTCAGATCTTGATTTTTTTTTAATATATATTTGTTTTCCTTAGTTAAAAGAAAACGTTGATATACGTGAGGGAAGAGAGGTTGCATGCTGAAGGATGTCCGAGTGTGTAATTGCTACCAGAGAAGTGATATTCAGATAAAAACCTGCCAACTCAAGCCTTGAAGAACTTGGCAGAAACAGGCAGAGCCGTCACCATACAGAACTTTAAAGACCATTTGGAGAAATACAGTATTGATTAGAAATAGTAAAAACAGCTCGTGAAAATGGTGAATAATCCTTTCCGAGTAGCTAATGATCCTGCCATGGAAGCACCCCAGTTAATTTTAAGTTGTAAGCAGTAGTTACTCCCAGCTGGGGGAAAAAACCCAAGCTGGTAATGTCTTTTATCTCCTGCTGTGGCCCAGGTACATGGTGCTGTTACAAACATGTAATGGAGTCATTAATGGCACAGCCTGTGGATCTATTATAATAATTTTTATACCAAATGCAGCACAGGCTTTTCCTGTACAGGATGTCATAAAACCAGCAAGAGATTTAATCAGGTATGCTAATGCCTTCAGAATGCCTTCCTGAAATTATCCCTCATTTGTTTATCATTTTTGGGTCTTCCTTCAGCAGTTGATGTCTTCAGTGTAAGTACTGCTTTGTGTAATCAAAAGGAGAAAAGAAATGTATGATTTTTAACATTAGAGGCTCTTGGAGAAACTGACTTAGATAACTAAATCATAGCTGATCAATTGCTACAGTCCAGCCGTGATAGTGAGAGAGATGGCTGTTCTTGCTGCTGGTAGCTGCCCTTCTTACGTACTGGGACCAGTACTGCTGATGTGGCAGCAAAGCACAAACACAAACTTTGGGAGCATACACCATTTTATTTTGGGCAAAATCAGCCAAATGAGCTAACTCCACTGATTAAATTGTTTATGCCAAACCATGTCGTTTTGCATGGTGTTAAAGAGAGATTTTTACAAAGAATGTGTAAAGTCTTGCTACCTCCCAAACTGATAGGAGCCAACGATAAGCAGCAGTTTGGCGGGTGGATTGAAGCTTGTTTTGCGGAGAATCCTTGCTGGGCAGAGGTACTTTCTCGTCTCTTTTGCTTGTCTCGCACTCGCAGCAATTAATGCCTCAGTTCTCCCGCATGTCAGCTGGCCTCATTTGACTCTCCATTCTGGTTCACAGCTTTCCGATGCGGTCTGCTGCCACATGCAGTAATTTTTGTTGTTTCGGATCTGTAATTACAGGGATATTTGACTTCTGCCTAGTTTGTACTGAATGAGAGACAGCCGGTGCTGCCACCGATGTCAGACAGGTCTGTAGATCAAAGCTATGCTGGCAGCTGCCAGCGCCTTCTACATTAGTAGTAAGTATCCAGTGATGTATGAACTTCATGTGTCATGGACCGGCTTCCAAATCGCTCGGTTGTAGTATGTTGCGAGTGAACTAGCGATGCTCGTTACTCTCGTCGTATCATCCCTAATGACCAATGGGGAGAGTCGGGTATCGCGGGCGGGCAGCGCTGCCCTGCGCTGTGCTGGCAGTGTCACTGTCACTCGGAGCTGGTGAAGTAGCACCCGGTGCTGCTGCTGGATGTTCCTGCCTCGGTGCTGAGCGGGCATACAAATGACTATGTCAGAAAACACGAGAGATTTAGTAGAAAGGTAAGTAGCAGTGCACAGCATTTTCCTTTGGGCTTAGAGGCGTTGAAAGCAGGAGAGAATCTGCAGCCCACTGAAGCATGACTAATCAGTTTGCTGAAATGCTTAGCGCACTCTAGTTTAAAATATTTCTTCCCTGTTGTTAACAGCAACAAATGACGATTTGCAGCATTTATGTAAGGTGTGCATTGTGTTCAGGTCTTAAGCCCTTGACTTGGGAACTACATCAAATGTCAGGTTTCCTTGCAGCATGAAGGAAGTGTGCAACTTGTATTTTTGCTGCTGCAGGGGGTGGCACTGTGTTAACAATTCTTATTCCAGAAAAGGTGCCAAGTAATTACTGTATCTTACTTACGCTTTGAGCTTCAACAGTGGGTTTTTTTGTCATCTTTCTGTTTCAAAGGAATATTTTGGAAAGATTTATTTGTATTCAATGGGGTAATTCTCCTGCATGACAAGAAACAAGCAAACAAAAAGCCCAGGTAAAATGTTACTAGTCTAAATATTTTAAAACAGATGAGGGTATGTTTTATATAGTATTAAATATGCTAGTTGGTTCAGGGACACAGGTTTAAAAAAGGCAGGTAAGAATTGTAACAAGTAAACAATAATTGGCAAAGTTTTAATTATTTAAGTGAGGCTCAGAATAGTTAGGCAGACATGATACTGCATATTGTATGAGACGGATGCCAGGACTTGGTTAATCAATGTTTGCAAAGCACGGGGAGAGTCTCTTGGGTGCGGGATTTGCAGTCTATCTGAAGTGTGATGACAACAGCCACTATGAACAGTGTCATATAATGTTTCTCTCAAATCTATAATCCTGTTTTTCATATATATAGTTATGCTTTTTTTTCCTTTGCAATCATTATTCTTAAAAACAAAACGAAACCACTGCTGCAGTCAGTGGTTATACTGATTCTATCTCTTTGTTCTGTGCTCCCTTCTCTTTTCCTTAAGATGATACCAGGAATTTGCTTTCTGTTTTCCCTTTCAGCAGGCTATGTGTTGTGCCGTTTTTTCAGGAAGTAAATACTTAAAACATAGTTTCTAAATCACGAGACAGATCACATCAGTTAGAGCTGTTCAGAGTCAGGAACATGATGAGGATTTGTTTGTATGTTGTTGGGGAAGCTGCTTTGTACAGACTTGCATACAACATACCAGTGCGGTGTAGTTCTTTGATCATTAGATGCAGATGTTTCAACTGTCCTGATATTGGCCAGGTGACCGTAACTTTGTTGGTGCAAGGCCTTATTGTTTCTTCTGTGGATTTTTTTTGTCCAGCAGTTCTGGTGATGAACTTGGGCCAAACTTACTCAGCTGGTCTGTATTATTCTGTTGCCAGTAACCCAAAGACCAGCTGAGAACCCTTGTGACAGGTCAGGCTGACATCTGAATGTTGTAAAGGAGAAAAGTACAGCCAGAGTAAGCCACTGAGATAATCTGACTTCGAGATGCAGCAGGAGTTTTTTCTTTTGAGTGCAGTGGCGCTTCTTGGGGACAGTGATGCCCCCAGGACCATGCACAGTGTGAAACTTTAGCCCACCTGCAAGTCTGTAGTGGTCTACTGGTCAGGAACTGTACTGAACATGAGCTGAACTACAGCAGCAGTCAATAAAATAATCTGATGCAGTTTGTCAATGTCTCATCCTTAAAGTGACAACATGATCGTAATGTCAGTATCCTGTAGTCTCTGTCAGCCGTATACACAGTCAGATGTGTGTTGTCGCCCAGTGCTTCTGTGTTCCTGATACCTGAGCTCATCAGATTGCCACGCTCCCATGTGGTAACTTTTGCATATCCAGGTTCTTATTTACAGTACATGCAGTTTATCTTATTTTCAGAAAGTACAAAACTTGAATTGCTTTCCACATGTCACAGAGTAAGAGCATAGTTTAAAAAAAAAACCAAAACCAACAACGACAAACATAATGGAAGATGCTTCTAATTTTTGCAGTCGTGAGAAATGGAATAGCAGGTTTTACATGGGAACAAGGCTAGAAGTGAAGATGGGGAGTTCAAATGTAGCAGTAATGGACTGGTAGAAGGACAACACATGTGCTGAGTTTATTCTTTCTTCTTTCTGGCAGGTCACCTACATCAGACCTCAACACGGCATTGCACGAGTGTATGGCAGCTCTGGATTTATTTCTTAACAACAAGTTCTCGGATGCTTTGGCATCTTTACAGGCAAAGTAAGTCGATTACTTTTACTAGTTTTCCTCCATTTATTTTTCTTTGTTTCACCATCTCTCAGGAGAATGACTAGACAACTAGTTCTCTGTTAATAGTTGATAAGACTGCATGGTGTTGGTTCAGAAGGGGATGGTAAATTAATGTGTTAAGTTTTGAGGAAGACAGAATAAGTGCTTTACACTTGGGTGACTAAATAACAAGAATGATCAAAGGTAACAGCAAAAAGTAGAGAATTGTTGCCCAAAGAAGTAACCTCTTAGCTGTAGCACAGTATGGGAAATTCTTGCTCCCAGAAGAATAAAAACCATCTTCTGTCACTTCCCCACTTCCCCCCACCCCTGGCCCCTTCCCCATATTTTTCTACATACTGTGAGAATTTATTGTTTCGTGTCTGAATTGAGCAACTGACTGTGAATTGCTAGGTTTGGGGCACATTACTTTAGGTATGAATTCTTTCTTTGTTGTTTGTTTTTTAATAACCACTTGCAGAAACTTTCTCACAGCTTATTTTGCAATTCAGTGTTGTGGTCGTGCACTCTTGTTTCCTAATTACATTGCAGCCCAGCATGTAATCAGTGGCCCAGCTGCAAGCAGTGAGGCCATAAAATAGTTTCTAAAAATTGTTGTGTCTTTACATGTCTGTGATTTTTCATACACTGTCCTGAAGTTACCTGTGCTCTTGGCTTGTTGAAGTCTCTGGTTAATTCGCATTTTTTCCCCCCAAATTTGCTCATTTTATTTTTGAGCCATCAGCAAGTTCCATCATGCCTTCTTTCAGGCCACTGGAATATGAAACAAATAAAATTCATAGGTAATGCAGTAGTGTGTGTTTGATATGCATCAGGGGTAACTATAGTGAATACTACATAGCTGCTTTGCTGAGGTATCAGCCTCAGTCTTTGTTGCTTAACCATGTAAATACCCTCTGTGAAAGACATTAATGATAAATTGTAGGCTCAGATGTATTAATAATACTGGTTTTATTCACAGCAGTATTGTTTTGTGTTTATATATCATCAGAAGGCATCATAAAAATGGTAAGAAGAATAACTGTGTTTTCATTAAATTCTGACAGTAAAGTCCCTGTTACCATCTGGAAATGCTTACTCGGTGCTTAGCATAAAATAGGGAGGTATTTTATTGAAGGGGCTTTCCAAAACACTGCAAAAGCTTGTGAGACTGGGGGCTGTTTTTTTCTGTAAATCCATTTTTCTTCTATTGCATATGGTTTTCATTCTGCTTTTGTTGGGCCCTGCAGAATATATTTAATGAGGTGATACTCTGTTTTTGTACCTGACTCTATTCCACACTGCAAAACCATTTTGAAACTGATTTTTCATGTTAGCCTGTTGTTATGAGGAGGCCCTTATTCCTGTTGCCTTTGGCAGTGAGGGAAATGCAGACTTATGATCTTTGCAAGTGTAATGCAGAAACAGGATGCTAAATTTTCCCACAGATGATATCCATTATGAACACACTCCATCTCTTTAGGGAATGACAAGAGCTGTAGAGTGGGCACATATGGTAATACTGAGTATTTTCTTTAGGAGTCATCAGTTCCTCACTGTTGCCTTTCAGCGTGCTGAGATTTTAAATTGGTTTTCACAGTCCATAAACATACTGTCTTTGTTTAAAGAAATACTTTTCAGTTTTTACATGCTTGTAAAGAATTTCATATCGTAGATCTTGCAGCTTTACCACTTATGTTGTAGGACATACTCTGCTCTGTATTACATTATTGCAGATTCACTAAATTACTCACATTTGGCTTCCACAATAAGTGTATTTTCAACTGATTTGTACCATGTGTAACTGAGAGCAGATTTGGCAATGTATGAGAGTTAAAATCGGAAGATCTTTCCTAGCAGCTTAAAAATAAATATCTGAGGATGGTGTCTAGACTTGTGTTGAGGTAAAGCTCTTTTCTTCCTGTTAGAAAAGCAAATCCATCATAAAGGAGAGATCTCATTTCATAAACAAATTAATCTGGCATTTTTGCTTCATACTATGTAACTTTTCTTCTTTCCTCAGCTACCTTTTAGGTTTTAGAGTCAGTTTTCTTTATTATCATTAACGATCATTGTACAACAGTGGGCTCCAGTTATCTTGTGGTTTCTGCAGTAAGTTTAATTAAATGAATCTCTCATATGGAGTGTTCACACTAAGTCTTAAGAACTCCTAAGAAATTCCTTAAATTCTGTCACCAAACACAGCAGTGATTTTCAATATGTAACCTGTTAACTGTGACAATGAGTAGCACTGAAACTGTCTAGTCACTGGAGCAGGGAAAAAAAATCTCATCTTCCTCCTCAGCCCTGAGATACATACAGTAAATCGATTAAAAGCTGACTAGATTTTAGCCCTCATGTAATTGCAGACAGATAATCATAAATTAAAGAGTTGATTCTGGTGAGATGTCCCCTTCCCTTCCCCAAGACAAATGTTTAATATTTTAATAATTATCCTGAAGGAAAGCATGACATAATCACCTGATAGTTTGCTGATGTCAAATCAATTGGGAGAATGGTAAATAATAAATTCATGACACAGAGTAATCTGGATCATTGGATGAGTGAGCTGCAACACATCTGTGGTGCTGCTTGTGGTATTACAAGAACAATAGGAGAACAATTAATTCTAGGCAGCTGACTTTATGCTGAAAATAGGCTCCAAAAAGCACTTGGTGGTGTTTGGTGTAATGTTAATTCCAGAATGTCTGTGTTTAAAGGTAGGTTCAATCCTTTGATGTGGGAGTATCTCAGGTAAGTGTGAAGAGATTGTGTTTCTGCTCTGCTAGTTACTTGTGAAACTCTTATTGGAATAGTGTAGTTCTGTGGTACCTGTTTACTACCACTGGAATTTTTAATGTAAGCCCAATTTACAATATTAAATATTATCTTGTATATTCTGATCTTCAAAAAGTTTAAAGAGGTTACTAAGGAATGGAAGCCTTTTGTAATGGCTGTCTTCACGGTGTGGTGAAATGTTCTTGCCCTTGTAGAGCAAAAGTGAACGCGAGGCTGTTCAGTGGGGTGGAGGAGCCTTCTCTGGAACTGATCTAACAAAGGTGTGTGATTGTCAAACTGAGAGCAGTGAAAGAGTAAGGGGAAGCACATGGAGGCAGAGTGAAGCTCTAGACAGTGTTTGGATAAAGATGGTGTACAGCTCTGCAGAAAGCTTGAGTTATTTATTGTAAAGAATGTTAAGAACATGAAGGTGGTCATTATTTCTAGGGGTTTTTTTGTCTTTTTATGCTTGGAGTCTGGAAAAACACAACTTTTATAGTCTTTGTAAATAAATTGCTGCCAAAACGTGACGTAATTGTTGGTTTCACCTCCTAGCTGGAAGAACTTTAACTAGATTCCGAATTCTGGAGAATGACTTAGATCAAAAAGGCTCAGGGGTACTCTTGTTGAACCGCAGATTTTTGGCTTAGACCAGACTTAGGCCATTCCGGTGCCTTGTGGTAAATAGGGAACCAGGCTGGTGGTTGGTGAGAATGGTCCATTCTAGTTGTAAACTTAATGCTAGTGAGGAATTTTCATAGGAAGCAGGTTCTTATTGGAAACTATCTGTTCATCAACACAGAGGCTTTCTATGGAAGCCCATGCAGTGGGTTGTTTGGACATTGGGTGGTACTTCTTGATCAAAGATGAGGGAAGCCTCCAGGCCTCGTGTGACCACATTCTCCTGATGCAGTTTTGATTTGGGCCTTGATCGCTCGCTCTTGGGTACGCCTGGGTGAACGGACTGATGGCTGGTCTGTGGAGGGTCTTTCTCAGTCTGTACTGTTGGACTTGTTTCATTTGTTACAAGCATCTTGATACTGAACCAGTCATGGGCTTGAACCCCGCATTTCTGTAACCTCTGGTGATACATGTCCTGCCTGCTGGATTACTGTAAAAGGATCCACAAAAAAGATTTTGGGCACTGTGTTTTTCACAAAAAGATACTAGCCCCTGGGTTAGTTCTGAGGTCAAGCCAAGCTTTTTGATTTTTATACTTAAGATGGAGGGGAGAGCTGTCACCGTCCTCACTTAAGTACTTGTTTTCAAGCAGGAATAAAGTGTTCTCCAACAGCTCTCAAGAAAAGAGCAGTGCTACAAGATGATGATGATTGCACCGTAGTTGGAGAACAGGCATGTGGCGTAACTCCTTAAGTGCCTAAAGATATTACGTATAATCCTCTTATTCAGCCATGTGATATCAACTACTGGGATAACTCATTAATCAGAATATTAGTTGTATTTATGTCATAAAGCCTTGTTAACTCCAACAATGTCCTGAGGAGAGTGCTGCTGAGGAATCAAAAGAAGGAGGAAAAAAAAAAAGCTATCAAGTTTCATTCTGTACCCATACATATAAAAATGCAGGCCTTAAAACTTCTGGCAATATGCCAGCATGTAACTGGCAACTTTAATTGTATGGTTAGTATAAATAGCGTAGATAACTGTTAGATTTGGTTGCATTTCCACCCGCCACCCAGCCCCTGAAAAAAAAAAAAAAGAGTAAATTTGAGTGTTGATAAATACCGATTGACTAATGATAAACATTAATTATTATCTCCTTTAAAATATTAGAAGCAAAATAGATGAAACCATTGATTAGGGCCAGAGTAATTTTGCATCAGAAGCAAATTACTGGAGAGGGAAATCCTGTGTATTTGTGAAAAGTATCAATTTTCCTTTTAGTGCAGTGAATTTAATATTTATCTGCTTTGATTTTGGAAGGGGACTATTTTAGCACCTTCCCTGTGCTTTGAAATTCAACCTTTGTAAGGGTTTCATTTTAATAAATACGAGATGAAGTGTTTTCACTGTGCCCACTGAGGCTGATGAGTAATCAAATGAACAGGAACATTTCATCAGGCTGGCATTTTATAGTATCTTCTTTTTTTTTTTTTTTCTACTTTACATTATCAGTCTACTGAAAGAATTGTGATGCGGGAGGCCAAGACAGAGCTGTCCTGACTCCACTGGATTTTAAACTAATTTCTCCATTTTCTGTCTGTTCTCCTTACTGACAGTGGAGGTGAGATGAATGTTAGCATACTCTGGGGCTCATAATACTTATGGCAGTAGGTGATTTCCCAAAATGGCTTTTCTGCTAGATTGGTTTAGATGTTGATTAGCAGCTTGTTAGGTAACCTCTAGACATGGTGGGGGCAACTAGGAATTAAGTACACCCACAAAACACAGACTGCAGTGGAGATTAAAGATGTACACTGCAAATTTCTTCAGAACGGCCAGCCTGTTCTGTGCTGTGTGTATTGGGAAAAGTAGCCCTTCGACACCATTATGAAGGTTGGCAAGGGAAGCTCCAGGTGTCTGCGTAATGCTGTCTGTGCCAGTGTTAGGTATTGTTTTAACCCCTGCATGTCAAAAAACAGATATACAAAGAAAGTCCAGATTGCATCATCACTTGGATTTTCTTTGGTGATTTTATTGCATAATGTCATTGGCGGGGGGTCACTTTAGGTGTAGACAAGGTTATTTTTTGGCTTTGTAAAACACTAACAAAACATCAGTCACTCCTGAGGGTGCTTAAGGGTTTTTTACGCCATCAAGCAGAAGAATGAATGCATAATAACATGTGAATTCTTAGAAAACTTAAAGGGGTCCAGGTCACCACAGAGAGTTGCTAGATCACTGATTAATGTAGGATTGTGTTAAGTTATCCTTAAAATTATCTTTCAGTTCAATCCAGATATCAAAACCTGGGGAGGCAAGTGTATTCTGAAGGGAGAAATTACATGGATTGAGGTGTCTTTAAAGTTTGGATTTTGCCCTTAAAAGAAAACTACTGAATCAGAGTGCTTGAGTTTGGAAGGGACTTCTGGAGGTCACTTGCTCGAGCAGGGCCATCTAGACCTGGTTGCCCAGGCCTGCGTCCAGACGGCTTTTGAATATCCCCAAGGATGGAGACCACAAGCTCTCTGGGCAACCCGTACCAGTGCTTGGTTACTCTCACGGTTGGAAAGTGTTTTCTGATGTTCAGACAAAGCCTCCAGTGTTTCAGTCTGCACCCATTGCCTCTGGCCCTGTCACTGGGCACCACAGAAAAGAGCCTGGCTCCGTCCTTCTGGCACCCTCCCTTCAGGTATTTCTATACGTTATAAGATCCCCCTGAGCCTTCTCTTCTCCAGGCTGGACAGCCCCAGCTCTTTCAGCCTTTCCTTATAGGAGAGATGCTCAGTCCTTTCATCATCATCACCATGGCCCTTCATTGGACTTTCTTGAGTATGTCCATGTCTCTCTTGTACTGAGGAGCCCAGAACTGGACAGTACTCCAGGTGTGGCCTCAACAGTGCTGAGCAGAGGGGAAGGATCACCTCCCGCGAGGTGATCACACTCCTCTTAATGCAGCCCGTTGGCCCGATCTGCAGTGAGGGCACATTGCTGGCACACCACTTTCTCCTTGAAAGAAAAAGAAAATTAAGTGGCTTGTTTTGAGAAACAAACACCTGAAGTACACCTATTGAGAATAGGTGTGCTGAGGGTGGAGGTTTTGTTGGAAGGATATCCTTGTTTAACTACAAGTATATTTTAATATTCCCTGCCATATAGAAGTATCTGATTCATTCTGGAAGTGCAAACAATTGAAATAGGAATTGTTGTTCTTTAGCAGTAATTGTCTAAGTTGTGCTATTTGTCAGGGGTGGCTTAGCTATTTGTCAGGGGTGGAGAGTTTCTGTGGCAGGAATTCATCTGAACTTTCCCTTCAATGTATTTCCCAAGTTGTCTTTATCTGGAGCTCTAGGCCTGAAGATATTTTTACTCATTTGCAAAGGATTATAACACAGATGGGTGCTGGCTGAGCACTGTAAACATGTGCAAAATACAAACTCTTCTTCCGCCAGAGGAAAGGTGCTGGCAATGGCTGCAGGTCAGAGTTAATTCCGTGCACTAATGCCTAAGCATTTGGCTTTCTGCAAAAGAGGCACCATCTTAAATCCTGCAGAAGAGTATTTAAGTTGAACAAATTGGGGTGGAAGGTTGGCAGAAAGCGAGAGGAGGAAGAAGCTGTAATGTTTGGCGTAGCCTGGAATGCTTCTGGTGGGAAGATCTGTTTGAAGAAGATTCTACTTTGGCCACGGTTATAGTATTGTGTTACTTACCTCCTTGACTCTGTCCTGAGTAACTGACCCAAAATAGAAGACTATCTGGATTTGTGTCACGTGTTATAGTATTCATTAGATACTCCATTAAAAAAATCCCCATGATTCTATCATCCCTGAATGGTTAGCCACATGGTTAATTCCTGTGCTTTATGTATGTTAAATACGTTTGGCTCAGAATTGCAACATTTTAGCACAGTTATTGAAACTGGAGCTGCTGACATGATTTCCTGTACAAATCTCAATCTATTAGTGTTTCTCAATTACTTTGCATGTCCTTTGTGTTTGATTTCTAGTTCATTTAGACCTTCTTCCCATCACACTGATACGTTTCCGGAATCGGATTTGTATTTGTTTTTAAAAGTAATAATGTAATCAAATCAGCTGTGCTTTATGTCTTGTTTTCTTTCAGAACTAAAGATAGTATGTATCATGCACTGACTTATGCCACCATATTGGAAATGCAAGCTATGATGACATTTGATCCTCAGGACATACTGAATGCAGGAAACACAATGAAGGAAGCTCAAGCCACCTGTCAAAAGTAAGTGTGGAGCAATACAGTCAATAAATAGTGCCTTCATGGGAAAGTTTTGAAACATTTACAGGTTAAAAAAGGACATGTAACTTCATAGGAATGATAGGAGAACTGAGATTGGAAAGGACATCAGGAGGTCATCCAGTCCAGCCTTCTGCTCAAAGGAGGGTCAGTTATGAGGTCACACCACATAATTTAAGGTTTTCAGCGGTCTAGTCTTAAAAACTTCAGTTTACTGCAATATATGATTTTTCTTGTCAGTTAGATTTCTGTCCTGTCTATAGACCTGGTTCTGCAATGTCTGGAAGTTAATTACCATTTACAGACATGGCAGAATCTTCCCATTTGGTGATGGTTGTACTGTAGCTGCCTTTGAGTCAACTGTGCTCCCAGTTCTGTACACACATGCACACGTACAAACACACAAAATAAATCAAAAAGCCCCCTTATCCCCTTCCTTCATCAAGACAGATTCCCGCACACGAAGGGTAATAGATGGATCCCAGGAGGACCATGTTGACTGACTTCTGTATGGAATATGCTGAAGTTTGTGTATGTGGTAAGGTGACAGAGGGTTGGTGAGCACTAGAGGTATGTTAGTGACTGTATGGGTGGCCAGCTGAAAGATACTGTTCTCTGTTGTTGGTGCTTCATGTCCAGAATGACCAAACTGACTTTTCTGCAGATTTAGAAAAAAATCTTCAGTAGCTGATTCTATCAACAACCTTGTGCATAGACAAAGCCTTGAACACTTTACTGAAGGTAACGTTATCTCTAAATGCATAATGTTTTTGTCTTCTTTTTTTTTTTTCTGCAGTTTGAATCATATAGAATTGTTCACCCAACGTGTTTTTGCAGATTGTGAGTTCACTGACAAAATCACTGATTTGGCATTTCCAAAATTTCTGGATCAGTGTTTTGGCAATTACTGTGCCACCACATCCAAAATCACTTACTGTTTTTGTTGATTGCTGACACAGCATTTCCAAAAATTGCTGGGTAAAGGAATGCCTAGAAAGAAGTATTGAAATGCCTAGAAAGGTTTTAGGTCCAGGAAATCCTGGAAAGCACCAGAGAAATGCCTGCAAAGTTTCTGTAATTATGTGTCATTTCTGCTTGGAGTTACTTCTGTAGTTTAGAACTGAAACACTACAGCAAATTTGGAAAAGATTTTTCTGTTTGATCTTTGTGATCTTACTCCTATACTTACAGGCTAAGTGTTTTTTTCATTACTTTTTGTCTGATTGATTTATTTTCTTTTTCCCTCTGTGTGACACTAGAGGAAATCCATGCAGAAATTTGTTATGCTGAATGTTTACTTCAGAGAGCAGCGCTTACGTTCCTCCAGGTATGGATTCCTGCGTGGCTCTTTGGGGGTGTGTGGGGGAAGTACACACCATACAGGTTTCTTTTCTTAAAATTAATGAAATGGTAGAAGACCCTAGTTTGACCTAATGGTGTAAAACACTTTCATCTGGATTAAATCTGGATTTTATCTGGACTATCTGCTGATGAGATAGGAGAATGTTTTGTTATCCCTCATGATTATCTAAAAGTGCTTCTCGTGATACACATAGCACTGAGTCCCCTATGACACCCTTCTCCACTCCCTTTTGGATGTGTGAAATGTAGCTGCAGTAAGCACCAATTTTCAAATACTGTGTGTTGGGATATCAGATTTAAAAAAAAAAAAAAAGGAAAAAAAAAAAAGAGATGGTCATTGAAGTTGTGCTGTGCTGGAATGCAGGTGAGATTTTTTGTTTCAGTCAGGCTGCCCTTTGCTTTCCCAAGACTGCCTTCTCGCTTGTTTGTTCTTGCACAGCTATTACAGTCTGCACAGCTATTAGGCTCCATGTGTGCTTTTTGCTAAACAGTGCTGCCTGTCTTTAAAAGAAGGGGAGCTCTCCCTCTTCTTTGAATTTTATCTGTCTGTACTAATGAAGCTTGATTTGTTTGATGGATCAACATTAGCAGTACTTACCAGGGCTCCAGCTTGCAATTTAAATTGTTAATTATAGTTTGAATAAGTGATTTTTCTTCTTGATTTGTCTGTACTTGCTATATGACGATGGGCCTCTTCATCTATGCAGAGGGGATAATAAAAGTTGCATTCACAAAGGGCTTCTGCTTCGTGGCTCAAAGATGCTGATAGGGCATGAAATGCAGGTGGTGATTTTATAGTGTTTGGGAGTTGCCAGATGGGCTCTGATTTATGTTGCTTATGATCGTTCATGAACCACGTAACCTTTTTCAGCTATCTGCCGTGCCCCTCTGCTAGAAACTATTGCTTCATAGCAAAACCAGTCGTCAGAGTAGCTTCTTCTGAAGGTTTTTAGAGTGCTGTTGATGGTGACTTTATAGGAAGTCACCTATTATTGGACTTTGAAATGCCCAAGGTGTAACTACCTATTTCCATATTCCTGCTGTTTTGGGATGAGCAGTCTGTAGCACTGGGGACAGTTTGGGTGATATCTGAAGCTATGTAAGCGAGGCTTTTCAGAGCGTTTCTGTTGTGACTGTAAAAAAGGAATGTTTAATGCAGTGTCTCTTGGTTTTAAGCACTATTTTGCTGGTATATTTTTTTAAAAACTGTTGACAGATACATGAGAAATTTAAGAGTAAGAGAAGATTTTCTTGTCCTCTCCTGCATAAGGAATGCTTGTTCATTTGCTTCCTCTTCTGTGTTTAATTTTTCATGAACGCATGAACTGGTTTTAAAAATTAAACAAAGGCACTTGGTTCCAACAGCTATTGAAGTGGGTTAGTTTTGGTGCTTAATGAAAGTGACCAAATCCAGTTGAAAAATCCACATAAAAATTAGTCTCAGTATGTTTCAGGGCTTGAACTATTCTCACGTTGATTATCTCTGTTGTTGGTATCATGAGTATTCTGAATTTAAACACTTTTAAACCATCTTATTTCCTCTTTCCATTTTCCATTCAGTGGAAAATTTAACTGAGCCTTTATATATGGTTACATATGCTGTACCCGCCCCCCTCCCCTCCCGCCCTGCTGCTAATTAAAAAACTGACTTTTTCTACAAAATAAAGAAAAACAGGATCACATTTTTCTGTGGTTATTTTGTTGCATGTGATTGGGATTCAAGTCTCTGGGGTTATATCATCAGGAAATACATCAAAATTTATGTTGCGTAGTTTCTGTCCTTAATTATTGCTCTTGATAATGTTGCTTAAGGACGACAGTAAAGGATGCAGGCTCGGGGTGGTGTTGCAGGCTGCAGGAGTAAGCCCCTGCCCTTCGCTTGAGACCATTAGGCTTCCTATAGTAGTTCATAGAAAGCAAAGTCCGGAAGAAGTTGCACTGTTACTTCGATTGGATTATCTTCCTGATTTATGGGAGGATGGAAAGCTCTTTGAGGCAGGTTCTGTCTCTTTGTTTACATATCAATGAGCACAATTGGGCCCTTTTCCTTAACAATAACAGTAAGACAACCAGATGTTCATCTAATCTATGCTGTTTTCTCCACAATGCTTCATACAGCCTCTTAAAATACCATCACAGAAAAGTCATCTGCTAAAACACATGTAGTCTTCCTACCCCAAAGTAATAGCAGATATGCAAACAAACCAGAATGACAGATTTTATACGATGGGTGAGGCAAGAAACTGCCACCAGAAAGTTATGAGACTAAAGAGTTCGCTCTTTGGCATACAACTGTGAACTAATGGTCCCCCAGATACACATTGCTGTAAGTTCTCAGTTCATTATAGCTTGTAATGTTGCATGTTACCGTACTAGTATGGATCTCAGAGATACTTGAATATTCAGACCAGAAAGAGTGTATCTTGCATAACTTTACCCTGCTTCCTTTCTAGGATGTGAAACTATATTCTGTAGACTCCTGAGGACCCGCAGTTATTTGTATCAGGTGCTGAGCCAGGAAATGTTGAGATCTGAACTGTGCTGAAGGACAAATGAGAGAAATCTATTTTTTGAAACAGCCACAAATGCATGTACTTTAGGTGCCATTCATTAGCTTAGTCCTGTGTTCATTAATGCAAATTCAGGTGGTCCAAAGGTCACAAGGGCTAAACTTAATCACAGAAGGCATCAAAATAAAGTGTATATGTCTGAACAGAGTAAAACTATTTTAATATGGAAAGGAAATCCTAAATTCATGTATTGTTCCTCAGAGACTTGTATTGTTTGTGTCATGATGATTATGTTCAAGGCATATGTTCATCTCAAGAAGACAAAAGCTCTTTATAATGCTTATAAAATCATGTTGCTAATGTGTTTCCTTTCTAACAGGATGAGAATATGGTTAGCTTCATAAAAGGAGGCATCAAAGTCCGAAACAGTTACCAAACGTACAGGTAAGTCAGAGCGATGATGTGGTTAAGCGTACTCTTACAGTAAAAAGTGCTGCTGGTTGAATTGTCCAACTCACAAATAAATTATTGCTGTATTTATTGCAGCCTTTATTATGGGCCTCATGTCTATAGCCTTCCTCAGCCCACACGAATTCCTCTTTTGCATAAAAAAAGGACAATTTGACATTATGGTTGATTTGGATTGTAAAGTTAGTGGACCCTAACCCTGTTAACTCCCAGGGTTTGCCAACTTCAAATACTATGTCTTTGAAATTATGTCAAAAAATAACAGTTCTAAATGATGTAGTGTTCATTGTGTCTGCATAGCACAATTTGGAGGTCTTGCAGTCATTAGGCATATGAAATGGTATTTCTTTATAATTCTAGCTGCAGCTTTTTGGATAGTGCATAATAAATGCATGAAGCTAAAACAAAATTAAGAGATAATAAACTGAAGAGCTTGCAATGGAAAATATAAATGGCTTCAAACACAGAGTAAACAAATTTACAGGAAATAAGTTTATAGGTGCTAGTTAGCATAATAGAACAGATGCAGTCTCTCTGCGTCATGAAGTCGCTGAATGGTCAAGCATATGCCACCATCTGAGTGAAATATTTGGTTAACTGGACTTTTAATCTGGTTAAGTATGGCAGTTGTTCTGCGCTAAAGAGGAGGTGCATGCTATTGAAAATTATAAGCAGGGTTGCTTATCTGGACTCACAATGTGCCCATTACTTTGTGTCTATAGGCCAAAACCGTCTGCTTAAGCAGATTTCTTTTCATCCAGGAAGTTATGGAGAGCTACTTGCAACATGTACAAAAGGTTGTGAAGTGCAGTAGTAAATTCTAAAAATTACATTAAAATGTGCACCATGGGAAGCATACTCGGTTGTGCCTCAATAAACTAAGATCGCTCTAGCATATGTATAAACAAAATGTTATAAATCTAGTAGCTCTTAGCTGGTCTTCTTCAAAAGAATACTAATAACAACTTGCATATTACTAAAACATGTATTTTAACAAAGAGAAAGTTTCTGTGTGAGATTGGCAGTTACATTTTTGTACTGTGCCTTTGATGTGGCAAGAAATAATTGTTTGCAGTTTTGGTGAGAGTGTGGTGCAACAGGTTACAGAGAAAACAATGAAATGTGGAAATGAGACTTTATTTGCTTTGATTGATCAATGCTTTTTACAACAGAGTTTCTGATATAAAAAGCCATCTTTCCTTTCCCTGCTGTCAGCAGTACTGCTGAAAAGCTGAAAGTTAGGAAAATAACTGAAAAGTAATTTCCAATATACCTGCCCGTTTTAAAATATTTCTTACAATTGTCTTTTCCTATATATAACAAAATGTTCTTTTGAATGAACATGCACAAAAAGGGAACACCTATTCCAGGAATTAGCGAAACTCAAATCAAATTTGCTAATTTAAGTTTAACTCTCCTGCACTGACCGTCACCTCTTTTTGCAGTAGTAAAGGTTGATGTTATTCCCAACAGCCATTCTTGAAACGTTTTCAGGCAGAAATGTGGTTGCAAATTGACTACATCTGTTTGACAGGAATTAATCTCCATGACTCCATATTTTTTTAATTGATAGTAATGTGACAAATGATTTTTTGATAAATCCAACAAAATGGTGTAGGTGTTGTTCACCTGGGTGAGGTGACAAATTGACCTTTTTTGAACTATATGTAGTTCAAGGTGATAGGGTCACTTTCTCACTGAATTGTACTTCATCATTGTATTTACCGACAATGTAAAAGAATCTTGTGCGTTTTCAGGGAGCTGGACAGTCTCATACAGTCTCCGCATTATGTCAAAGGCAAGAACCATCTTCATTTTGAGGGAGGTGTAAAACTTGGAGTTGGAGCATTTAATCTGGTATGTACCAACAGCTCTCCTCTTGAGCTGAAGTCCTGCAGCCCTCCTGAAAATGATCTTAACTCAAATACATGAGAAGTTTCACTGCCATCAGGGTTACTAATCACGCGGTTAAAATTAGGTATGTACTCTGACATTTGCAGGATCCCAGTCTCTGTTCTGAGAATGTCAGATAGCAATACACTTTAGAAATAAAGAGACTACTGCCCCCAACGTGGGCAACACTGTTTTGTGTGCCGCAGACCCACTTGCGCATCCTCATGGGGGGATTATCAACTGAGAAATTATCTCATCTGACGTGGGCTGAGGGTGTGTTCTTTGAGAACACGGCTGGTTGTCTGTGCCTAGCGTCCAGTAAGGGTGTTCGTTAGCCAGCTGACTGAAGCTTGGGAGGTACTTGGAGGGGAAGGTGTTATAGTCTCATGAGGAGGGACCCACTGGGATGAAGGCCAGGAGAAGCCTTGCATCGAAGCAGCAGTTGACTTCCATTTAATGTTTAACCGGCACTTGGGAAGTACCCAGGGACTTGGCTGTTTGGCAGGGCAGTTGGTGAGGCAGGGTACGTGAATGGGGCCTGGGGTGCTGCTCAGGCCACTGTTGGCTGATGTTGCTTGTGCTCTGGTCAGAAAGCGGATGGTCAAATGGTACAATTCCTGGTATGTCAGAGAGGCACTGACCCAGAGATGGCTGGGGTGACACGGTTGTTCAGGTGATGGGCTGCAGAAAGTGCCTGCTGCGTCCCCTTGCTTGTATTACTTTGCGTGTGTCTGGCACGTGCTCAAATGTTAGATTTACTGCGCAAAGAACAAATATGCGCTGTGTGGTATGTATCCAGTATTTCTGAAACATCCAAGAAGTACTTGAGTTGCCAAGCATGTGCTGTGTAAACGTATTTCTATCAAGGGAATCCTGGAGACACAGGGTCCCTATCTTAAACAGATATTTCTGTTTAAATTGTATGTAAAATACAGCAGATGTATACACTTACCCAGAAAATTGTCAGACATATAAAGATGTTTTTAGTGATTTTTGTGATTATTTCTTGTGTTTGGAAAAGTTGTAGGAGGCAGCTGGTAGCTGAGAGGCAGAAAGTCTTATTACTGCATTAACTGTTGCATTTCTTTCTACAGACATTGTCCATGTTTCCCACACGGATTCTGAGATTACTGGAGTTTGTTGGATTTTCTGGAAACAAGGTAAATGCGAACTGAATATTATTGGCACATTCCCCTCGCTCTTAAATTAAAAAATGAACACAGGAGTTTCTCTTTTTTTTTTTTTTTCTCGCATTAGCTGTAACCCTCTGAGACACTCTGATTGGTATCGCACATGCGCACTATTAGCACAGATGCTTTCATGCAGCTCGGTTTTCCTTTATATTTTTGATGATACAGTTGTGAAACATGATAAAGACAATGGCTAATACAATGATGTTGACATACTTAGTTTTTTAGTTACTGGTCTTTTGATGTATGCTTGTGCTTAGAAATCCATAGCCAAAAGTGTATTCTTAGCCTTTAATATATTAGTTTACTTGATAGTTACTGTCATTATGGTGTCTGAATGTCCCTGACAGGTTCCTGCATGACATCCAGTTGGAAAAAAAAAAAATTAAATTTCATTTCTGATACTTTATTTTCTCCGTGTCTTTAATAGCAACTGGTAACTTGAGCGTGGCACCTAATTTCTCTTTACCTAAAAGAGCAAGTGCTTTTTTGCCTAGAGAGTAACCAGTCTGACCTGTGTTGTTTGTGCATGCAGTTTAAGGACGTAAGTTTCACTCGTATGAACCTGAGTTATTCTGCAAGGCGGATGCACAGAAAGTGCTGTGTTAGTTTTTTGTGGATTTGTTGTTTCAAAGTGGGATACTAAATTGATGGGAAAATCTTAGCCTTGATGTGTTGTACCTGTCCTTGTCTCTCATTTTCCCGGCAGAAAATGAGATTCACTCAAAGTTGGGTTCCTGGGTTAAGAAAACATGGTCCATTTAACCTAAACCACTAGTCAGTTTTATTTCATAAATGCTGGGTATGGTAAATGTTTGATGTCCTGCAATCACAACAAAAGCTCTATAAACAAGTTAAAACTTAACTCTTTTGTAATGCTTTCTATTTACAAAACAAGTTTCAAGGAGTTAAATGTTTCCTTAATCAGAGCTGCAACCTGAAGTGACAGGTGAATGAGTGTCATCACCATTTTATTAGTTTACAAGACGGATCTTGTATCTGAAAATAAAATGTCTTGTTTAAAAGCAAGGAGCTTTTGGGAGAGCATGGATTAGAACTTGGAAATTTCCAGGAGCTGTTTCACAAGCAGTAGAGGCAAACAAAATCAAATAGTTCTACCTGTCAGTTACGAAAACAAAGAGCATCTAAAGCGAAATGTTATCCTAGAAATGTAAGGGCAATTCACGTACCAGCAGAGTTCTGAGAATACTTTGCTGAACACGCATCTTATTACTGCAGATGAAAGTTGTCCCTCTAATTGAATTTCAGTTGTTTTCTTTTGGCCCTGGGATTTCTTGTATGGCTATGAGTGGGCTGATATTTGTGTTGATGAGTCAGCTCCTGTTCCAGTTTTTTAATAACTCACTGAAGCGTGACCTATATTACCATAAATTTAAGAAAAACCTACTGTCTGCACACCATAAAAAGGGATTATTTTAAACATATAGATCAAAGTTCATTGATGGTCATTTATTTTAACATCCTGAAAAAAGTCTTTCTGCATTTACCATTTAAGAGTCAGATGCCTAAAGCAAAATGCAGTTGGATTTGCAATCCTTTCTAGTGGTGGTTTTCCACAGAAGCTTGCAAGAGGAAACTGTCCCCTGCAGTACAGACAAGAGCCTAGCAGGTGAAAGAAACAGTGACAGAGGAGGAGGGACAAAGTTTGTGTGTCATGTGCTGCACCCCATCCAGAAAAAAGGAGTTTTGGACACATCTGTGTTTGGTCTCTCAGTCTTTTCCATGAAATGTTCGTGGTGAGCATCAGACTGTGCAAAAGACAAAAGAGCCATGGTTAGTGCCTTGAGCTGTTTACAGTTTACCTGCAGTGCACCGGAGGACAGCTTGCTTTTGGTGTGGGTCATGTGTTTATTGAAACTGGATATAAAATTGCATTGCGTTATCTTCAGCAATACTAATCTGCCTTGAAGCCAGCAAATTTGCCCCTAGGGACTCTCCTTGTCTCTCAGACATGTCGTGTCTGATAGTAAATGAGGACATGCCCAAAGCTCAATTACTTCCTAAGCCATTTGTGGGTACTGTGGGCAACATGATCAATTTAACAGCAGCCTGGACCCTCAAATTAGTAGGTAGGATAAGATCAAGAAATTATAAAAGTAGCCTGAGGCCATGCTTGTTCACTTCCACTCCAAGATGTGCCAGTTGTGCCATTCTCACTGTTCAAGCTCTTTTCCCCTGTCTCATTAGTCAAAATATGGGCTTATTTGTGTTTAATGGCATAGGGCCCTGTGTTTGGGCATTGACATTCAATGCAATCTTGCCAAATTTCATGAAAAAATATGTGTGGGTTTGTATTACACACCATCAGGTACGCTGTGCTGAGGAGGCATGCCTTCCTCACCCGCTGGGCAGTAGGTGGAGTACGTGTCCCATCTGGACTTTTTGTGCTTAATGATAAGCAACTTCTGGGGTGAGATCAGAAGAATCCTTGTGCTGTCTCCCATGTAACCCTTCTTACTGACCCCTCTGCCAGGTCTTAGGCTAATATTTACTCTTGTTCTTATTTTATAGGCGATTACAAATACTCTGCTGCTAAACCGCAGGAAAGTTTGACATGAGCCCACCATATGTTAAATGAAATTTGTCAGGGGGTCAGATGACAGCATGATTTCAGGGGAAGGCAGGAAAACTTTCAGATAGAACCAATTTCTTTCAAATTATACTTTTTGATGTGGGAGGACGTTTTTCCCAAAGCAACTGAGCTGATGAATATTTTTGATGTCTCAATTTGTAATAAATGGAATTCCAGTTTCCCACTAAGCATCTTTTTGATTTGCATTTTGATCCTCTTCTGCAAATTTTAAAAGAAAGTTAAGTCTAACATTATTTCATATGCATTCAAATATATGCATATTTTCATATGCATTCAAATGCCCATCTGCCAGTTTAATTAGTCAGTTCTTTATAAAAGCTGTTAGTAGTATCCATCCTCCTTGCTAAGCCTGCAGTGAACAGGTCATGGGACACAAACGATGACCTTGCTTTGCTTTCATTGTCAAGATTGCTAATTAAAAGACAGTAATTTAAAAATATCATTCAAGAGCTTTCGCTTCAGGAACGTAGATGGATTTTAGTCAGTGACAGCTGAAATAACGTTGACTGATAATGGGTTTTGAGCATTGTGCTTGTTCGTCCTGTATTCACTGTGGGAATCCCCACTGCTCCTGTGGGGATTCCTGAATGACAGAGCATTGGGTGTCTTGGAACACGGATCAAATCAATGAGATACTGACATAATACAATGTCGTGACAGTTGTGGGAATTAAGAGATTGTGGGATGTTATGAGCAACTTGCATGGAAAGGTGAGGGTTACCGTATCGTATCACATTTGTCTCTAAGAAGTGTCATTGCTCCCTGCTCGGCATTGTACCTTATGCCCTTCAGAGTAACTTACATTTTGGTGAAAACAAAAACTAAATGTGTTGATGTCACTTAAGTATTTTGGAAACATTATGCACGCTTACTGCCTTGACATCTGCTTTATATTGTAGCAATATGCCCTGTAATTGACTTTGGAAGCTCATTCCTGGTGTCCTGGGATTGCTCATATCACCTATGGCATAGGTGTGGGAGATATTTATGGGTTATTTATGGTTAGAAGGTGTGTCCTAGCAATTAAATATAATATACTTGCTTAGTGACTGACAGCATTGAGTGTAGTTTGTTTATGGACTTACTTCTTAGGCTCGAGCAGTAGCTGCTTGGGATTCGATTCCAAGATCCTCAGTTTGATCCCCAGTGAGGATTACATGGGTGTAATAGTATTGCCCAACTCATGACACCTCACATCGCTGGTTAGGTTTGCTGGCTCATCTCCGTAGGCTCCCTATGGAGTAGGTGCTTGAAAAGCTGATTCATAATGTCTGACCTGGGCTTCTGGGCTGAACTGTACCTGGGAGGAGCACCTCTGTCTGCCAGCCACGGAGGGAGCCTGGGGAGGCTGGCTGACTGCATGTGGTACCTGAAATGTGTTTCCTAGCGACACCCTTCATCACCCCCCTTTCCTGGGGATCTCATCATAACAGAAGCAGTTTGCAAGAGCTTTTTTTGCGGAGAAGCAGTTTTGTTGCAGCCTTTTCTACAAGCAAGCATTGTAATACTAACAGCTACTTCTAGATTTCTATTTTTCAGGCTGTCTACTGATTATGTTCCTTTAATGTAGAAAGCTTGAGGTATTCAAGTGGCAGAGTGGAAAGTAAGCATTTTTTAATACCTGCACTGGACAAAATAGGATTATGGACATAACCACAGAGTGAACTAACTTGCTTGGTGAGCTTCCCATACCTGTGTAACTACTCAGTTTAAGAATTTGGCTCAAGTGTGCCAGATTTGCAGCCGCCTCCTGATGAATGAGCAATGTTCTTAACCCATTTACTTCACAGTTACTGCTTTCCAGGATGCAGTCCCACTTAGGGTGGTGGGTGTGGATTGCATTCCTGGTCCATACAGATGATAACTGTGTGTTTGGCGGTATCAAAATACATTTTTGGGATTGAAATACATAAGTGAGATCATCTTCACAAATGATTAAATTATTCTATATGACTAATATAATTTGTTTCTGTATCATTCTTAGTGCTATTCAGAGATGGGATCATTTTATATGTATTTCTGTATTAGATGGAAGATATCAAACATTTCAAGGCCTAGTACTGATGTCAGTAAAGGCTCAGTGAAATATCCAGCCTGAAGATTTTTCAATTTAAAAAAATGTACTTTGGAAATCTACTTTGGAATTTTTTTCTGCCAAAAATCATTCCATGGAATATTTTGTCTTACTTATGCTTTACAGTGCTACTTTTTTTTTAAAATCCAAATATTTTTGGTTTTTATCTGGGCCGTTTAAAGCCGAATATATCGTATTTTCTTACTTGTCTTTATCAATCAAATTTTTGCTCTCAGCAGAAAATGAAGTTGGCTTTATTTTGCTGAGTGCTTGATTTCCAATAAGTCATTGATTTTCAGTAATGATTTACTATCTTCTAATTTCTTCTGATGTGAAATGCAAGTCAATATTTTCATTATTTTGTCCAGGCTAGATGTTATACTAATTGACCTGCAAATATGTGTGTTAATGGTACCTTTCCCTATAACACTAATTAATGTAATAAACTAAGATTTTTTTAAAAAACACAAAATAACTGTATTTATGTGAAAACAACCACACTAGTTAAGGGAAAAAGTACACATATGATGAAAAGTAGAATATGATTACAGGCTTCAGGCATTACACAGTAAGTGGTAAAGGTGAGGTAGAGTATCACCCGTCTGTCAGCAAGGACACACACAAGATGAAAATCTGTGTTGAGATCATGCTCTGAGTGCTCTGATACCTTCCGCAGTGGCTCTGATAGACATCCCTCAGGGTCCCTATTTATAGTGTAGCTGGTTTGAGACGATGTCCTTATAGTCGCATACATCATGTTCCAATAACTTTCCGTTGCAGTCATAGCATAACTTTTAAACAGAATTTTCCCCAGCACACAGTGGATGTTTTATTGTGCATATTTACTAGTAGGCAGATCTCATATTTAATATGTTTGCATATTTATATTCTTGCTGTTGATATCATGGAACCAGTCCAAAAATGGGCTGCTAAATGCTGTTACTTCAGGAGCTCGAATCCTTAAAGTTGGTTATCTGTCGTGCTCTCTTTGCATATGAACACAGCGTTGTATTTGATTGCTTTAGTTCTTCCCAAAGGGAACAGAAGCATTCTTCTTTTCGTCATGTTTTTCCAGTGGTGGTAGTGGGCCAACATCATTGCAAAGCTCGTTTTGTTCTTAACATACTTAAAAACATCCTTTTGCCATGTTATCCTTTGCCCTGCTAGTTGTAGATTTTATTTTTTTCTTGATATCTTTAACTTGCTTGTGCAGTGAGTAACAACAAACACGGATACACTGCAGTGGCGATAGGTGTTTTTCTTGCATTTCAAAACTCTGTGGTTTTTGTTTCTGGAATGCTGTTTAGCAGCACTTGGATGATGGTGATAAGTTGTCTCACATTCTCTTACGTTAACCATGTAGTAAATCCCAAGTTGCTGCTCTGTCATCAGATATTTTCCAGGCTAAGCAGTGGCTCCATGAAAAACTGTTAGGTAACTTTATATGTGTGGTTTGTATCTTTGATTGCTATGTAAGTAATGTATGCCAGTGCATTTGGGGAATTTGATGAGTGAACAACCTGTAGATGACTCTGCAGAAGTTAACAAACTAGCAAAACACAGCTTTGGTTCTTTTCCAATGCTCCTCCTCACCTCTGTTTGCACAGGAGCATGGTCTGCTGCAGCTTCAAGAAGGAGCATCATCATACAGCTTTAGGTCGGTGCTGTGTACCATGCTGTTGCTTTGCTATCATACTTTCATGACCTTTGTGTTAGGTAAGATTGTTTATAATAACTCTTGGATTTGATTAGTTCTTGTGGGACACAGAGGGGAAAAAGTTGATTCCATCACCTGTTTGTCGGTGAATTGTTTGTTCGTGATCAGATTAAATGTAACTCATTTGTGAGTGGTTTTACAGTAGTTAGTTTACAATAGATCATAACTGAAGAGGGTGTCTTAATCTTCAAGATACGGAGGTCTGCTTAACACGTAAGAAGGGAGACGATGGGGATGGCAAAAGGAGGTGTGGGAACTAAGTCTATGTTCAGTAGTCAGGTGCATTATTTGGGAGGTTCAAATAATGTCTGTAAGTGATGACTTCCTGAATACTTTGCTCATGTTTATGTGTCATCCCTGACTGTTTTGGGAGGTGATAGCTTCCTGCTGAGATACGCTTCCCTGTTATCTCCTGCTAAAGGATTCTACAAAACGTGTTGGGCTGCGCATAAGTGAGTTTTCATGTCAGTAAGCACAATGTTGTTCAGCTTTTCCTGCTTGCTGGCTTAGTGCAACACCAACTCGTATTTATGTCTTACTTATCAGGGAGAGGAACTTACATGCTGGCCAGATGAGGATGGCTAATCAGTACTTTGCATTCCTGCCCTTTTTTTTAATTCTTTTTTCTTTTCTTACTATTTTTATCAATTGCATTTCTATGCATTCCAGGGACAGGAAAAGGAAATGTTGAGGAGGCAGAAAGACTACTTAAGCCTTACTTGGCTCGCTATCCAAAGGTAAAACGAATCATAATTTAGTTTGGTATGATAGTTCAATGTTTTCTTGCCAAATCTAGACTGTATAGTCAGCTTGAAAACTGTTATAGAATACTTGTATTTTTATTATTATTTATTACAGGGAGCCATATTCCTGTTTTTTGCAGGCAGGATAGAAACACTGAAGGGTAATATTGATGCGGTAAGTAATCCTTTTGCTCTTGGGAAAGTGAGTCTTGAAAGCTTTAGGGAAAAACTCCTCCAGGAACAATGTTTCCTTTTTGGCTAATGCTTCCTGTGGCTTTGGCCTATATGTAATTAATAGTTGATGAATTACAAATAGGAATTTTGAAATCTATTTTGACTAGCTTGTTTGACCAGCTTGTTTTGCTACCCTTCTTAATTTCTGGTGATCATCTAGTCTGCCAGTATTAATGACACAGTTTTCTCATTGTCTTTCCTATCTTAAGCCAGCTGGACCTTTAATAATATCCAGTGGTAATCCTTTGCCTTCAGCCTGAGTGGAGAGTCATACAAGACTCGAAAGAATTAGGGAGATGACGAATGCGTGTCCAAAATGCTCTGAGACAGAGTATCAGCTGTTGTGCAGGGCGGTAGCTCCCTTGAAATCTTTGGAGCTGAAACAATAAATGTCAGCTGAGCATCTGCCCTTTGACTTTAGTTTCCTGATAAACACAAACATTAATTTTGCCTATGCTTAGGACTTAATATAACTTCCAAGAATGAGGAGCTCTGTGGCAGGGGTAAATTTGCTTAACACCAGGGTGACTGTGGAGCCAAGGATCTCCTGTGTGAAACCAACAGATGTGATTTTGGAGAATACTGGGCTGTTAATAATTTGGAAGTTGCAGGAGCCAAGCCAGCAGGTCGTGGAGCCCCAGTGTCTATTACAGCACCGATGTATGTGCATTTACACGTGATTAAGGCAGTGTTTGGAAATCTCTGTGTTCAGGCAGTTAATAGGTATGAAGAATGTTGCGAGGCTCAGCAATACTGGAAGCAGTTTCATCACATGTGTTACTGGGAGCTCATGTGGTGCTTCACTTACAAGCGCCAGTGGAAGATGGCTTTCTTCTACGCAGACCTGCTAAGCAAAGAAAACACTTGGTCAAAGGTAAGTTAATTGGAACAGGAGGGCAGAAGGCCCTGTAGCATCTATTAACTTTCAATCAGATTGAGTTGACTTTTTGTAGCTTTGAAGCTTTTGTAGCTTTGAAGACGAAGATTGTAAAACAAAACGTGGTCTGCAGTGGCTTTTATAGAACAATGTGAATTGCAGACATTCAAATCTGAACAGATTGTGGGCAAACAGAAATCCTTTGGGCCTGACTTTTAGATGAAGAAACAGCTTGTTAAAGATGTTCTGCTGTGTATTGACTGGTTGTGTCATCAACACACTGCAATTAAAGGCACAAGTTGCCATTTCTTTCATTACGCTATGGATATAAGCTTCTTTGGTGATGAGTGAGGCTAGCCATGATGGTGCCTCCAGGATAATAAATATAATTAGAAGAGGCGCCTCGCCCTGTGCGTCTGAAAGGGAGAAGCTCCACCGTACTGAACCCTGGTAGCCTTCCTCCCTTCGTTCCCCTGAGCCCCAGGGAAATCTGTCAGAAAGGGATTAAGCTGGCCTGGGGGGTGTGTGGGGTGTGTAGTTGATTGGAGGTTTGTTTTTTCATAATGTGATCAGACTGTGTGTGTGGGGAGGGTATCTCTGTTTTTTCTACTACACATTGTATGTATTGGCCAAGTGGAACCAAAACTGATACAAGGTCCGAGTAGCCAGGTGTGAGCAACTTTCTCAGAGCTCCCACTTGGGAGAAAACTGCAGTGTGGACCCCTGTGCCCCTGGGGATTCCAGCAACACATTTGTCTGAATAGCTCCCACACAACTCCCACGGCCAGGGGTGTGCCACCTGGCTAAAAGCTTTAATATCCTGAAATGCTGTAGGATTAATATCAACGTGTGTCCTTTTACACTGTGTGTACAGTTTTATGCCATATTGTAGCAGTCTTAGAGAAGCAGAGAAGATGCTTCCTATTAATATGTAATCTACAGTGCAACGGGATAGTAGCAAACGAGTAACTACACAAGCTAAATGAAAGATGGTCACGTATAGATAGGCGCTGCTGGATTCTGGTGTAAAGAAATAATCACAGCTTAAAATATTTTAGAAAACTCCTGAAACTTACTGTTACTGTAGACTCCTTAAAGCAGTACTCAAAAACTCGCCAACTGTTATTCTCCACTGTTGCGAGAGTTGTAACATCCTCTACTCCTTTGCTTTCCTTCGTTGCTGAACGTATGATTGCTCAGCAGTCTCTGTGAAATCAGTACTTTTCAGAATCTGACATCATAAAACCCTTCAAAAACTCTTCCATGTTCTCTAGAACCTAGTATTTGAGATACGCTACCAAGTTGTGATTGGACATATAGTAGTATAGTAGTCGGGTTTTTTGTCTGAGCATGACCTTTTCATGAGTTTTCTAGTATATTTTCCTGAGAGTAATAAAAATTCACTTTACACAAACATGACATTTGTTCTTGGAACGTGGACATAAACTATAAGTTGATACAAAGTAAACAAAGACATATATGATTAAAAAAAATTCTGTACTCCACTTTCCAAAATACTGACCTCCTGCTTAAAATTTTGTAAGATTACGTGTTTGTGAGCAAAAGCAGCAACTTCTTCCTCTTTGTTGCTGTTTTGTGCTTTATGTCAATAATGGTGATGCTGTAAATTCATTTTTCTGTACAGATATTCTTGATTGCATTTGCAGGCTACTTATATTTACATGAAAGCTGCTTATCTCAGTATGTTTGGACCGGATGACTGCAGTCCTTTTGGAGACAACGAAGTTGAATTATTTAGGTAAAATTTGCTAACTCGCGGTTACAAGAGTTTCCTATCTTTTTACGGCACAGCGCTGGGGGAGAGAGACAAAATTATTCATTGTGCTGTTTGGAGGATCTGCGCAAGTAGCATTGGATTGGTGAGAAACTGCAGAATAAAGCATTCCCTTAGACTAAAGTGGACCCTGAGTTCAGACAGCAGATTTCTACTGGCCTGGAAATACTTTAGAGACAGGGTATTAGGTCTGTCAGCCATACAGTGGCTGCTGCTCTTGCATGTGATATTCACGTTCTTTTTCAGTTTTTTCCTTTCATCAAAATGGCATGTTAAGATGTGAAAACCTTCAGTGTGTTATGCTACAAGAGGTGTGCCTCCTTAGTGGAGACAGCATCCGGACAACTTGGTTCTTGGGTTTTGAGTCTGAGAGGAATATGAAGTAGTTAAATGTGCAAGTGAATGTGTGCATTATTAATACAGTGAGTTAACCTGATTGTAACGTTTAAGCTCAAAAATGCCTAAATCTTGCTGGGCCAAAGAAAATTACTTTGTTCTTTCCAATTTTTCTATAAAATCTAAATAGCGCTTTTAATGTGCTTACAATATATTGATACTTTTCATATTTTCCATATCTGATATAATCATTACAAGCAGATTGGTGTTTGGGAAAATGGGAGGAACACTGACAAAAGCTAGCTTGCATCTTTCTTAGTCTGTGAAGAGAGACAGGCCCTTTATAAATTAGGTGCATCATCTCATTTATTCTTTGGGTGGGGAAGAGTCCCTCTTCCTCCTGCTTGATTAAAGAGGAAGCCTAGAGATATATGTGCCTTGCATAAAGGCAGCTTTCGTGAATGTGTATTGCTCAGCTTCCTCAGAGGTAGCAATAGGTGTGTAACAGCTTTTTTTAACTTCTCTTCAGCTTGATTTTTTTTTTTTTAAGTTTGAATGTTTTTTTCCCAGAGATTCACAAAGGAAAAATTCCTTACGTTTTCCTTTCAACTTTCAGGATTGTTCCCAGTTTGAAACTGAAAATTGCAGGGAAATCACTGCCTACAGAAAAGTTTGCAATTCGGAAAGCTCGACGATACCTTTCTCCAAACCCCATTCCTTTGCCTGTTCCACCTTTGGTAAGTTTACGAACACCCACACCCACCCACTCACCCTTATTACCATTTTTTTAAATTTCTGGAAATAAATCTGAGATAATTAGTATCTTTCCATGTTTCTAAGGTAAAACCTCTGCAGGAGACTGGAATGTTCCCAAAGCAAAGCCAAATGAATGCGAGGAATGCTGTAAAACTGGGGCATGCACCAGCCACAGGGAACTAAGCCAGTTGTTTGTGACACATAAATGCGTTGCATGTGTAACTCATTATTCCAGCTATAGACTAGCATGCTCCGAACAGCTTTCTTTTGATTCCCTTTTGAGGAACTTTGCCCTAGGTCTCTTCTGTCATGTGTCATTTACTGAGACTGCTAAAAGAAAACTTCAAGGTACAAGTTGGCGGGGGGGGGGAATCATGGAAACAATGCAAGAATTGGGGACTGCATGTAAGCATCTATTTAATGTGCCCCTGAATATTTGCAGTTTGGTGCTCTCCAGAGCAACTCACGGGATGAAACAGCCAAATCCTTTAGCCAATCTATTTGTACTGTTAATTTTAATTTTTTTTATTAATTTTTTTCCCGTAATGCTGGCCAGTTCCCTGAGGCCAGATGAGAACAGCTGCGTAAGGTACCCATTGCATGGTGCACTTACAAAAATCTGTCTGGAAAGAACACGTAAAAGAACATAAAAGGATTTTGACTCCACAGGTTTGCCAAGCGCAGTGGTGTTAACATTTGCAGCGCTTTGAGCTGTGGTGTTTGAGAAACAGATGGATAATTAGTAAATACTCTTTAAGAAAATGCCTGAACAAGGAGAGCCTCTTGGAGACACCAGCGAGTAGTCATTTCTCAGCCCACCAGCTGGGTATGTGACACAGTGAAGAAACAGAGTTGTTACAGCATAGCGTGGGTATTCACTAGGGGCCACTTGCCACTAAGTCATAAGACTGAAATGAAAGAAATAATTAGGTTACTTTGATTTGCCTTTCAGGTTTCAGAGGTTGTAGAGAGTAAGAAACATACACGCCTAGGGTTTGGCTAGGCTGTTCTAAGGGGATTTTAGCAGAATAGGTTTCTGTACCAAGGGCTCTCCTTGGAGCGGGCGGGCACTGCGTCCTTTGTTTCTGCTGCAGTTGCATCTCTGAGACAGCAGATGCCGCAGCTGACCAGCTAAAAGCACTCTGAGGATGTGGAATTAGGTGCAGAATCTCGTCTCTAGGATTTCTCTTTTCTCTGTGAAAGCACTTGCTGAGAGGAGCGAGTCCTCAAGCAAGTCTTAGCTCAGAGATTTAGCCTAGAATAAATGTAGTTTGAGTACTTCTGTGTCAAAACCATGTTAACAAATCTGCACTAGATACAATCAGCTCATCACGGGTTTTCCAATCAATAGAGACCAGATGGTGAAAGCAACAGTGACTGGAGTTAACATACTGTTTCATCTCTTCTAGCCTGACAGCTTTTTATACTATAGTTCCAGAACTCAATTTATTCTATACAGAAATTTTATTGAAAAGCTTTAAATTCTCAAATACAGACTAGGTCGCATAAATAACTAGAATAAATACCTTGTCGTAAGTCTAATATAATATTTTCTTCTTTAACTTTGTGATTGCTAGTGGCAATGGGCACGTTTGGTCTGGTGATATACTGTAAGAGAGGACCCCAATAAGAAATAGGAATTAAACCAATAGTTTTTAATAAAATTTACTCTAAGAACAGTTGAATAAGAAAGAAGTTACTTTCTGTGGGAACATCAGACAAACCTGAGGAATTTAAGGGGTTCACAGTTCGGCTCTCAAATTTGGTTGGCTTGTTTGAAGCTTGGCTTAAAGGTTGGTGGCTTGGCATTTTTTTTATTTTGTTTTATAGAATCATAGAATCTTTTTGTCTTGTTTTGTTGTCCTGAGATTTCGTATTTTTTTCTATGTAAGCAATACATTGTAGTTATTTATAGTTATTACTGCCCTGGCTAGGATAGAACTGAAAAACAAGAGGAAACTTTTAATCAAGAGACAGTTAGCCATGTGCCACGAACGTTTTCAGTCCGTCTTTTTTGTTGGTACTTGCCTTCATCTGTAAGTGGGATTGTGTTTGCATTCTATTCCAGCAATCCTCCTTGCGTTGTGTGTAGTAAATCATAGAATCATAGAATCATAGGGTTGGAAGGGACCTCTGGAGATAATCTAGTCCAACCCCCCTGCCAGAGCAGGGTCACCTTAGAGCAGGTTGCACAGGAACGCGTCCAGGCGGGTTTTGAATGTCTCCAGAGATGGAGACTCAACCACCTCTCTGGGCAGCTTGTTCCAGTGCTCTGCCACCCTCAAAGTAAAGAAGTTCCTCCTCATGTTGAGATGGAACTTCCTACACTCCAGCTTGTACCCATTACCTCTTGTCCTATTGCCGGGCACCATTGAAAAGAGCCTGGCCCCATCCTCCTGACACCCACCCTTTAAGTATTTGTACACATTAATTAGGTCACCCCTCAGCCGTCTCTTTTCCAGACTAAACAGACCCAATTCCCTCAGCCTTTCCTCATAAGAGAGGTGTTCCAGTCCCCTCATCATCTTGGTAGCCCTATGCTGCACCCTCTCCAGCAGTTCCCTGTCCTTCTTGAGCTGGGGAGCCCAGAACTGGAAATGGGGAGCCCAGAAATGGCTCTTAAGTTGTCTTCCGGGGCTAATTTGTTTTGCAAACCAATGTAACAGGTTTTCAGTTGCAATGAAAATACGTTTTGACAAACTGACTTTTTATTTAAGGAACTCTTTCATCATACAGAAATAAACTAATGTACTTGATAACTGCTTTTATCCATCACTGTAATTAATGATGCTGTCATTTCTCCTTGACCCTAGGAGATGATGTATATCTGGAATGGCTATGCTGTAATTGGAAAATGTCCCAACTTAACAGAAGGCATGTTAGAGACTTTAATTGAAGCAGAAGAAGCGTTGGCAAGAAGTTCAGGTAATCAGTAATATGGTTTAAGCAGGAATTTTACAGTGCAATAGCTAAAGATACTATCTGAGAATAGAGAGAGACACTCATATTAGTAAGTTAATCTGATCATGGAAGGAACACAGATAATGAAACCATAAACTGTTTATGCAGATAGGAATGATTTTCCTTTTTAATATAGCAATAACTTACAATAGTAGCAAGTGATTTTACATCCACAGATGTGTATTGGGAATAGTTTATGATATGCGTTAAAAGACTGTTTATTTTGCTAGATCAAAATCAGCATATGCATTGACTTGATTGCTTGGATCACGAAGCTTTGTTATCCTCAGATACTGTGTTTTAGTTTTGAAGGGTAAATAGAAGGAGACGAGTCAGTCTTCTGTTTTAAAAGTGCTGCCAATTTATGATGTGTCCTTGGGCTGAATGGTGTTTGTGTGTCAACAGTATGCTATAGGAAGCTGGAACGGCAGGGATGGGCTTCCTTTGCTCTATGAATGAGCATAAGATGGGGGACAGTATTGAAGTGGAACAGGAACAGGCTCTGCTACCACATTGTCTGTCAGTCTGTTAATGAGCCATCCATGAGAAAGTTCAATTGATGTTTATTTCTTGCCAGTCTTTCCCAGCTCCTGTGGGAGTGCAAACAGTCTACACAGCTTTTCTCACAAAGTTCTTCCTTACTAAGTATTTTATCTTATTATTATATGCTACTTTCCTGCAAAAGGATCAAGCCCCTGTTGACAAAGGAATGTGGGCTAAATCACTGCATTGCAGTCTTTTCTAGGACTAGGACCTTGGTCTTCCTGTGCACAGTGTTACACAAGATTTGAAAGAATTGCCTGAAAGACTGTCTAAAGTTGTCTCCTGTTTAATTACTTGTGAAAGAAAACAGAAAAATATTTCCAGTGAAGGTGACATCACAGAAGAAGGCTTTTGAGCCTTTTACTTTTTGTCACCCATTTTGCTACGTTGTTTTGAATAAGTGAATTAGTTCTTTATTCCTTTTTTTTTTTTTTTTTTTTTTATTGCGTAANTTTTTTTTTGTAGATGGTAAATTGTGGATAAGGCTGGCTTTTTGCAGGGATTTGTAGAAGCTGATTCATGTTTATAAAACACTATGAGGACATGTAATTAAAATGGAATATATTTTAAACATGCCAACAATTTAAAGTATTACCTGTTCCAAATAGCGACTTGCTGTTTTCAGGCATCATGCTTTTCTTGAGCTTTCCTGACAGTGTTTGAAGCTACACTATTGTATTTTCTCTGTCTCACTGTTAGATTCATAATGTAAGAATCTAACACTATAGAATTATGAATGTGAGAATGTGCTCATAGCAGCGTTATACCATGTAAGGTGTAAAAGGAAGACTGTTAGTGGAAGTAATGTCTAGAAATGCAAATCTGATACCCATAATTGTGTCTAGGATAGGCCCCTAAATATTTGCTTATGCAATCCAGGGCGGTTTGTAGGATATGTTCTAAGTATAGAAAATACATACATGTGAATGTGTTCAGGGGACAGATGTCCAGGAAAGACAACTGGTCTGCTTTTTTTTTTTTTTATTCTTATGAAATACTCTTCTGTGGCCCTGAGTCATCTCATGCTTCTAAATTAGTTTGCTGCATAGTCTTCGAGCATCTTCCCTGGGATTTGCTTTGGTGGCAGGTGTATGTAGGTGCCTCTATGGGACTTAGCGATAGAAGTGACTCCAGTTGTAGGATCAAGGCCTCCAGCTGCATAGTCCAGAGGGGAGCTGCTGTTTCATGCCGTATGTGTCAGCATTTTAACAGCTGGAGTGATAGAGGAAGAACTAGGTAAGGATTGGAGTGGTGGGAACAGTGTGACTTTCAATAGTACAAGAGGCACAGCATCACACATTTTGCAGAAATTCTTATTAGCTAATATTTAATGACTTGCAAATGAGCAAGCAAGCTGAAGATGTTGCTTGTAAACTTTAAGACTAAGCTGCCTATATGGAATGGCTGTGAAAAAGCCAGGTATTTTCTTTGAAATGTATCATGCAAAAATTTTCTTGTGGAGAAAGGTTTTTATGACTGAACTAGGCACTGGTGTGAGGCTGGTAAGACTCTGGGCACTCAGAAGTATAAACTCAAGAGGTGAAAAGATGGTATGGTAAGAAGATGAGGGGATGTGAGGTGCAGGTAGCGAAGTTTGACATGTTTTTGTTTAGCCAAAGGAAGGAGGAGAATTGCTAAAACACTTGCCTATGAATAGATCATGTGACTAGAAGTCGAAGAAGGAGAAGACCTGTCCATACTAAAGGGCAATAGAGGCATAACGTTAAGATATTGTAAATTGGATTGGACCTAAATATTTCCACAGTGGACATTTTAAATTAGTTTTTAGGTGTCAGAACAATCAGATGATGCAATAGCCTTTCAGTGGGAGTAAGGAGGGAAAGAACAGCCCAACAATTTTTAGACAAAGTTTGATCGATTTATGGAAAGGTTAATGCGTGTTTGTCTCTTCATTAAATGAACTAAATTGGCCGCTTAGTTCCTTCTGTCCTGTGTTCCAGTAACAGGATTGTGCTCACACCTGCCTGTGTAAAAGTCTTCCTACAGGTAGGAAAGTCTCTGCTGCTCTAGAGTTTTCTAAAATGTGCCATTTACTTCATCTTGCAGCTACAGAATTACTAGCAGATGACCAATGCGTGATAAAACTGTTAAAGGGCTTATGCCTCAAGCATTTGGGCAAGATCTCAGAAGCAGAAGACCATTTCAATTACATCTATTTAAAGTAAGTTTTCATACCTGGCATGTAGGAGAGCTCTTGAATTTCTCAGTAACTATTTATTTCAAGCAAGAGGAGATGCAACCATTGTATGAGTAGAAGGGAGGGGACTGCAGTATCTTTAGTATTTATTTCAATTGCTTTGATATAAAGGAACTCCATTTTTAATTGCCGGTGTTGTTAGCCATGTATGGAAGAACAATTGCAAATCTGCACTTTTTACTGAGATATTTTCTCCTTTTTTGGTGACTATACATGAGTAAGATTTTTGAGATACCACTTCCCTTTTTTTCTCCTCTTCATCTTACCAGTCACGAAGAAGCTGTACCCAAAAAGCCAAATGCAGTCTGCAGAGGCAGATGGCAGCACGATTATACTGGAGCTTCTGTACATCATGCAGTGAATGGCATCTTTTTGTCAATTCACATGGATCGAGATCATAATATTGTCATCTTTTCTAATAATTCCCTGATAATAAAGGCAATATTTTGTAATTCTGAGAAATAACGTACTGTGTAGGATAGTTGTGCAAAATACGCATTTAATAACCTGGAATGTAGCTTTGGATAGAAAACATGACAAGTGTTGTAATAGAGATTGATTGCTCCTTCTGATCTTAGTTAATTTCCTATTTATTTGTGTTTGGAGCTGTTAAATGAAGGAAACAATATATCATTTCAAGATCTTGAGGCTATTTCTTTTCCAATGCAGTGAGAAGAAGATAAAATATGACCATTATCTAATTCCAAATGCCTTGCTGGAGCTGGCAATACTGTATCTAGACCAGGACAGACGAGAAGAAGCAATAAAACTACTGGAAAGAGCAAAGTAAGCAAGTGAAAAGCCTGTGCTGATGTCTGATGGGCCAGTATGGTATTTTACTGGTTAGCAGGAAGCAGAAACATTTCAGTAATACCATGGAAACTCATTGTTACATTTATTCAGTGGAAGCACGCATGCACTAGTTTTGGTTTGGACCTTTCTAATGGTAGACATTATCTGATCGGTCAGTCTGTGACTTACCCATCCATTCTGATAAGAGCAAAAAAAGCATTTTAAAGATGTTGATATGAATGTCAAAGGCTTCCATAAGAAATAATCCATGTGTAACAAAATGTAATAATCTTTGTAGTCTATTTACTTATTCATAAAAGAGGTATTAAATTAAATCAAAGCTCTGTGTTGTAGCTGGAATAGCATTACTCAGATTGATGGCTAGCAGTGCTGTTTTCTTTACTTGATGAAATATATTTAAAATAATGCTTCAGGTTGCATTTAGTATCTTTCTAGTGTTTCATCTGTATCTGAAAGGCAACTGAAACACCTGCTTTTGCTATTTTGTGTGATTGATTTTTCTAGCAAAGTGGGTTTATCAGGAATAGTTGGACTTGATCATGTATATTCTTTATTATAAAATTAACAAACTCTGGTTTTTGCCTGGTCCGAGCCTTCACTTCTCTGCTGAGCCAAAGTTTCTTGCGGGGAGGAGGAGCAGAGGGAATCCAAACCAAACAACCCTTGCCCTCTTCAAGCATATCCTGCAGCAGGGTGGCTCACCTCTCGGCCTGGGTCCTGAATGAGTCCAGATGTCCGTATCTTTCCAAGCGCAGAGAGTCACCCCAGTTGCTGCTGCAGGTGTGAGCAGCTACAAAACTGACGTCTGGCCACAAGTTTCGGAGAGGTCAGATAGAGTGTTTGTGTTGAGCTTTTGTCCAAGTCAGTCCACTATGCAAGACAGAGTGGTAAATCAGCCTACCAAAGGTTATGCCAAAAGCCTGTCAACACAAAAATTAAAATATTGCAAATCTTAATCTCCTGCACTTCCGAGCCTGGTTCTCTGTAGACTTGTGGAAGATATTAAGAGCAAAAATTGCATTAGCAAAATGCAATGGAAAGTATTTCAATTGGCTTCATGTCCCTCAAAGCACACCTCTCGTCCTCATTTCCTTTGTCCAAATCTTTCTTAAGAAGAGATCTAGAAATTAATGATTCAGAGCTTCTCGTTCCATCTGGTATTTGTCCCTTGCTGCTCAGCCGTTGCACCTTTCCCCAGTGGCCCTGTGTGGCTCAGGTCACAGGCCCCCTCCAGGGAAGGTGTTTGGCCTGAAGAACAGCACCAGCAGACAGCAGCTCTTAAAAATTTGTTGTTACCCAGTGTATGGAAAGCTAATACGCAGACTTGCTATGCTCAAAGAACTCATGGAAACTGTAATGAGATGCAAAATACCCCACCACGAACACCCGCCTTGTTTCAGTCAGTCATTAAAAAAAATACAATCCTTACATTTCCACCTGTAGCTGCTACGCTGCATTAAAATGCCCAGGGTTTGTGAGCTTTCAGCTAAAAATACCGAATGCCTTCGCAGCCACTAGAGGGAGGAGGTGTTGTCCGTGGTGGGTTTCAGGACTGCGGAATTCTGTTCACAATTGGCAGCAGCGCAGGCGAGCACTTGGCTTGTGCACGGCGCTTGATTTGCTTGACCTAAATCCACATACTGCTGCTGGCTTGAATGTTTCGGCTCTGGGAGAACGAGTGGAGTGAGACGATAAACAGTTTTGGCTTGGTTGTGCATAGAAATATTTCTATTTGTGTTTGTTTTACTGTAAACTACAAGCAAAAATATCAGCCTACTGATGAGAAATATGGTATCTGCATGACAAAATCTCCTTAAAGAAAAAAACTCCAAAGAGTTTCAGATCAGCGTACAGCAGAACCTGGTCACCTCCTTTTCTCTGTCAGCCTCTTGGGTGTTGCATACATAAAATTATAAGCTGGTGTAGGATGGGTGTGGAGTCCCTTGTTTTCACAAAGAGACTGCCGCTGCCATAATGACAAATACCAGGCTTCCATGCTTGATTTGAATTACGAATTTTGAACTGAAATGCTTTTAAGGTATGCAGACTTAATGTTATGTTTCTGTAAAGATGACAAATATCTTCTAAAAGAAAATTAGTATGGTCTAATTCTCTTTGGTATCTGATTCTGTACCCATCCTGCAAAAGCTGACATGGTAATTCCTATTAAGTAGGATCTGCACTTTCTATGTGGTCCTAGGGGCAAATTTTCTTTTTTTTTTTTTTTATATAAGCTTTTCCATGAAAATACAGTTTCTGTTAATGTTTCTGTAACTCTTTAGAGCGTGACATAGCTACTGGGGACTGTAGGCAGATGACACTGCTGAGTCAGGCACTAGATGTTTGTGGGGGGAAGTCCTGCCAGTCTGTCCCTGGGCTGGAAAGCTGATAGGGAATCCCATATGTGCTCATTTTCTCTTTCCGAGCTTCTAGGGCAGCAAATTGTCTGGCCTTATTTTATACACACAGTGCACGTTGTTGACAACCATGGGATGGGGATGGGGTGTTTCCCTCTTCTGGTTCAGCACAGCTTCTCTCTCTTATTTATATGATCTAAAAAAAAAAAATCTTGAAAATGTTTGTATTCAAATTTGTCAGTTATACTTTGAGAAGGGAAAAAAAATAATCTGAGTGTAAACTGGGTGGTTGTTATATATATTTAATATGGACTCAATATTTTGATTGAGTGGACCAGATTCAATTTCTTAAGCTATATTTTTCTGGTAATTGCCAGACAGTGGAACTACAAATAAAGAACAAAGAGCTGCATTGTTTGGCTAGGAACACATGCCTTGTATTTTAGAGTAGGCAACAAAGGAGCTTGTGAAGAAAGGCTTTTTTGCTGTCTACAGTTGTTTTGCTTAGAACAATAATATAAAGGTAACTTGAAAATGTTTAAAAAATATATATTCATCAGAGTGGATCTGCTTTTGTTTTAGACAAAACTACAAGAATTACTCCATGGAAACAAGAACACATTTCAGAATTCAAGCTGCCCTGCACCAAGCCAGATCCGCCCCAGAAAATGGAATGCACTCTGGAGCCTCGGCAGTGTCGTAACTTTTTCTTCTTTGATGTCCTGTTTGTTGCAAACTTTGGTGCAGAAAATTACTGACACTTTGGAATTCTTTTCCCTTCTCTTTCAAGTCAGTGAGAAACCAAATCATTTAAAATTTTAAAGGTGATGCATAAAACGTTAATCTGGTGTAATAACACGGCAAAAAACTTCTCAAACCAACCATAACCCTGAAAAATATTGTTTTTCCAACAGTGGCTTTTTGAATGCTTACATCTGTGTAATTCATTTTTCAATCATGTGTGCCTTTTTTTCTTGCATTCGCAACATTTACTAAGCAAGCTACAACATAAAGGAGAACAACCGAAAAAAACCAAACAACAAAACTTTAAATGTCCATGGATTTAATGTCAGTTAGCTAGAAATGTTTGTTTGAATTCATACTGCTAGCAGTTGAGAAGGAAGTACCACTTCTTCCAAGTACCTACTTAGCTGAAAATGGTGTGAGAAAATCTCGGTGCACAAGAAACACAGCAGGGAAGAGCTCTGAATCCTGGGCATTTCCAGTTGAGCATAGAAAGCTTCTCTTTACCAGCTTCTACTAGTCATGTTTTTGCTTCAATAAGAAACATGCTGGTGAAAAAAATGGTCTCCCTTATGCAAGTATCTTGACTTTAATTTGGTTTTCATGTCAAGTCTGCCGCTCATAGCAGCTCAATGAGTTACCAAGGATCTGGTGAGGGCAGGGTGATGACAGTATAAAACTGCATCGCTGCTTCTTTGACAAGTTTAAAAATGGGAGGTCCTTAGGAAACATTTTTTTTTTTTCCGTCAGAACAAACGTGATTTGAAGTTTCTATCATACTTAAAGCACAAGTCCTTGAAGTTCGCTTAAGAAACAGGAGTATTGCTCTGGCTGCACAGCAATACGGAGTTCCTGTGACAGTCGGTGCCGCCTTAAAACAATTGTTGTTAGGTTTGCCTAATCTGAGATGTCCATGTTTGAAGAGCTCGCGTGGCCATGTTTCCTGTGTGAAGAAGCTGGGGCTGGAGCAGGCTCTCTTGGCACAGTGCTCTGCTTTTCACAAAGGAGAGCCCTTTATCTTTTTGCTCTTTATTGATCTTTTGGGGGAATTTCCGTGTAAGGGGCTTTAAGAGTAGAGCAAAGAGCTAGCTCTGCTTTCCAACGCTGTCTGCCGTAGAAGCGCTGCTTTTCTGCAAGACCGGTGAAGTCAGATGTAACACGTACTTGACTCGTATTTACTGTTCTCCAGGCTGGCTCCATGTTTGTATGCCTGTGGTTTTTTGGGGCATACTTCTACCTCCCTTTTGAAAGAGCTTCTTCCCCATGACCCATTCTGATACACGTGGAGATGGGGTCTTCTGACAGCCCCTCTTCTCCAATGGAGATGTTTGTAAGGAAGATTCGTATCTATGTACCTCACAGTGAATATTCTTTCTGAAGTGATTGTTCCCAGCAGAAGAGAAAATTGACAATTTATAGTTCTACTTTTACCTCCTCTAAGTAAATGGCATTGTTTTATAATTGCAAATTAATATGCAAGGAAGCAGAACCACCTGTTCCTCAACACAGAGAACTTGCATTGTCTCAAAAATAGACACCCTTTATAAAAGTCTTCCCAAGTTAAAATTATAGATGAAGAACGCATTTTTTTAAAGTGACTTTCTCAGATAAATTCAGTTCAGATAAAATTCTCAATTCAGATAAAATTCAGTACAAACAGTTATGCTATTTACATATTGCACATCAAAACTTAAGTGTAAAAATTCATTCTTTGTATAGAATAAAAAAGATTCTTGTTCTATTTCATGGGTATAACGCCTCTTCTTCCAGTTGTGTTCTTTTCAAATATTTTGGCAGTCTTAGCATCTTTTAAGCAAGCTTATGCTATGAAATTAGCATAAATCGTACTTAGCAGAAAATGAACAATTCTTCCGACTGTAGATTCATCTCTCACGACCACTGAAACGCTCTTTAAAATTTCACCCACAGACGAATTTCGCCTGATCTCAGATACATTGCACAAAGGACATACTGTGCAATATGCAGTCAACTTCCCTGATTCTTTGCAGTGATGAAAATCCTGAGATTTTTATAGTTGTCTTTGGTCGAGCACAAACACCAGTCATCATGGACCTGATCTCCAGCTTCAGCCGAGGACTTTATAGTTAGCCACGATGAAGTAGCCGGTGTTTTCACTCTGACTTTTTAGCTCACAGCCAACAGGAAATACTCACCTTCCTGATGCAAGAACAAAGATTTAGAGACTGTAATATTCTGAACTTTCTGAAGGAAAATAACACCTTGCTTGCTAAAGGATGAATGGCAGGTTTGGTACATTGTCACTGTATACGTTTTTCAACGTGTTACATTTTGAATTGCCCACTGTTACTCTTTGTTCATCAATGTACTTCATGTTGATTCTCTTCTGTGACTAGGAATCAAAAACTCAGCGGTGTCAGTCTGGGCTGGAAGGTCTATGCTGGAGTTGTTTTTCCATTGCTTCTCCTGAAGCTGCTGCATTCTGCAGCAGCTTTCCAGAATGGTGAATTTCTTCATCAGTCAGAAGTCCTAAGTACAATGAATTAGGGAAAGCACAATTGGTGCGAGTTCTCAAACAGCTTCAGCGTTTGGTATATTCAGCTATCAGAAAACAGCAGATATTCTAATCTGCTATTTGCATGGAATCACAAATCAAGGATCTTTAGCATGGCCAAAGATTCAGGAAACGTAAGTACCACTTCAGATGGATATAGTCAACACCTCATTTGCAGAAGGAGCAGTTCCTTCAGCTTTCAAACATTGCACGCTCTGACTAACGGTAGAGAAGCCCACTCTGTGTACTGGGCTTTCGCCAACAGCTGCTGGTATCGACTCTTCTCAGTCGTCAGCAAAGCCAGAGAAGTTAACCAAAGGCAAAATATTATCTAGCAGAAACTAGTTTTCTGCACTTGGTAGGACCTTTATCATAAAACTTACAAACTATTTCTTTTTCTGTGTATTTTTTTTAGTAGCACTGATAAGCAGTTTCCTGCCAGTAGCTGAGGAGGGTTAGATATTCATACTCGGTTTCCTGAATGTCAGCAGTAATTGCCATGGTGCCCCGTGTAACGTTGCTGTGCCTTCTGAAAGTGGTGGTGGTCCGGAAGGGAAAAGCAGTAAAATGAGCATCACTTTTATCGTTAGATCGGCTATGTGGAATCCGTGGATGTATGGTCTCCCATTAAACCGAAGGGAGGATATGGGCTGACGAGCCAGCAGGTTATTCTGAGGTCTAATGAGGTGTAATTACCTCAGCATCTAGCTCCTACAAGATAAGCGACGAGAGAACGATGATGAGAGAACCTGTTGGATGAAGAACGGTGGGCTTGAAGCTGAACCTGGTCACGGGTTTTCTTGATGATGAGAAGAGATTTTGATGAAGTCACAAACACGGTACAACCACTACTGTTTGGAAACACCCACTTACAATTGCTCAACTAGACCAGTAGCATAGGAACGTGCTTTGACTGATAGACACTTCTATTGCGATCTACAATTAACGCGTACTCTCGTGGATGGTTAGTTTAAAGACCTGTCGCATTCAGACAGTGCCTCGCCTCGGGTTGTTTACGCTGCAGCGATAACAGTGTTCAAAACTTCCTATAGGAAGCTTTGCCTTTTTTAAAATATAGCAGCATAGAACAGGATCATATCAAACATTTCCTCCCATTTCACACTGTTTTGGGCATTAAATTATACATTGAGTGCCTTAGTATTTTCAGTTGATGTGTCGCCTGGGTCCAAGATGGCTAAAGGATCACGGGATGATAGCTTTGGCAGCTCGCATACCTCTGGCCCAACAGAAGCATCAAGTAATGCTCCTCTGTGTGGAACAAGGCTTTCCTAGAGGTCGGTCCCAGAACACGAAAGGCACTCCCGAGGGTTTAAATACAACACTCTCTGCCTCCGGTTCCACCTGCGAGATCCATTTCTTTGCCTTCTCAAGCATAAAAACACAGCAGCAACGCCAATGTATATGCAGTGACCAAAACAATACGTTCCACGCGGTTCCCCCTCTGGGAGGAAGAAGAGAAGATAAAGAGGTGAGTCATGTTGTTTACTGCTGTACAGGAAAATGGTTAATGGTTGGAAACGTCACTGATGAGCGAGATCGGAAAACCTGAACAGACTAGAAATGAACTTGCCTCTTTTCTCGTTATGTTCTGCAGATACCTTTTTGTGATAGATTATAAGTAAAGCGTGTATTGGCAAGTATTTTAATTGAATGATTTGTCATCATAAAATATTTTTAAAGATGCTATCTACGTTTGCTTCAGGTGTTTTGAGAAAAAAAAAAAGATAAATACAAATACTTTATTTTAAAAACATGCCCAGTCAATCCCTGTCTCCAAGATTTACGAACAATAGAGATAATAAATATCTGCATTGTACTGTGGTAAAATTCTGCACGGTGCTTGCTCCAAATTCAACAATGTTTTTGAAGGACTAGGCTGTGTTCCATTGTTTTCTGGGTAGCTTAAATCTCTGGACGTACTTACTTTCATTTCTGGCTAAACATAGGTAAAAGGTTTATTTAGAATTACGTATTGTGTTCAGTTCTACTTGCTTTGTCTCTCCTTGACTATTTTACAGAAAGAATATAAAACAGAGCAGTCACAACCCCCCTGCATGTGCTTTTTATGAGCTGCTTCAATTCAAAAAGGAAAAAAAATTACATTTATCTTGTCTTAGTCAAGTACTGTAACAACAGTTTCGGGTCTGTGGCTGAAAAGCAACGTGGTGAGGAAGAGAAGATAAGTAGAAGCTGCAATATTCTAGGCAGTTCTCATCTCTCTGTTCCTTTTATCCTGCAGCACATGAGGTGTGGAGGTAAGGAACAGCTTCCAACCCAACACATGCTACGATTCCTTAGCGCCGGAGCCAAATAGGATGTTTGTCTGCGGTGCCGGAGCCCCAGGGGCCGTGCTCGGTGCTGACAGTGCCATAGGTGCCGTTCTTGGATGAGCGGCTGTTTTGTCTGTGAATGTGGTGCTTTTCCTGACGGTTTGGTAAAGGCGGTGGTGTGAGATGCCCTGAGGTTGCCTCCGCTGATACTGTCTGAATAGTAACGTGATCTCCAAAGGTTAGCAGAGCTCAGTGAATCATTCCAGGGAGCTCAAGCAACGTTGTTTAACTCCAGAAGATACAATAGATGGATCGTGTTCAATGTCGTCTTCATTTGGGTTCAGTACCCAGAACTGCTGCTATTGCTACCCAGGTTACACAGCCTCTGTTGGGCAGCTGCAGAGTGGTTTTTTAGAAGCGACCAGCGGGGCCCGTTGCAGTTTTGATATTTGCTTTGGCCTTCACTCTTGCGGCTCGTGGATACCTGGGTCCTGGGTCAGGTTTCCGTTCCGTGATGCTGGGCTCATCCCTCATGCAAATAATTTTTGGTATTCCTAAAGCACCGCAGGAAGCTCACGTGTGCTGCTTTTGCTGTATGTCTATTCAAAGCGTATGATCTGTGACACACGCACGTATGTGTTAAAAAGTGTATATATACACAAAAAGTATACGTATGTATACTCACACTTACCAGTAGCAGGCTCTGTAGCCAAAGCTTTTTGAGAAGTTACCAGAACTCTTTGAATTATTAAATTCAGCACTTAAAAAAAAAAAAAGGGAGATACATAAAGTGAAAGCTTTGACACCTTTTCAGGTGATCGCTGAGGAAAATGTAGGGAGGTTAAAGGCCTTTACTAATGGTTTGCTGTGGGATCATAAATGAAGCAGAGCGTGCAGTATATGGCCTTCCACGAGGAGAAATCCCCAACAAACGAGCAATCTGGCAAGAGCCCTTCAGTGAGTAACCACCAAAGAGCAGTTTTATGCTGGAGACCTCAAGGGCAGCACGCAGTTTTTGCCCTGGCAGAGCTGAGCCCGGCCTTGGGGGCAGCACCCGGCACCGGCTCCCTCCTGGGCAGAGAACAGTCTGGGAATGATTCCCCTTGAACTTCTGCGCTGTCTCTCCCCCTCAGCCTGCTGGCCCAGCGGGAATTCTTGATTCGACAGGCAGCAGCCGCTAATGTGCCAGAAGGGTAGGAAAAAGATGCTGAAAAGGTGGACGTTTGTCTTTCTGCAGTAAGAACCCTGGCACAAGTGCCTCTGGTGAGGGCGAGCAGGGCCTGGTGCGGCCAGCGGACATGGCGGGGCGGAAGGCAGGGTGCATGGATTGAACATTTACCGTCGTGTGCGGAGTCGTCGTTGGAATGCCTTCTTTAAACTAAGACAAATATTCTCTAGGGGTTGGTGCCGCAAAGAATAGCTTTATGAAGTTATTGCTACTTGGGTTTCCAACTGAGAGGACAGCGAAGGTTTGGGAGCGTTCTGGTTGGTTGTTGTATGGTTGGGCCCCTCTTACTGAGTAAGAACGTACCTTTGGGCTGCTACAAACACGTACAGGTGGTTTCACAAATATTTTTGTCATTATAGATTCCCCTCTGCAGCTTTTACTTAGCTAAGTGTCAGGGCAGAGTGGATATTGTAATAAATCAGTTGCCAGCATGCAAATGTAGTCATTTTTTTCTGCTTAAATCAAAAAGATGCGTTTGCAGAGTATGTTCAGACTGGTCTTTTTATCAAAAGGCATTAGCTTTGCATTTCATACCAAGAACTCCAAAGCCCCTAACTCTTATCCCAGAACAGGTTTAAATGCAAGATAATCTGCAAAGGATGGTTAGCATAAATTATATTCTTCAAAGTTAAATGCTATATAAAAGGACAAGTTAATCCTCGAAGCTAATTTTTATTCTGGATATTAAGTCAAGAAGGGTTCTTCTGAACAGATTTTATTCATGTTTTTTATAGGTTATCAACTAGTACGTATGTTTTTAATAAAAACGCAGTGTTTGTAATAAACACTATTTGTAATCAGCTAGCATCCACTTGGGTTCTAAATCCATATTAATCCAGGATTTAACTAACGAGAGGCCTCATATGTTTGGTTTCAGCCATCTTGTTATTTATTTAACTGACGGGCTGACTCAGAAGAATTTTCATCTTTACCATGATTGCACAAGGACAGGAAATGTCGAAGTCTCAAAACTGTGACAACTTAAGTAAATTCAGGTATTTCATAATCCCTTAGCCTTGAAACGTACGCTTCTACCACGGCGAAGAGAGGACTCTCAGCCTTCCAAAGACACAACTGCTTTCAGTCCCGAGATGCTGCAAGACAGTAGGAACTTTTAAAACCTTGTGGTTAAAGCCCTTCTGCAACAGTAGCTCCTCACAAAGAAATTCTCTGGGCTTTTTTTTCTTATATATACAAATTTTATGATTCTCTCCCAGATTTACATAATGAACTGGCAACAAGTAATAAGGATTATCATCCTTAGATGTAACATGATTAAAGTGGTAATTCCAGTAGCACGCAAGAATTTTTAAGCATAAAGGGCTTTATAAAATTGAGTATTTGTTACTTGTCATTGCATCTCTTTTGCCTCAGATTTGTGGGAATTTAGTTTTCTTCTGTTGTATGAGACAAAATCCATTTCCTACTATAATCTGCAGACGTAACCTAACCCTTCTCTTGCTGTGCAGACATCCTGGGGGGTGGCGATGCCCTCGCTCCCCACCTGCTCTGGGTCCGTGGCAGCTCCCTGTCTTTAAATGGGACACCAGGTTGCTACCAGGGGCTGTGGTGTGGCCTTTCAAACTCCGCGTCTCCTGCCTTGTCGCCTGAAATTGCAGCAGCTCCAGCCTGATGATCCACTCAGCTATTTCTGGGTCTGTGCCAGGGTGGTTTTGCCAGTTGGGGTTCTAAAGTACAAACAGCGCTGTTGCACTGACCCTTTTCATCGTACTGCGTAGTCCCTACAAAATGCTTTAAAGCAACATTTTTTGATGACTGTTGCTTCACCTGCAAACTTGGTTATTTACACACGGTAGCTCTAAGAGTATTTTTTTTTCTTCAAATAGCTTTTCAGACATTTGACTATGGGCCTGTGCCCCCTGAAACATACAACCCTGGCCTAAGAAGGGCTTGGTTGAACTGGTCCAGGAGCTGCAGCAGCCTCTGGTTAGGAAACAGCTGTGCTGTAAATGCACTGCCTGCTAGGGCGGACGTGTAAGTAATTTATTAGACGCCTCTGAGACAGGAAGTAAATATTATCTTCATCTTACAGCTGGTGGAATTAAGACACAGCTCTGATTTCCCAACTGTAGCTAAAATTCAGGTTACACATTATTTTGCATTAAACTTAGATCAATTACTTTTTTGAATTAGAAGTCATCCAGAACAGCATTGCACCTAAAAAGGTGAAAAATCATTTGATTTATTTGTTATGTTTACACATTTGTCTTTAAGCTAAAATTTGAACTTTTTGGAATGTTTTTGTGTCATCAACTCTAGTTTTAGCCCTTCACACCTTTTTGCTATTTAACAAGTATTTTAAAAAGTAATTTTTTCCCTTAGCCTGTTAAGTATATCAGTGTTATAAGTTCAACTACACCAAGTGCCTAGAAAAGCATTTGGCTCAGGAATTGGTCACTTCGTATTTCTTCCAAATCTTTCTTAACCGAGTCCTGTAATAAATAAAGACTAATACCAACATGACAACGCTGTTTTTTCAAATTGTTCATTTGCCAGTTTTAACAAGATAAAGCAATGAATACTTAATGTGGACACTGTTGGTTTGTTGGGTTTTTTTAAAGAAGAAAAAAACACGAAACGAAACCAACCCCCCAAAACAAAGGAAGACACAAAGGAACACACATGGAATGATGAAAAGGAACAGTGATATTGCACAACTTCCGGTTTCTCTTCCCAGATTTTGATCCATGTAATTAGGTATGTATGAATTCAGCAAAAAATTGTGTCTAGATAAGTGTGTAGCGATTTGAGTGGATCTCTAGACCTGGTGACGGCTTTCAGTTCCTTGAACTTGGAGTTCTTCTCTAAAAGAGCAGGTTGCTGTCAGCTGGAGGAATAAATAAATAAATGAACATATTGATTCTACATTTTGCTGACCAACCCTTCAAAAACTTATCCATAATATGCACAATTCTTCTATATTGTAAGTACACTAAGTCTTTAAAGTACTTGGGTCTTTAAACACAACTTGTGGTATCAAGTACTCAAACTATATATGAAGAACAACCAAGAACAGTCCCTGATTTGTTGTGGTTAACTTCAGATTGCATCTCATTTTGCAACACCAGGACTTCTCAATGTATCAGTATTGCGTTGAATGTATAAAAGTAACAGTAGGGTACATTAAGGAGGGAAGGAAAAAAAAAAAACAAAACCCCAAACAAAAACATGCTCAGTGGATAAAAGGTCGTTACAGCTACAATTTTTGCTAGACCACCTCTTAACAAGCACATACTGTTTGCTACAGAAATGAGCTAATTGTGTCATTCTGGCTATAGCAGGACTCTTTTCCCCCTCAACTGCTAGTATGACAGTCTGTGTTTATAGAAGTTTTGCCTTTATGTGCAGAACAAAATATATTTTTCTCATATCTGATTTCATATCTGTTTGGTGGACTGATGCGTCAGCCAGCAGGGCTTAACAGATAGATTTAATACAGGAGACTGAGATACAGTATGTTTATTCTTAACTTCTGATAACCTAAGAACTACAAGAACGAGAGATGCAGTATCCATTTACTATGATCAGAGACAACCATTTTTAGGGAGCAAAAAGCAGAATAAGTGATCAATGCTAACACTACATTAGTTCCAAATATTTTTTTTTTTCAGTGATGGTAGCTTAACTATTTATTGTCCATCTGGCCCACTTTTAACCTGGTCAAGTTAAAGGTGACGAAGTTTAAGGACTGTTGTTTCATCAAAACCGAAGTTACAAAAACCATGAAACCATAATTTCATTGTAGGACTTGTTTCATATCTTCATATTCCACATCACCTGTAGAAAAGGGATAATGCATCTCGGTTTGCTTACAAGCTAGGAGATCACTTTGAAGTCTGCATATTCCTAACTGCAAACAAAATATAGCACTTTTAACAGGTTATAAATAAACTGGTTTTCAAGCATAGAGCCAGCCCAACAATAACAATACACTATTAAAAAGACCTAAGGCAATGAATTCCATCTCCAGTGGAGAAAAAAAAAAAAAAAAGAAAAAGAACTGTGCAAACAAGCTTAAAACTATTTCTTTGTGCCAGTGTTATAAAATGTAGATTTCAATAAAGCCTTGACCCAAATGCCAGGACTTGTGAAAAGAATCAGAACAAAACTGGTTACTTTATTTAGGAAAAAAATACTCTTATCTTCTTGCTAATAAAATTGGATACACGCAGTTTAAACATTTACAGTTGCTGTAACACTTTACACAATTCCTATATATGGGTGTAAGAACAAACATTAAAAGACAATGGTGGGTCAAGGCTTTACATTAAAAATAACAACCTACTTTTTCTATAGTCTCTAAAATACTATGGTTTTTCCAATATTTGCAGCCATTCAGGAATATTTTTTATTTATTTATTAGGAAATGTATACTTTGTGCACAATCTTAATTCCTAATTCCTGGCTCTTTGGGCTGAATGACAAAAGGATCAAACCCATTAAAGTGGATGGTCTCCTGGAAGGTTCAGTGGAGAAACCCTGGCTCAGTTAGTCTCATAGGATGAAAGCAGTGCTGCATCCACTGGCTCCATGCAGGATGGACAGGTAAAGGATCTCATCAACCAGTCATCTATACAGTCCAGGTGGTAAATGTGCATGCACGGCAGAAATCGGATAGGGTCCCCATAAACAAAGTCCATCATACAAATGACACATCTGGGGGGGGGGAAGAAAAAAAAAGATAAAAACATTTAAGCTGCTGTTACCACACCGGAAATGAAAAGTAGTGTAGTATCTACTGGATATGTTTGAGTAAAACAAGCTTTTAGTACTCGTAGATAATGTGAGCAGTTCTTAGCTCTCGCAGCACTGGCTCCACCAAGCACTAGATTTTTTTGGTGTTTCCTTTGTGGTCTATGTGCCCATGGTTACACCGCTAGCGAGGGCGGGAAGCCGCCTATAGGCATGGTCGGGGGCAGCTCAGCAGAGCTCATAAAATTAGAAATGGTAAAAGGGAGCCATAAAGGTGATGAAGTAACATGAAATTATTTCCCCCGTGAAGAGAGGATAAAGAGGGAAAAAAAAAAACAAAGTGTAAGGGCATGAATTACATGGATCGGGAAAGTAAGTTTCACCTGTAACAGGAAAGCAAGCCAGGATAAAGGAAAGAGCCTTCTGCATGGTTATTTTTTTTCAGAAAGCTACATTATATTACAGTCCCTGAAAATAAGGCAGAGACAGCGGGACAAGATCAGGTTTCCCAGCGCAATATTATAAACCAACGCAACAACCACATTGGTTCAGTTTGGTTTCTATAACTTACTCTCTGATCTTCTTCTCGGAGCCGTCTCGTCCAGGATCATAGACTCCTTTAGGTAGATGCTGAATAAGGCCTATCCTCTGCGCTATTCTGATCTGTTCCTCTTCTGTCAGCTGTGTTGCTAGCCGAGTCTGGCTAGGAGTCGGGTGATAAACAGGAACAGGGACTTGCTCCTAAAATGAAAGTATTTCAATTAAAAAAAAACCACAGAGGCTTCCCTAGCATTTTGTAGCTTAGTCCAGGCAATGTATTTAACTTTCCTCTCTTAGTCCTACAAATGTTTGTATTATCGCCCACTCCTACTTCGCAATTTTGGGGCTATAATTACATTGAGAATGGGATAAAGAATTGAGCAAGGAGCTGCTCGTGGCTGTTCTCTGCAAAAGCTTTTTGTCCCCAGGAATCGTTCACACGTGAAATACATGTGTAACAATCTCCACCATGACAGCAGGCAAATAAACCTTACAGGCACCTGGTGAACTGCTTAGATACCCAATTGAACAATGTAATGGCTGAGGAAGAGCCCCCAGTACTTGCAACAATAAGTAGATTTTTTTTTTTTTTTAACATTTAGGAAGAATTATTTGCAAAAATGAGGCCAGTGCCTATTCTTAAGAGTTTTAGAGAAGGTTTTAATGATTCTGTAATATGTAAAACTTATGTGAACTGTTCTGGGCCACGCAAGCTCCAGTCCAGAACTGTAGATTTAATTCTTGTGCGTAATGTCACCTGGACAATAAAAAGAATAGCGTAAGTAAGTTTTACATTTGTTCTCATAGATTAGTGTGATTTTACAAGTTCTCCCTAGCTGGACTTCAACTGCTGTGTGTTTAAAGTACGTATTTCCCAAACAAAAAATAGGCAACATGTAGGTATTATGCTGTCCTTCCTCTGCCATGTTCTCAGAAGCTTCTCTTGAATATTAACGAACTTCAGATCAGGTATTGTCACTAATGTTTATATTAACATGGTACTTATTTTACTTGCATTTAAAGCACTTTTTTGGACGTAAATAGCAACTTTGAACAGGAGATACTGTTAGGACAGTAATGGCCAGCAGCCATAAATCTACTGTTAATAGGGAGACAATTTCTTGCAATAGGCCTATTTTAATGGTACTTCTTAAACAGCAGAAAAAAAAGTCAACTTATAGCTGTGTTATGAAAATAAACCCGGTACATCAGAGACGCAAGAGCATCAATTCCTCTGTTTGAGAAATACAAGAGTTGATGTTTCAGAGGACATTGCTGCAAAACAAGCAGGCTGATGGAGCATGAGTCGCTGCACCGCAGAAGCACCGATGCAGCTCACATCACCTCCGACATCGGTCCCGCTGCCAAACTCCCCCCATTGTCACTGATACGGGGAAGACCTGAGCAACCACCTTCTGCAGCGTGCGTGTCCTTGGACCGCTGGGGGCATCTCCCAAGTAGGTGGAGCAGCAGGAACACAGCTGCGCTCCCCTCTCCTGTTCCCTCTGTGCCTTTTAGCCTGCTCCAGCAATGCTCTAGGGCAGCGTTCAGTCTTCAACTGACACCAACACCCGGCAAAGCCCAGATATGGGGTTTAACGCACTTATAAAACCTGATAAAGCAGTTATTCCTTCACTGCTAGGAAGCGCGGCAAGCAGAAGGACAGACAGGACTCCTGGAAGGCCAGGGAAAAGCAGCCCAAAGAGCACGCAGCCTCTCGCCAGCTGGTGCCGGGGGTGCCCAGCAGCAGAAGTCCTTGCTTATGAGAAATGCTAATCAAAAATGTAAGTAAGTCTGCCTGGCAATTCTTCTTTTAACACAATGCCTATCACTTGCAATTCAGCTGTGAGGTAAAATTCAGTCTTCTCTTACTTTAGCTACACTAGGATTTGCCCCTCCGATTCTCCTACCAAACTCAGAGGAATTACGAGAAGGTTCAAAAGACAAAATGCCAGTGGCTCTGTAAGTTTGATTAATTTCCTGACTACTCTAAACTGTATTTTGCAGAATCACAGATTTCTTCTAGGTCAGCTGCCTTTTAATGGTGTAAATTATCTAAAGTATTTTCTAATCATTGTTTGGATAGGGAAAAGCACCAGCTGAAGCTAGGGCTGACCTGTCAGAGCAGTATTCATGAAGTGGCTCTGCAACCTTTGGTGCCAGCAAAATAAAGCCTCTCCCCCCCACCCCCCCAAATGCTGCAGACCCTCTGCACTGAACACTTCAGCTCGAGGCAGAGCCCCGTCCTGGTTTTATGTTTCAAGAACTTAACACCACAAACTATCAGTAACCTTTTCCCCTCCCGCCAAGGCTTTGCTATACTTCTTTGGACAGATTATTAAATCAATAGCAGAAGATATTACTGCTATCTCCTTTATTTGTCACAGAGGCATACAGAACACTTTGCATGTGGAGAGAGATGCACCCTCCTTCCCGTCTCGGAAAAGAAGCGGAGCAGGATAACTAACCACGTGCCCAGCCCAGGTCACTGCCAATAAGGGCAGAAGGAGGGGAGGCTTCTGTATTTACTACAGCTCCCCTTGGCAAAACCATGGCTGCAAGTGATAATGCAGAAATAGAAGGAAAGGAGAAGGAGGAAAGAGGAGGAGGAGGAAAAAAGATCCAAGAAACTCTCGAGATGTCTGAAATTAGCAGTCACAACTGATAGTGAATGCCTACAGCAGAAGAACAGCAAACCGATCATCCCAGCAGAAATTATACAGCAAAAGCAAACTACAGTTAAGTAAGAATCTGCTGTGAGTTAAAACTATCACATCTGGACAACTCTGAAATGAGAAACCAGTCACGCTATCCAACCAATGACTGTTTCAGTTAAGTTTTGGACAGTAAATTAACAAAACTTTTAAGCCCATAATAGACCAAAGAAGAACAAAACCCTCCTTCCCTTGTTCTAGCCTTTTACAGGCCCTTACTGCGAGCGACCACCCAGGGACTATTTACCTGGGGAACCCATTTCTGCATTACATCCGTGGGTGTCGTGTTCCCTGCGGAGACCCCAGGGCCCCTGGGGTCCCTTCCCATGCCAAATACACAAATGCCTTCCCGACCGCCGGCGCTGTATGGAAACACTGCTCCTTTTGGCATCCTGTCTCAGGTTCCCTCCCTGCAGAACCACCACCCTGCGCTACATGTCTGACATAACCAATTAAGGCAGGAATTTATAGTTGCCAGCTGTGGGCTTCTACAATTTCACATACTAGACAAGAATCTCTTGTCAGATGAGTAAATCTGGGTGAAAATGGTGCTGTCTTTCACCATGACGTCTTGATGCTTGGGATTATAAAAAATGGGGTTGGTGTAGCTGCCAAGCTGTTGTCAAAAATGCATAAGTTGCACTACTGTAAATAAAAACGGGTGACCACTCAATACCCATGATCCGGTGCACTTTCTTAGTGCACTGTCTGGTGGCACTTTAATCTCACCTCCCGATTACTATTAAAAGCCTGCCCAAACGAAGCGAAGCGAGCAGTCCCCTGGATACAGACATACCAGCAAAATGGAAGAACACGGCCGCACAGAGTCGTAGACAAGGACCTTTTCAAACCAGTCCTCCCCCCTCCAGCAGATAAAAGGTGTGCTTACACCTGTACGAGTCTAAAAATATTTTAAACTATTTATTCATGAGAATACAAGAGCCCAGATTTCCCCAAGTCAGTTCATCGGAGTGACATGCGGCATCCCCAGAGGGGTCCAAGGAAGAGATGGAGCAGACCGGGTGAAGTGCTCCCTCAACGAGACCCTGACACCCACACCCCCCACCAGTCGAGCCAGGCTCCGGCAGCCCCCGGCAGCCCCAACATCAGCAGCTGCATCCTCTGCTTTCTCCACAACCAAAGCTCTGAAGCATTTTTGGAAGCTAAGCTCATCCGACAGTAATTTCAAGCCGTCTGTAAGGCCAGGGCGCAGCCCTGCCCGTGTGGGTTTAATCACCCCTTTGCAAACCTTTCACAGTTTATAACGGCTGCTTTTATCAGCCCACGTTAAGGCAAGGTCCTGCTCACTCCAGCGTGGATATTCAAGGGGAACGACGTGAGGATTCGAGACTTCAGTCAACTTAACATTTGTACCTGGAGGCCCCCTATGTATATATATTAAAAAGATTCTTTTACCCAAGTAATTATTATTTTACTCCAAAGACAAGCATGAATTTATTGCTTTGGTATCTCACTTTTCCCCTATCTACCATGGAAAATGTTCTTGCAGACAGAATTACGAAATACTGAACTTCTAGCCAAAGTCCGTGTTATTTATCATTTGATAAAGATGTCAGGCATTTCGAACCAAGATGAAATTTCATGTTAACTATGTTCCTCCATGCAAAAAAAAAAACTAAAAAAAGGCCAAAACAAATAATCAAAACCACATATTAGTGTCAGGCAATGAAATAAAAATCACTGTCTGGCACTTAATTTGCTTTAATCAATTATTTTTTCCCCATATGAATTTAGTAATGATGAAACATCTCAGATGGCCGCAGTCCTGGAGATACACAACTTCCTTCTTGTTCACAAAGTAGGTGGTGTCAGCACAAGTCTCCCTGGCTTTCTGTGCCCAGAAATCCCTCCTTCCTCGTGTTTATTCAGCCCTTAAATAACAGCACTAATTTAGTCTCGAGGACTACAGCAGGGTTTGTGTCTCCATCTCACCCAGGCTCCTGCTCCTCCTCCTCCTTTGGGGGGGGCGGGGGGGAGGAATTCATGGAGGGCATCTGGAGGTCTGCATTTTTCACTTCCAATGAAAATAAACGTTTTCACACGTGGCTTAAAAGGCCCAGACGCTGTGTTTCTGCACACAGATTCCCAAGCGCGTTCTGGGTTCTCGCCTAGAAAAAGGAGGTTTCAAAGCCCGATTTTTAGTTTGAAGTTTTCTCATCAATGCAACTTACCTTGGTTACTTTTGCTGCTGTAAATCTGCTTTGCTCTTGTTTTACAGCATTTCCATCTTGTTTTTGCAAGTGCAATGAGTTTGTAATACTCTGAAAACAGGTCAGTCGTAGATCAGAAACTCTTAATCCCTGGATAAAGATTATTTTAAGATCCCTCTACGCCACATATCAGCAGTATGTTATCAGGGCTTTTGTTTGTTTGTTGTTTTTAATAATTGCACCAACACGCACGAATTATCCTTTCAGGAAGGTCAAAGGTGAGATGAATAATTCATAATACCTAATAGTTCCAGAGGTTACAGCTTCGCTGCCATCCCCGAGATCCTGTCTACAGCCACCTGCTTTCCACTATTGACCGCTTTGCTCGCTTTCCAGCTCTAAATTTTCTTCCTCATCTAATCCACTGCTCTCAGTGTGTCTTGCCCTGGGATATTTACTTGCATTTTAACACCAGATCAACAGCATCTTTGTTAAATCAGTCTGACAAAGGAGACAAACATCTTCCTCGCTATGTTTATCCAAAGCCTTTTTTACATTTTTTAAATACCAGTAGGTATAGCGCTTACGCTCCTTGCGGTTGCTGCCTAATTAATTAATGCAAATATAACAGTTCAATTTGAATTTCCCCAGACGTTCCCACAGCTCTTTTTTTTTTTTAAATCCCTTCGATATGCAAATGTCTTTCTCGAAACACGTTGTCTGGCAGCGGCAGCAGCGGTTCACATACAGCTGCGCCTGGGCCACACAGGCCTTGCTGCTCGCCAGCCCCCCGACACCCATCGGAGAAGTGTCCCGGCCCTTCTGCGGCTCCGACAGCCGCCCAACCTCCCTCGTCCTCACTGCACACATCTTTCAGCCTCGCTGCTTCCCAGTCTTCTCACCTCTAAGGTGAGATGCTTAGCAGGAAGCCTAAATAACTAATTTAGACAAGCACAACTTCAGTTTATAGATGTAAAGTCAGGAGGCGAGGAAAAAAAAAATTCTGCTTTTTGAGGGTTTTTTTGCAAAATCCCCACTGAATTTTATGAAATTTTCTCTTCTTACTACTTTATTACTCATAAGGAACTCACTGGGATGATGGTTCAGGGGCCTTTTCTGTGAATGCCATTCTGATCGGGGTGAAAAGACTCAAACTCCATCCGTATACGAATACACACTCTGAAATAATATCCTCCCCCAAGACATATTACCGTAAAACCACTCGCCATTCTAATGTGCATTATACAACAACTACAGCTTACTTTAATAATCCTGCGAATATTACGAGCGGCCTGCCAACTCTAAAAACCTTTTTCCACCACACAGAAGAGAACAGTTCATTTATAAAGCTGAATACCAGTTGCTATAAAATAGCATGTAATGGTATATACCATTACCCAACCTTTTATATTCCTGCTTCCAGGTAGCCAGTCAGTATAAATAACTGCAATAGCTGAACACTTATGCTAAAATGTTCTTTTGAAAGAAAAATTCCCTCCTCTCACCTCTCCCACTTGGAGGAGACACTCAGGAGAGACAACCAGAGCAGACACACGTCTGTGCTCTAGAGGAGCCGTCCTGGGACAAGCTGGAATCTAAAGCAGGGGTTTGTCCAGCAGACCCCATTCACTTAACCGTAATGTACTCGGAAGAGAGATTAAACACCAACACCGTATTAAGCAAAACTGTAACTGGTCCTTTACCAAATTTTCAAGGATGCCAAAGACTGATTGATTCCCTTTGTTTATGTGAGAAGCATGAAGATCCAAGTAGTCCTTTCCCAACAAATAATAATACCTTTCAAAACAGATTCATTGCACTGCTCTATTAAACACACGTTCACCTTTAAAGTATGGTTCAAAGTCCTCACATTTCTCAGGATTCCCACATTCCTCCCTAAGGAGACTAATCACACCATTTAGATTTTGAAAGTATATTTGATTCATCTGGAACTTTAAGGCCAATAAATGTACACTTCATTGTTAAGATTTATTAAGGGATTGTTCTGCTACCACTGCTTGCGGAAGAGAGCTTACTTTTAAACAAAACCATTTTACTTTTACCTTCCTTTGTTTGATACATCCCTTAGTAAGTTTGACAGCTCTGAGGGACCAAAAAACCCACCCCACAACATAAAAAAATGTCACATCTCAGTTTTTTCTTTAAAGTTTTATTAGTATCACAATTATCTTTTAAATAAATGTGTGCGCTTGCATCTTACTGGTCCGTAGCCAGTAGGAGAACGACGCTCCAAACCCCAACAAGGGCTCCCCTGCACCTGGGATACATTCAGGTTTGTATACGCTTCCCACCAGGGCACTCTTAAGGGAAAGCTGATAAGGATTCTGGCGTTGTAGGAACTGGGCATTGTAGATATGGTCAGTAATTAATGTAACGACAGACTAAGGAAACAGTCTGCAATAGAGGGGAGGAGCCTGCAGAATCTGCACAGCATTTCTCCAGCTGCTAACACCAATAAAGAAGCAACACCCGGGTTGAGCCATGTAGCATTTCAGAGGAAGGTGTTTTTTGGTGACAGCTGTAGTTGTTCTGCAGTGATGGCAGAGCCTCATTTAAGCTATTACTAAAACTGTAGATTTTTCACAATTATTCCATTGAAATTACTGAGAAATAAACATATCTGAAGAGTTGGAAAAGATAAGCAGACGTGAAGGAAAGGGTGTCCTGGCTACTGACTTTTAAAATATCCCCCTGAGCTCAGCTTTGCTACCGAAAACAGGGCTGGGGCAGAGAGACAGAGGAGCTACAAACTAGCTATGTCCTGCCTGCTGCCTTCCTAGAGGGTGACAAGGGCTATTAGAGAAATGGACTTCGTTCTCAAGCTTCTTACCTGTGCTGTCACACAAACCCAGGAAGGCTACCTACTGCCAGGATGAATAGTTGACGGTGCCCTTTTCAGCTTGGCCAGTGCAAACCCAGCCCTACCTGGCAGATGGAAATCACCTGCTGCTCTGTAGAGTCACCTGCTCTGAAATTTGATTAACCATCAATGCAAACCTAAATACAAAAGATTAGCAAGAATGAGTTGTAGGGGAAAAGCAGTAATTAAAAAGCAGTAATTAATCCCTGGAAGCACAATCTCCTGACACAACCAGACTGCTTTTGTATTTCCAGGCTGCAAAGCAGGCTTCTCTGACTCAAGAGCCACATCCCTGGGTACGGTTCCACTAACTGAGTTCTTGTTTGCCAGCTTCGTGTTGGTTTTAGCTGTCCTTGTTCCTTTCTCCAGTGATCCCATCAAACATCAGGGTGTGAGTTTCTTCAGGAAAGCGGCTAACACATACACCGCCACATCCCAGACCATCAAATTGCTCACCAGAGAGCTGACTCCATCTCTCCAGACAGCTCCACTTACAGCATCAGGCCACAACTTCTGAGAGATAACACAGTCCTCTTATTACAGCTCCTAGCATGTTTATTGTAATAGTTTGTTGTTGATTGGGGTTGTTTTTATACAAGGAAGGAAAAGTTCCATAAACAATTTACAAAAATTCTTGCTTTTCTGTTACGTTGCTGCAGCAAGCAAAACCAGGAAAGAACAGTTCCCCCTAAACACTGAATTAAAGACACTCAGGCACAAAATGCATCCTCCTGAGACACATACACCCCAAGGACGACAAAGCAAAAGCAGCTGGGTAAGGAGAAAATCTAGCAGAAGAGGCCAACAGTCATTTCTGCAGCTGGTGGTAGAACAGCAGCACATGTATGCGGATCATCCTACCCCATACGCAAACCACAACATCTGCATTATTGGTACGTGTTCTCTCCTACTCACGCCAAGTGGTTATCTTTGCAGAAACCCCTTCTTTTGCCTGGCAAGCGCAGGCAGTTATTATAGTGCTATGGCTATGTTAAACACAGCCCTTATGGTTCAAGCAAGACGGCTGCTGAAGAAATGAGCAGCATTTATTTAACGACAAATAAAAACCTGAAGTTTTGGGAAAATGGTCCTGTAGCAGAAGAGTCTGAAAACAAATAAATCTCTTCGACTGTCTCCTCTGCTGAAAGGTACAGAGTGAACCTACTGCGTCCCATTCACTTACCACTGTGAAACCGCTGCCTAGCAGGAAGCAAAAATAAAGAAAGAACACCCCAAACAAACGAATCCAGTTAACATGTTTTTTGGAGGCTGCATTCAAGCACGAGAGACGGGGGAAGCACTCTGGAGCTACGATGGAAAAGCTGACAGAATGCTAACAGTCCACACAGAAATAGGAGAATCGTTCACACTTCCTTCAGACATGTATTTACTTTCTGGAAAGGGTAAATATCAATCAGTGCAACTTGCTTATAGTATAAATCAAAGGGATAACAGCTAAAGATGCTAGTATTGATTATCCTGGGTAACAGGTAAAGCCTGCAGGCAGCCTGGGTGCTCGCTGTGCCGGGTCCCATACGCAGTGCAGGACACGGGCTCGCTCACAGCCTGTCCCTCCCGTCCCATGATCTGACACAGGTGGTGTGTCCCAGACACCGTGTCCCACGCACACCCACCCAAACCACTCGGAGGCTTTGACTCACCTCAGGCTACAGCAGACAAAAAAGCTTAAGCTCATACGCGCTTCTGCCTCCCGAGACATGCGCTTGGCTCAAATCTACCACCCTATAGCCCCCAAAGCATGGCATCACTCGGACAACTCCGAGCAATCCCTTACATGAAGGGCTTCATATGGACTACTGGACAGGCAGGCACCCAATGAAGGGTACAAGAGGTGACTTCAGGTGGGCAATGTAACGCACTAAGGGTAAATAACAGCGCACATGATGCCCTGAATTGCCTACTGAGCCCCCAGCTCAGCATAGGCCCTGCTTACCTCCCGGTGCTGTTTCGGGGGATGTGGGGATTAGGGTGCAGCTGAGTCCAGCTGGACTAAAACCAGGGAACCACAGGGTCCTGCTACTTCCCTTGCGCTGGCTCCTGTCACTGGCTGCGACGACACCAATCCGACAGACTCCTCGCCTCGTGAAAAGCAAATAAGCCATTACCATCATCTGTGCCATCGCTACAGCCGCTGGAAAAGCTGGGAACAGGCAGCCAAGAGGAAAATGGAGGAGTGCCCCTGTCAGGGACTTAAGCCAATTGTGAAATCCTGACTCCAAACACTTAAAAAATCACAGGAGTGCTAAAATGTATCTTTTGGCAAGAATTAGGTCAGCTTGAAGGCAATTCTAAGAACAAAACAGCCCTTCTCAGTACTTCAGGAACAAGGTAGCAAAATTACAGAAGTCGGCCCTAATTAGCCAAGAGGACAGGCTGGGGAGAAAGGGCCAAAAGAGGGAGTAAACATGAAAATGCACACAAGCTGAAGAGAGGAGCAATCCGTCAGGGGAGCACTGCTGTGGTGTAAATACAGGCTGTACTTCCCCGTGTAAACAGAGGATGTGTGTATGTGTATTTTCATACGCTGGTCTGAACTAATAAGAACATAATAACATACAGCAGAGAAATATTATGCAAAACTAGGAAAGTATTTTATGAAAAGTATAGAGTGAGGAGGGTATCAAAGGACCAGTGAAATCAAGTGACGAATGATCTCTAGGCTCAGTGTATGGTGTTATCTCAGCGTTACCGTCCAAGGACATGGCAGGATCCTCCTTGGGCCGAGGGGGCTGACCAGGATGCAGCTGAAAGCCTTGCATAAAGCAACTTTCAACACACATCCAAAACCATCGTATCGAACACAAGTCCTCACACACCAAGCTGCTAAAGCAGGACTTAGACACAAGAACCTCAGTTGGAATGTGAACATCACCCCCACATAGGGTCTTCTGGGAGGTGTCAATTCAGCCTCAGATAAGAGGTAACAGATAACGAAAACAAACAGGCAGATCAACAGCAGCTATCTCGGATCATCTACCCCTGATGTACTACCATACACAATGACACAAAATACTTTTCTGTAGCCACCCAGTTGTAAGCAAGCACCAAAAAAAGAGGTCTGAAAGAGGACGGGGTTTTTTTTATAGAGACAGTCTGTTACCCAACCAAAATACACGAAGAGGCAACACAGGAGTGGGCTTCCGCAAACCTTGACAGGGACCTTCCCCTTGACCAGCAGGTAAAGAAAGGCTGACGAGGCAGAGCACCGCAGCCAAATGGCACTAGCCCAGGGAGGTGGGCTAGCAACGGGCTCGCCCTGGCAAGGTAAGCCAAGCAGAAACCCAATGAAGAATTTTCCATGAGGCCTCGCAGCAAACGGGCTCATCAGAGCGGGACCCTCACACAGTGCAAACCTCTGCCAAACCACAGAGAAAGGAGAGAAAACAGATTGCTCTGCTAAGGATAAACGACTTTCAGGAGAAAAGTGGTAACAGTCCAAGTCCTACTGGAGAAGAACGTAAAAAAGCAGATGGGGCCGGTGGGGAGCCGGGTCTTTGTAACCCCAGAGCAAGAAAACCCGAAGCAGAGAGGGGGCTGTCATGGGGCACCTGCTTTGAGACCCTGTAAGCGAAGCAGCCCATGACAGCAGGGTTTGTTTCAAAACTCAGGAGTCTACGTCATACTTCACTCGATCGTGATTTTGTACTCAATTTGAAATATTTTAATTGCCTCTTTAACAAAGCCATCCTCAATTACGAGTGCTTGCTCAAGCAGGGAGCAGCCACACCTTGGCAGTTTGATGGCAGACTCAGATCCACAGGCCTTTTCATTTTCTTAACGGCACTCGGGTTTCCAGCACAGAGTGGGTGTCCCCAAGACCCAGGGATGTGACCTGAAGCCTCAGCAACGCAGCAGGGGACTGGACTGTGCAGAGGTGGGCAGGAGGCCTCCTGAGGCCAATTAAAGGATATAATCAATGCTGCATTTTGCAACAGCTTAACCACAGCTTTTTTTAAGCATGTTTCTGCATTAGCCTGCCTGAAAGCCACAGACGGATGAAGCCTCACATACACCTGCCGTACATGAGGGCACCTCAAACGCAGTACGAGCCTCCGTGTGCAGCTGTCCCGGGTGTCACATCCTGGGCAACCGACGAGGGGATTTCTGCCATTTTGCCCACATTTTGAAGCTGGAAATGTGGTTTGAATCGAGGGGTACCGATACTGACAGCACCCTGAACTGCCAGGCTGGATGCAGGAGATTTGGGCACAGCCCGGGGTGCCGCATGGGCACCTCTCCCAGGAGCAGGCTCGCTGCCATCTCCCCCTTGGGTGAGAATGAACACACACAAAAACTGCAATTTGGCTATTTGTTTAGCATCATTTGATAATAACATTAATTATTTCAACTTTGAGTTAATGAGGAGCAGCAGTGAATAGCCAGAGGCACCGATTCCGGTTATCGGCTCATCTCAGCCGGTCATTTACTAACCTTAAAGGAATGTCTCAGGCATTAAACCATTATTACTAAATCTGTGGGTTTGTTGTTTTTTTTTTTTTTTTAAAGCAGCACTCTATCTAAAAGTAAGGAACGACTGTATGAATATTAAGGCACACTAAAGCTTGATGAAGCTCCACTTTTCGATGCAGTATTAGCAGTGAACACAAGGGCAATGTTTCTGTTTTTTCCAACGAAGTCTTGTCCTCGCAAGCAGTGACTCTGCGTTTTTATCTCACAGGGCACAAATCCAAGTGTGATCTCACGCAACTGTCAAACCTCTTCTAACAGAAAAAAGGCCTGCGCCAAGAACAGGTAGAAAAAAGAAATCATAAATAGCTCTCTCAGGAGTTGGTTATACCAGCAAAGTATTTCCAGAAGGTGTTTTTCCTACTTATTTTAAAATTTTAAATGCATAGAGACAATTCAATAAGCATCTGGTCATTTCTTTAATCTGTCACCAGAAAACACAAGTTCATTTTACTGCTGTGTATGAAACATACAGCCAGTTGCTGGTGCAATCAGGACAAGCCACAAAAGTTGGGCTTCACAGATTAATAAGTACAACGTTCATCACTAACTGTATAAGCAACCACCTGTCTAATCAGCATTTTCAGCCTATGTTGTTTTGATGTGTTGGGTTTTTTTTAAATACTCTTTTTTGGATCTTGCCTGTGCTGGTTTTACACCAAAATTACTTGTGTTTGTTTCTGCACAGGTGCTTCCAGAGTAGGTGGTTTGAACTGAAGCAGGTCCAAGGCTCCACAAGGGAGATGGGGAATGCAGGGCCCAGCCCAGCCTCTGCAGCCACCACGGCTCCTGTCTCACCTCATTCAGCCCCAAAGGGATGTAGAAAAACCTATATTTCATCAGGCCATTCCCCTGCTTACACCCACTCTCATGGAAGGTGGCAAGAGCTTTGTTTATGTTGAAATTAGCTTTCTGAAGGAAAACTTGAGGTTTCCACAATGGAATCATCCTGCTGACTCCAAGCATCAGATAGTAAGGTCTACAAATGTCCCCACTACTGCCCCAGCAGCAGCACACTTAGTAAGGATTTCAAACATTACCAGGGACGCAGCACTTGAGCACCTACTTAAGTACTTGCCTGAATTAAGGCTCAGGCTACAAAAAAAACTCAGAAGAACAGAAAACTGTTTGAGAGGAGGGACACGAAAACAGAGAGGTCATTTTTCTCAATATGGACTGACTGGTTGGAAGACAAAGGCGCACTTCACCCCGACACCCCCGTACGAGAGCAGCTGCGAAGACTGGACATCTCCAGCTTTAGCTCATCCCTACGCAACGAGGTATCTCTCATGTTGTGTGAGCTACACCAGAAACCCTGAACACCCAACACAGCAATAGACAGGATGCAGATTTAGGGCTGGAGTTCAGAAAATCACATGGAAATAAAAAGGTTATCTGTGCAAATTTTAAAGCACTTTTTTCGCCCCAAGAACATTACCTGTGACTTTCAAATACTCCGATTTAGACACATGGGTACAAGGAAATCACTCCAGCCCTGCAACAAAGCATAACTCTACTATAGGCGAGGTACATGCTGCTTTCGATGCCCCTCCAAGTCAGAAATTAAAGCCTAATGTCATTAACATTAGGCTGCCGACACTCTTCCAGGCTTTACGAAGATATAAAGAAATACTTCTACTTATTGTATTCTCCTGCATTAATGTTTAGGGTGGAATAACCATGTCCTGCTACAACCCACACGAGCACTAAAATAAGTTTTGCCAGTTTATACACACACAGACAAACTGCAGTCATGATAAAACGCTGGAATTGACTAACACTTGACCTTTGAGGCAGTAAATCTGGAGGTATTCAGTATGTTACCATGTCAAAAAAATACAGGCAGCCACAGTAAAACAGCTATCAGGAAAACCTGGGGAGTTTTTTAGGTTTAATTTATGACATTTAGTCTAGAATATGCCTCGTTACCTTGAGAGTCTTTAGGGTGTAACGACAGAGGTAACGGTAATAGCTAGATAGGCTCAAAGAGAAGAGAAAAAGAAGCTTCCTGCTCAGATTTTAACTCCATAAGCAGAAATATCACCACTGAATAACTACAGAAATATTTTTGTTATCTTTCTAGACTTTTTAGCTCAAATGCATCTGTGAGAGGCGGTGGGTGCAGCAGAGCAGCCTGGAAAGCAGATGGCATTTAGTGCCGCCTCTCCAAGTCTGAGGACCTACAGGACAAAACTCACTTTGTCTCCTTACACACCGCTGCGGTTAAGTGAAGTCACGGAAGGCGCTTCCCTGGGGACAGTAAAAGATTTGCCGAGTAACCTCTGAACCAAACAGGCAAGGCAGCAAGGTGAGTCTGAATTCCTGTCTTTATCTGGGATACCTCCTTTCCTATAGGCAGATTTCCACTGCAGTAAAAACATGAACAGAAGTTACTGCAACAAACAATTTTTTTTGTCATTTGTTGTTTTGAATCAGGCAGTAGAAGCAGAAATAAACAGATCATTCCGGGAGATGGGCAGCTCTAGATGCTTCCTTGGGGTCAGACAAGGGCTGGGCATGGCTTTCTCCATGAACTTTGGCAAAAATGAGTCCGACGTTCATCAAATGAAATCTGCTGAAAGCCATACAGCCAAGTACCCTACGGAGCAATTTCAGACTGGTAGATCAGGTTAAAGAAAAATTCTTTGCTCCACTGAAGCTTTGTACAGAAATTAACCTTGAAATAGCTTACAGGCCTGGCCCTGATTTTTTTTTTTTTTTTTTGCATGAATTCATGTAACACTGTGCTCCTGGTGAGGTCTTCAGCATGTTATGGGATGGTTTACCCCAATGAGAGAGAATAATGGCTAGCAGCACATGAAAAGGTGCTGCCACCTTGGACTTCTGACCTGCACATTCTGCAGATTTAAAGTGAATATTGTCTATGACTTCCATTATCAGTCACCATGACAAAATTCACTGCAAGATGCTGAGAAGTCAGTCAACAATCCCTCAATCACTTAAAACATACCCTGCTTTAATCTTTCTTTTTTGTGTGTGTGTGTATTTTAGTTTCACTGACTATGGATAAGACAGATTTTGTTTTTCAGGAAAACCAAGTTGCTTGAATATCACATCCACTAACAAACAAAATAAAAATAGAAGCATTAGCCTAGAAAAACAAAGGCTGAAAGGGATATAGGACTGATCTCTAAATAAATCAGGAGAGTAAACATCAGAAAAACAACTAAAGATCTCTTCAGTACAAGAATAACAGGTGCAAGTTTGCCATAAATAATCTGTATTGTGAAATAGTTTCTTGAGCCTTAGTTCTCGGTTGATCAAAAGAGGCTCCCTGTAGGAGCAGTAAGGGCAAAGCTTGACCAGCATCTTGCAGAAAAATGGTATGTTGTCTGCAGAAAATAACTTCACTGAGCATACGTGTAACTATCCATATATCCCCTTGTTCACAGACACCAGAAAACAGTCCAACTCACACACTTGTTAATATGCAATTCCCAACACTGGACCAAACAGGGCTGTTATCCAAAGTAATATAATCTATGATGCAGCGTAACAACTAGCAATGATACTTGTCATATTTAACTCCGAGCCAATTTAAATAAAATACAGAAGATAACGCTCATTAAATCTGAGCCTCGTTTTGTTGAGGCTATTATAAATGTCTGCAGACATTATCACGTCCACCTGGAAGTTTAAGACACTAACAAACAAAAGCTTTAGAAGTCAGAAAAGAAATTTTTGCACAAAATAGTTTTTCATTACCAATTCTGGTTTGATCTCTGCTGGGTCTTTGATAGCCCACTGGTGGAAAAGACCTATGGCAGAAGGACAAAGGTTCTTGGCCAAACCCTGTTTCCTTCCATACAATCTACAGGTAGAAAAGCAGGAGTGAAGGCAGGGCTGAAAAAAAAGACCTTTATAAAGCTCATTCTGCTGCCCGTACGCTAGCTGGAAGTTTTAGCACATTCTGAATCTCCAGCTTTATAAACCCACTTGTGTTGGTTGAGTAGCACCGGGCAGCTGCACCGCTGGCGGGGATTTGGCCTGCGGCAAGCAAAATGTAAGGTCATCTGTGAACAAGTATACGTGGGATTACTGCACTCTATGTCGATTACAGGCACTTTGTTGCTGGAAGATGGTAACCATTCTGCATCTAGGATTTAAAAAAATATGTATTTTACTTCGGTTTGATGCGTTACTTAAGTCTTCTTCAGGAAGAAAGGGCAATAGCTATCGGTCTAATTTAAATACTTATATTCTGTCCAGCTGAAATGCGTTACTGTATTCAGACTGAAACCTGGACAGTATATTTTGTGAAATAAACCAAGGCAACGTTAGTGGCAGCCAGCGGTCTCATTCAGAAAATGCTTTCTACAGCTTTGCAGCCCCACAGCCCCGACAAGATGCTGAGCCATTTGCTTACCAGTGACCAAAAAGGAGGGGTGTCCCTCACTGCCCCAGCAGCCATATCTCCTCCGGCTTTTTTTGTAGGTCTCCAAGCCAAAAATTAAGCCTGACCTGACTCAGTTAATGAAATCCAAAAAAAAGCTGTAAAGATTGTATTTACTGCTCATGTTCAGCGTTATTGGTTCTGAATTCAGAAAACTAAACAGAAAGGTACCAAGCAAGAAGGTTCGAGCTATGTGAGAGTATGGCATTACTGCAGAAATTACAAGAGTTAGAAGCGCTGCATAAGTCGGCGCATGAAGAAGCAGCAAGATTTGCTTCCCAAGTTTGTTTCTTGAAACAGGGTTTTGTCCCTCAATTTGCTTTAAATTAAGACTGGCTTCAATAGGAGACTGGCAGCCTCTCCTGAGGGACACCAAACCAGAATGAGGAGTCACAACACATAAAACAAGACAGCCAAATTGAGGTGGCCAGCTTAGCTTCTGCTCTTGCATACTGAAATAATTTCTTAATTCTAAACATTTTAGACAACAGGAAGGTTGTTTAATAAAAGCCACATACACTGGCAGTCCTCACATACATACGCACAAAGGTAATCAAGCCCTAACAGCAGTGACAAAGCTTGCCAAGTTATGTTCAGACTTTGGAACCCATCCACGGAGTCATAACTGGAAGGCTTGTGTGAGGAAAGAGGCAGAGCAGCACCCCACAAAGCAGATGAATGATGTTACTGTGGGCAGTTGTGTCCCAAGGGATAGCACAGTCTGCTGCGCAACACGAACAGGCTGCAAAAGCCTTCACCCATTCCTGTCCTTACCAAATATGCTCACGAACTACTGTGAGGTAACATTAATGAAGCTTCTTTAAAAAAGAAAATAGTGAGGAAAAGCATCCAGGCAACTTTAATGGTGGTTGCAGTAGACAGATCTGTATTCTTTTATTATGTTTTGTTGTTTGTTTTTTTTTTTTTTTTTTTTTGTTTTTTTTTTTTTTTTTTTTTAAACTAGAACAATCCCATTTAAGAAAAACAGAATTAAGGCTTTGTCTACATCAGAGATTCGTCCTGAAGCAGTAAAACCTCCAACCAAAGTCGCTGCCCCACTGAAGTTCAAAATGGCACCTTTAGACTGCATTTCATCTACAGACCATTCCCAAATGCACCCACTGCCCAAACCAGTATGATATTCCTCCTGTACCTGCTCTGGTATGCAATTAAGTTCAAGTATATCCTTAATTGCAACATGGAGAAGCCAAAACTCCAGTAATACTGGGTGGTAACAGCACACATCTAATACCTGACACCTCTAGACCTTTCCAGAGATGTCACAAAGTAGAACGCAATATACAGATGGCAAAGAGCACAGATAAACCTAATCTCCACCAAGAAGTCAGTTCGGTTCACTAATCTGACAGGAGGAAAATAAGAGCAAGAGAACCCATTTCAGACACTTGAAGGGTTTGAGCTGATTCACTGAGGGATCAGATAAGCACCAAAGCCACCACAAAGTGACTGTGGAGCACACGGCTGCAAGTGGGAACCAGGAGGCAAAAGCAAAGCCCTCCCTTTCGGCAGCAGTGGATGGTTAGATCAGACTTCCTTGCGCAAAAACACAGATACACGCAACGTCGATCAAGAGGCAGGCCACATTTTTGCCTGCTTTCAGCTTGTGGCCCACTGAACACAGAGATGGTCCCCAAGCCTCTCCTTTGGCCTTGGCCACATTCACTCCCAAGCAGTGCCTATCAAAGCCATTATTTTTAAGTCTTGGAGCAGAATCCTGCCTCAAATCAAGAAAAAGGAACGCAGATGCTAGTTTCCCCACGTGCCGGAGGTGTACACACACCAACACAGGAGCACCCATGGGTTCCATTGGCACCCGTCCCTGTTGTGGTGAAGGACCCAGGTGAGGAGCCTGTGGTATCGTCAGGCAGTGGCACTTTCTTTAGAGACACAGAAAGTACCCTTCTCTCCCCAGAAAGGCTGCAGAAACCCAAACAGCTCAAGCTGCTGATGCACTGACTTAGATAAACTCCCCTATATTTAAAAAAATGCCTTACGCTGACAAAGGGATGGACAAATTTCCCCTCAGCCTACAGTACTCCTCACCATTTGACTCGTTACCCTGCGGTGCAAACATTTGTCTGATCCCTCAACACCAACAGCCCGTTTGGTAGCATCCGTGACATAGTTGTTACTACCATTTTCCCAGTTTTCACTTTCCAACAAAAACACCACCGCACCACCAGCGCTGCTTGGAGGAATCTCCATCTACGTGATCCAACCAGAGCAAAGAGCACACTGACCCCAGGACATCCCGTTCAGAGTCCACTGCAGAAACTCCTGCCAGCACAAAGGCATCATCCAATTCACTCGTTAACCAAGAGGTAATTGGTCATTATTCAGCCGCAGCACATTGAGGAGACACAGATACATGACGTTCTGTATGCTGCAGCTGGGAGTTTGGAAGCCTGGCCTGCACCATGCCAGAATACAGACAGTGGCACACGCGTAAAATTTATTTACTAGACCCTAAAAAAAAAAAAAAAAAAAAAAGAGGAAGCATAAACCACTGTCCTTTCCTACCTCAGCCTAAAACTATAGCTCTTCTCAGTTTATCAACTCAGAGTAGGTGACAGCTACATAAAGACACTTCGGGAGAAGCTATATATAGGGTGAAGTGAACTTTTCCCCAGGAAGCTCTAGATCTAGGTCATCTTGCTTCTTCTGGGAGATAGAAAAAAAACAGGTTACTCATTGAACAAGAACAGAGTTTATAGAGGAAAACAAAGATTACTTGGAGCACGAAATTTTGTGCTGACGGTATTTCTTCTTTTCTAAAGGATTTTTATAAATAAAACTAATTAGTCATTAAACATTGTGTCTCTGAATACCTGACTCCATCTCCCATAAATCAAGAACCCCACTATATTTACAAAAGGAATGGCTATTCTTTGGTAAACTTACGCGCAGTAGTTTAGCCACACAGTAAAATAAATACAACTTAAATTCTTAGAAATTCCAGAGTATGTCTAAATTCAGACATAATATAAAATTTTTGGTTCTTACAAATGACTGGCTGGAAGGATCATACACAACCCAACAGAGCTCCAGGTGAGTTACCGTATGAATCCATTCTGATGGATTAAGTACCCCACTACCACTTCCAGTTGAGCATGAGGTGGGAGAGCAACCAAGTGTCCCACTCAGGTGTGGGCCAAAGGCCACCATGTCACTCAGCCCAGGTGCTGGAGGGCACCTGGCCATCACAGCCACTGCAGCATCACCTGGATGCCATTAGCTAGAGGTGTGACTATCAGGGCAAGCAGGAGTTTTCTTGGCTCAGGACAGACCTTAGAGTAACACTGCCTACGCAGTGCTTCTTAGTGGTTTACGATTTGCAGATCCCTAAAAATTTTCAAGTAGGGGTGCGGACCTGTATTCTCAGTTTAGTGACCACAGATGGGATTTTATTAGCTCTTGTGAGCACTGTAAAAACAGCCCATAGAGCCTCAGAGACCCAGGAATTAAAAGGTGAAAAAGCACTAACCTAAAAAAGAATTAACAGTTAATTTAAATTAAGTATTTTTGCTTGAATTTTAAAAGTGATATTGTTTCCTTTCAAGAAGGGCAATATAATTTCAAGGATGACACTCTCTGTGGGACAACCTGCAACTGCCTCAAGGTCTCCAACTCTATCGATGTAACATTACAGAACTCTGTGAAGCAGACACTAAAGCAATGACTTAAGTCATATTTCATAAGCTAAACTGAAAATACACGGAAGCAACTACAGTACAAATCATAATACCTAAACAGAAAACAACCAAAAGAAATTTCAAAGCATCAGAAACTGGCAATGGCAATTAAGCAAGTACTATTCTAGGGCACAAAATAAAGTCTACAGGTGTTAAATCATAATTTCAGTGTCTTAACTCAACCTGAACATGGAGCCTTAGTTTGCTGATCTGAGCCTTTTATATAGTTTCCACTGAATACAGCAGTTAACTGCTTTTTGTTAAGCAACAGTACAGACCAAACCAGTTCAGCAGTTTGGTACGCCTGTAGTCAAGCAATGCTTATACCTGTTTGCTCAAAACCTGAGAGCAATCACTTTTCTTTCTGAACTTTAAATAAAATTAATTTATTCAGGCAAAACAAATACCGGTCTTAGTCTACACTGTCTGAATTACAGATTTCGACAACCGTGTTAATAAAATGCTGTGATTAACGTTCAGTACACAGAACGAACTCTGTATCTGGGTTTAATTACAATGATGAATAAAAGTCAGACTCAGGCATCGTCCCAGAGTAGTCATGCATTATACTGGCCCATAGATACTGAAATAATGGAATCTGATGCACTTTGATCTCTTAGATAAGTCTCACGCAGCTCTCAAACAGAAAGGGCAAGAGCACCCAGCCTCATCCAACTCTGCAACACTCGCACACTGAGTCATAAGAGATTTCTATCCCTCACGACCAAGATGCATCTTATGGGAATAAATAAAGTCAGGTAAATATTGCTCCATTTCCTTCTGGCTGTAGATTGTATACAAATCATCAGGAGAGCTATAAAGAGCGATAGTGGTGAGGCCTACAGGGAAACCTCACAGCCTCTACAGAACTACTGTCCAAGTATATATAGCTACATTATAGATACATTTCTGAGTTATAGTCTAGTCTTGACTTTTTTTTTTTTTAAAGCAGTTACGCCATGACAAAGATTAGAAATTGGCAGTATCTGGGAAATTTAATGGTTTTAATCACAGCTGCAGAATAGCAGATTCCTTGCTTTTGTCCAAACCAGCACCGAATGACTTTTTGCTCACCACTGGGTATTCACGCGGCTTCATTAAATTTTATTAGTCATAAACTGGGCATTTCCTTGATGCTTCTAGGACCCCTCTTAGCAGTCCAAACTCTAATGGCATGTGGGCTAGCTACAATCCCAAGCTCTAGAAAACTTGGCATTATCAGCCAGCCGAGATCTCTCTTTGACTGAGGAGGAGGCTGATCCTGCACAGGCATTTGGCCTTGGAGTTCAGTGAAGTACATACAAGACTATTTCTGAACTATGTCTCCAGAAATACAAATTGCTCTGAGTGGGGAAAGAGCAGACAAGAGGACACAGAGGCCCCTCCAGTGTCCAAAAAACACAATCAAAGGAAAGAGGTTTCAGTATTGCAAGGATAATAGCCTGCACATTCACCACTGCATGCTGGGGCTAAGGGAGAAACTGAGTTTCCTGAGTCACAGTTTCTCTCATTCCTCCCACAGTTTCAGTCCTCCCCCAGGCACCTCAGGTCTACATCATCCCTAAACTAAACCAGTGGCTAAAAACAAGAGGCAGGATAAGAACGCTCAAAGATCAGCCCAGCCTCCGATACGATGGTATGCGTGCGTGCACGTGTGCGAAGCAGAGAGCGTGCATAAGCAGTCTGGTGGATCAGCAGAAATGCCCGATGCAATAAACCAGCTGGTTGTGATTTGGCTGACGCAACTGCAGTTGAAAGGACGGTTCTTTTATCTCCTCCTCCAGTTGCTGCACGCATCTGCTGTTTGTCCGTGTCACTGCGCGTGGATCGTGGCCCAGCAGCTTTTATGCCACCGGCATTCTGACTTTCTTCTTCACTGATGAGAAACAGAGCGTCCAGCAGATTCCTATGGAGGACTGGTAAATAAAAGAACCACTCTCTGTAACTGTTTGGTCTCTTGGAAATTGTTTCATTAGTTCATAGGAAAGTCACAGTTGATTTGTGTTAGTCCATGACACAGATCATTATCTCTTCAAAACATAAAACTAGTTTGTTTTCCATGGTTCTGAAACTGAAGTCCAGATGTACGGCCAGCAACAGCTGCTGATCACAGAAATGAACCAGTGGAACACACGGGAAATGTAAGAGCTTCCTAAACACACGGTGGTCCTAGATTTTGGGGAGAGCAGTATTGCTTGTTAGGGTTGGCTTGCCTGAAAGAATGCACAATCTCCCAGCACAACGAAGAGTGATCATCCTGATTAGGCAAGATTTCTTATTGCCACCTCCACAGCCTCTTCATTCCTATTAATTGAGCATCTGGAGCACAGGCTGCCAAATAAACGCTGAACTATCAGATTCCAAAGCAGATTTTAGGAGATTTATCTACTGCCTTAAACAGATCTTCTGATAAAGCTTCCTCTCTACAGCAGCAGGTTTGTCGTAAATTCCCGCAGAGCGTCGTTTTATAATGGAGCAATATTATTTTATTAAAATCAAATTATCATGGAACACTTTACAAAGAGGAATTAAATTACTAAGTATGCCTGCACTAAAGGTAAACTTTATTACTCCTTTACTCCACATTTTACAGTAAGGAAACTAAAGCGCAGACCAAAAGTGATTCGCCAAAAGTTACAAACTAAAGAGAAGACTGAACTAAGAATGATGAATGCTTATGCTAGGGCTGCTACACCAATTTTTTGGTAGATTTTGGGGGGTTTATTTAGTTTGGGGGTATGGAGGGTTTTTTTCGGTTGTAGTCCACAGTGCAGCTGTACCCAGCAAGAAGCTACACATCGACTCTCGCTCTGCCGGGACAGGCTGCTGCTGCTGCGGCTGCCCCCCAAGAGGCTGGCAGAACGACAAGAAAGATAGCATCTTCTCCTACCTTCAGGAAGCAAGACACATCTTCACTTCTGAGACCTTCACAATGTCAGGGCAAATTCTTCTTGCCGTCTAAATCAAGACTGAAGCTCGCTTTGCCTTTTAGAGTCAAAGAATGGTGACTCTTCAGCTTTTTCCCCCGGAGAGGTTTTATTCTAACTCAGCCATGACATCCCTAAAAACCTGCTCATTTTGTAATTCTTTGGTCTCTTAGGAGCCGTTTCATTAGCTCATAGAAAAGTCACGGCTGATTTGCTTTAGTCTATTCCACAGACCATTACCTCTTCAAAATATAAATACGTTTCTCTTTGTGTGTCTATGGGGAGGGAATAACAAGGACAAGCACAAAGATTGGAAGACACAAGTCTGTCACAAGCAAGCGGTGTTATTTTTAGTTTCTTGACATTACATTTTGCAACCAGTTTGACTACAACCATTACCAAGGTCTGCAAAAGTGTTCATTAAACCGAGCTTATTTCCTTTGTTTAATTGATGACCAGGGACATGGGCAGACAGGGAGGGACCTTGTATAGCATCTTGATCCAACTCAAGACATTTCTTGCAGAAATCCATGTAAAACAGCAAGCAGTGCTTTGTCAAATAAAATTATAAACATATCGTATTCTTTTCAAAATTCCTCTTGGAAAACCTTCTGGCCAAAATGGCTAGGAATAGATCTTTACCGATTGCCGACTCAACAACACTGCGTCTTGAAATTGGCTTTGATTTTCCTAACAGAAGGATGATAACATAGAGAACATCAGCATACACTTCCCATTTCCTCTAGCCATGTCTAATGCATATTTATAACCAATCGGAGTTAAAAATCTATTTTAAGCAGGCAAAAAATTACAATATTCAGCTAATATTCATTAAAATATTCATTAAAAGCAGTATATGAATAGGTATTTTCAAGATTAAAGTTACCTAACTCTGTCATACCATCTGGTATCCTTTATTTTCCTTCCTCTCTTCTCCCCTGTCCCCCCAGCTTTTTTCGCTAGCAAAATGGAAGACGGCACCAGCCAACCAGCCTGGCAGGCTACGCCGAAACCAGTATGCATTAAGACAGGAAATACAGGTGCAGTTTTTTCTAACTGTTATCTAGAAGGGAAGTTAGACTTAGCAGCCGCAGGAAACTCTCTGTCTAGCGCTGATTACCAGCAACAAAATTCTCTAGGCAGCTTGCGAAGTTCTTCAGACGCGGAAGGAGCAAGGAGTGTCACGGCATACTGTTCACTAACCAAATATCCTTGGATGCTATTACAATGAAGTTCATAATACATATAATTCATTACTATCTGGAAATGTGAACTGTATATCCCTATACAAACATTAAAAAAAAAAAGGCTTATTACTGCTTTGCACATACAAATCATTTACCAGAACAGCACCACAAGACATGGAGGGCCTATAGATTTTCTGAATGCAACCATCTAAATTGTATCACAACAATTTATCAGGAGCGACTTCAGCACTTAGTGCTTGGTCTTTCACAGTTAGAGATGTAATTCCAGAATATTATTATAGTGCTTCTTCATTTCTGAGAACCAGTTATATACAGTAGCTCAAACAATCATATTCTTGAAGAGGAGTAAACGCAAAACATGACTGTCTTACTCCACCATTTCTCATCCACGCAGCAAACTCAACTTCAGCTCCCCTGTCCCTTTCTCTCCTGGCTGAAGCAGATCCGAAGGTAGGGCACTGCTGCCAGAAGGCACCAGCCAGCAATGCACCAACAGAGAGACACTCTTGTTTGAAGCCCTTTGAAGTTTCCACTGGAATGAGGAATTGTGGACAGAAGCAGTATTTCAGTCCACATCTACAAATGCAACAGTAAATCATACATGTCATCAAGCGAGATGTGGAGGACAAGCAAAGAAAAGGGCAAAACCTGCATATGCAATTTTTAAATATACTCCTTTCTCTTACATGAAAGTAAACTTACTAGTTGGTTTACTTTTTTTCATGGCTAACTTTCTGTATGTAATGTTTTCCCATCACATCTTTCCTCCTCTTATGCTGTTCCAACATATACCAGCAGTTCTAGCTTTGCACAACCACTCAATGTCAAATTATAACACATCATACTACTGTAGTCTTCCTTCTTGTACAATACACACAGATCACAATCACAACAATCACAGATGATAAATCATCTCATTTGCAGCCCAAGAGGATTTCGTATAGATGTTTCTATAAATGGGTGCAACTCCTATATCAGAATTAATTTGGTTTGCAACTTTTAATGATATTAATTACCATGCCTGTGAGAAGAGAGCCTCAGAACATCAATGTAATATATTACTGAAGTCATGATGAGAGCGTAATAAAAGCTTTGCTTCTCTGTTGAGCAAAATACATCCAACACACGCACCCACGGGAGCAAGTTTGACATAGAAATGCAGACGACTATTTCAGTCAGAAAACTTTCAGGAAAGTTTCTGACTGTTCAAACTGGGCATTTCTCCAGCGCCTTGGACAAGCAACACTCCAGGGCTGCAACTACTGCCCTGCGCCCAGGCTGAGGGATCCTGCAGAGTGACTGATCCCCGGCACCCTCACCCCAGGCTGCTGGGCCACCTCCCTGAACTGGGGAGGGCTGTCACAAAGCACAAGACAGATGGACGGGGACGAGTGTGCAACCCGTACAGGTGTCATTCAGGTAACAGAGGAAGCTCAAGGAGGCCAATGCAGCAACCTCAGTTCAAGAGAAGCCATGAGACACCCTAAATTGTGCTTTCAAAACCTGCTGTCCCCAACAGCTTTTGGAAGATTACGGGAGCACGACATTGGGTTAAGCTCGTGTTTGTGATCTCTTGTCTCATTTTGTGCCTACGGCCTAATCAAAAGGAGTATCCAGGTCAAAGGCTTTTAAATTAATCCCTCCAAATAGAAAAAAAAAATCCACTAGATTCCACTGAAACATTTTATCTGGGCCTGTAAGATAACACTTTGGATGTCTTCAAGTAAAGGGGTAAAATATTTTATTAGTCTATCTGCCACATCAACATTTCAAATGTGCTTTTATAAATTCAGTACCAATACCAAGAACCTGCACTTATCTCCCATGCTTCTAGCTTACTAATTTAGCACGTGGTTTACGTCTTTTTTCAGAAGAGTGCAGTGCATTTTGTCCACAGCAGTACTTTTTAGAAACTTAGACAGAAAAGATGTATTCTTTACTTTACTGTATAGAATTCCGAAGTTAAATAAACTGGCAAATTATTTCCAGCAACTATTAAGGAACTGCTTAAGAACAGAAATAGGAGACGAGGATTAAGAAAAGTGGCACATCTGTTCTGCAAAATAAAGTCTTTGACAAGAACTACTGGAAGTAAGAGAAACTGGAAAAAAAACAGTGAACTTGTATGGAAAAACAGCAGAAGGCATATTGCCAACAGATGGCGAAGAAGTCATACACAGAAAAGGAAAACAAACTTGAAAGCATACTCAATTTTGAGGACTTGAGAAAAAACAAACCCAAAGCTAACTCTTTCCTAATCACAGATTCACTGGTTAAAAATGGAGTTGCATGTGCTTAGCACTTAGAAAAACCGTTGTAATTTCTGGGTTCTAAAATGGAGGCATCCAAAATTAGCATTTGTCTGTGAAAGTGTTGGTCCACTCTTGAAATCACTTCCTTTCCACACACACGGTCTTTTTTTTGGTGGGTTTTAATTATTTCCCATGTTAGCTGTTAAGCTTGATGCAGTAGAACATGGCTGACAGTTTAATGGACCATGTTCTCGTTAACTCAGATACCTGTTTAAAAAGATGCTTCCTTTCTGAAGCCTTTCCGCTGTAGCTTCTAACACGTACTGCCACAGAAACCAAGAGCTGAGACAGGTACCCACAGAGCCTCTGAATGGAAGTTATATTCCCTGTCACTCCATGCGTCCATACCGCCAACCCAATTTTCAATCTCACTTTTGGAAGCAGGAATTTTTTTTTTTTTTTTTTTTCTGTTGTGCTGTCTTACCTTCCTAAGGTTNCTTTTTTGGGGGTGGTAATTTTTTTTTTTTTTTTTTTTTTTTTTTTTTTTTTTTTTTTTACACAGCCTATTCAATAGCACTCGCTGATAAAAAGAAATTTGACATGCAATACTGAAATGATTATTGGGGGCGCAGTTGGAAATAAACAGCTAAATAAAAATTACGGCTTAACAAGATTCCCATATGGATGCCCACGGCACAATCCTGTCAGAACACAAAGAAAGTATTTTAAATGTCAAAGTAACTAACTTCTGTATTGTAAGAGACATAGAAGTAATTTTCTACGACTCTGTATCTTCACCCAAGAAGCTTCCTTCTCCTAGTTTGCATAACTTGCAAGACCTATTCAGGAAGCTGACACATCATCGCTGCAAACCCAAGAGAAGCAAAGATACCAGATTTTATTCTCTCCTAAAATATTTCCATTTTACTGCTGAAATTTCAGTAGTTAGATTTTAAATTGTTCATCTCCTAGTTATTTGCACACGCTTGCCACAAGCTAGTTTTCAAACCCATTTTATCCTCTCCCTTGCTTCGCTTCCTCAGGTCTGTATAGTCTCACATACACTCTAATTCTAGTTAAGACACTGTGAAAGAAGTAATTATCACACACAAGGAAAAAACTCCTAAATTCCCATTTGTAACACTGTATCCAAGCTGCCACTTGAAAGTTAAAATGAGAGAGAGTGACCTATTGCTAGCACAACAGCAATAACAAGGCATAAGGAACTGTTTACACTTGGGAGTCTGGCTTGCGCATCTCAAACTCCAAAAAATTCAAAATTCTAAATCCCCTTGACCTCAAAGTGCATGAAATGCGGCATAATATCGTAGGTGAGGCCTTTAAAAAAAATAAATAAATCTCAAACCATTGCGATCAAAATCTGTAGCTTTGAATTTTGACTATATGAGACACAAAATGCTACCTTAAGGTGAAGCTTTAGGAATTGCTGGGATCAGTGGAGGGGATTTCAGGACAGGCTGTTCGATGCTCGAGACAGCCAAGCGCCCGTGGGCACATCCCCCGATGCTACACAGCTCCGTTCAAGTGGGGGAAGTTTTGCTATGAATACACTCACCCGATAATAGACACCTGTAGGCTCATTTATTTTACTGTCTACTGTGTTCTCAGTCAACCATCCACACTTGTGAACAAGAAATTTTGTATTGAAAAAAAAATTAAAAAAACCCAGTTACAGAGGAAGAGTACTTATCTACACCGAAATCCATACGAGAAGGCCTGCATAAGGCATATGTCTGATTGGTGATTCTTACAAGAGCTAACAGGTTATTTTCAAAAGGGGAAAAAACCAAACCTCCACAACTCTTTCTTGTATCACAGATGTAAATGCAACAAATAGTATGAACAGCCAAACTTTATACATTGATTTGACAAAAATACAATGCATTCCTAAACCACAGGGACAATTCAGGCTTAATTTAGAACGCAGCCTTCAAAAAAACTTTATCTGCCACCAAGCACTTTCTATTTATTGGACTTCAGACGACACAGTTTGGAAGTCAGAAAAAAAAAAAAAAATTCCCCCACATCAGGACATTTATTTTAATATTAAGCTTTTGCACCCAAACAAAACCAATGGGCGCCAGCGCAGCTTCCCTGCCCCAGCAAGGGCTGCCTCGCGTGGGGCTCCTCTTGAGGGGCTTCCTATCAGAGCTGTAACTCCTGAACCTGTTAACTCATTTGTAGATACCACGTCTGCCCAGTTAAACGCTTCCTGCAATTTTTGTTAATTATACGGCAAGGCCTGCAAGCACCAAATGACTCCCACCCCAGGAAACAGAGAGCTCCCAACTCCCCCTCCAGAATTTGTTTCATTGCTGTAGATTTCTCTGGAACCCATCCAATTACCTCAGGCAGGAAAATACTTTTAGAACTTGCACAAAACGCGCAGTTATACCACTGGAATTATTTTTTTTTTCCCCCCCCTCATTTTTTAGTGCTGCACACTGAAAGATGTACTGTAGATGGCTCGCCTGGGGCAATATACGTTGCTATATAAGGGATGGAGATAGCAGGGAGCAGCCAAGTGCAACCCCAAGTTCGGCTTCCCCTTTCCGCGGCCATCCCCACTCTACAGCAACCTCATCCCCTCCGCCCTGAGGAGAACACCTGGCCATTTTATTTTTCTCGATTCGTCATCAAGACGTCAATTAACAGACTCACTCCCAGACAGAAGGGAAAAAAAAAAAAAATACCCCAGCGATGGGAAACCCCTCCCTGCTGGTGCCCCACGGGGCCGAGCGAAACGGGATCCAGTTACTTACTGGGGATCAGATGCTGCTAAAAATACGGGAGCGGAGCCCGGGCGATGGCGAAGGCGCCCGCACAAAGCCGTCCCCGTCCCGGAGCGTCACCCGAGCAGCGCAACGCCAGACGGTGATGTCACCGCCGGCACGCAACAAAGGACGCGGCACCGGCCGGAGGGACACCGCCTGTCCCCGTCCCCCTCCGGGACCCACCGCCCCCCGCCGGGCCCGGCCCGAGCCTCCCGCCCGCCCGGAGGCCCGAGCTGTGAGACCGGAGCAGACAAAGCGGCTCCCTCCCCGCCTCCCCCCCCCCCCCGGTACGCGCGAGCGGCAAGGGAGAGGGTCGGGGGGCC
>VYZM01012524.1:129509-168086 GCA_013398915.1 Dromas ardeola
GAAGGTGGGAGAGGGGGGGTTGCCCGTCCGGCCGCCGCCGCCTGCGGGGCGGTGGGCTCTTCCCGGCCCCCAAAATGGTGGGTGCCGCTTATGCTCCACCCCCGGGAGCGCTTTGTTTTTGTTTGTTTTCCGAGCATGGCGGCGCGGCCGGGGAGGAAAGGCCGCCCCGCACCGACGGAGGGGTCCGGGCGGCGGCACCGGGGCTGGGGGGCGCCGGGGAGCCCCCGCCCCGCCCCGGGCGGCGGTGGTCTGTGTGAGGGTCTGCCCGGGATCGTCAGGGTCACCCCGGGTGGGCGCTCGGGGAGGAGGGGGAGTTCCTCCGGCGCTTGTCGCCGGCCTTGCTGGGGTTTATGGCTGTAGGGGCCGGGCACTGGCCCCCAGCGTGGGCCAAAAAAGGCAACAGGCACTTCTTGTGGCACTTGTGTGTTTCTGAACGTAGCCATTCAGGCTTTTTATGTCATAAGCAGATGCTAAGATAAACCATGTATTTAGCTCCTTTTTTTTTCATAAAAAATTTATTAACGCTTGGATATAAGTATAGATAAGTATAGATGAATGCAGATTTCAAGAGAGTGAATGCCCCTCTCACTGCGTTGGCGTGCTGGCACAGACCCACACAGAGGGAACAACACTCATTTTTTTTCCATTACGGGATGAGTCTTTAAATGTTCTTTCTGTCGTCTGGGACCCTTCCTCAAAATCCCTCCCTGGCCTTCAGATTCAGACCATGGAAAATACTTAAAAATCCACTTCTGTTACAGTATTTTTTAAAGTGAAGCGAATTTGGTGGAGACGAGGACAGCTAGAAATAACGGTTTGTAAAGCAGTACAGCATGGGTGGTGTTTATCATGGGCTTCTCTGCTGATCCAGGTCAGGCCTGGTTTGCACTAGAGCTTCCATCTTAGGTGGAAGTATCCACAAACTGGTTGTCCACGGTGACATATTTGGCCCTACAACCTTTACTTAAGCATTGGAGAGGTCCTGTGGTGGACCTCGCAGCCTGGGAACTGACTTTTTGCTGATTATCCATGTGAGTTCTTTCTTGAAGATTTCACTTTATTAGTGTTTAGGAGTTTTGTTTTGGTGCTTATCAGTGGATAACTTAAACAGACCCAGTGTGAACTCTGTAGCAACAGAAAAGTTATTGCTGGCATTTATGGGGTTCAAACACAGTTTTAGGCTTCCCTAAGAAACAGAGAATAAAAATGGTGCACAAATTGTGACTGTTGCTCGTGACGGAGAGGCTTTGCAATGGGCTGCTGTAAACAATAATGACTGCTGTACATGACTTGGTCATTTGGGTGTTTGTCCTATGAGTATGTTGACTTTTAATAGGAGAATTAGGCAAGCAATCGCTGGAGAGAATCCAGCGAACCACTGCCTCACCCAGTCGTGATTTCAAGGTTAAGGCAGTGTCAGAGCTGTCTGCTGTGAGAACCTGGTGGTGAGACTCCAGCTCTGTTACTGGTGTTTCCAGTGGTGCAGTGGCAACAACAGGAACAAGACTACTGGCAACTGGAAAGACTTCCTTATTCAGCTGTCATTTCATGATTTATTCTCTCTGTGGAGCTTCAGCCTGGGTCGTTGGAGTAGCTCTGTAGACCACAGGTATGTGCTACAGTGTGCTTTCCAGTTGGGATCCTGTATACTGTGGAGGTCCTGTGGGAGCATGTGGTGCCTCTTTGCTGGCTGACATGCCAAGATTTCCCTTTTTTTGGAAACCAGCGTGCAAACTTGGGTCTCTGGTCTCATCTGATACACAGTTGGGACACAGCTAGGACACACTCAGGGGTCCCGCAGTGTAGACGTTGCCTTTATTTACCTTGAGTCAGATCTCCAAAAGCAATAACTGCTAAGCTGCTTTCCCATTAGTAGAGGATGCTCCAAATCTGGGCTACATTTCAAAGATGGAGACTTGTCAAATGCCGTGAGATGTCTACTTCCCGTGGAGGGCCCACAGAGCCCAAAGAGGAAGCAGCAGTTCACGTTTGGCTTTGCAACGTGACAGACTGCACCTGTGAGAGCTCTGGATGAGGAAGAGCTATTAGCAGTCATTACTGGTTCTTTGAAGTAGGGATGGTTTAAGCCACTTGTTTTCTAGGCCATTCGCTCCTGTTACGTCAGGTAGGCCGTTAACGGCTTTGCACCAGCAGCTCAAAAGTTGTACAGCAGTCACAGAATCACAGAATCACAGGGTTGGAAGGGACCTCTGGAGATCATCTAGTCCAACCCCCCTGCCAGAGCAGGGTCACCTTAGAGCAGGTTGCACAGGAACGCGTCCAGGCGGGTTTTGAATGTCTCCAGAGATGGAGACTCCACCACCTCTCTGGGCAAAGAGAGAGTCCAGGAGATGGACAACGGAAAAATTACTGTGTTCACAAATGCACAAATGTCTTTTAATTTCACTGTGTATGCTGTGGTGGGACTGTGAGGCTAGTCCTTTTGCTACTACATTTCTAGGGGACAAGAAGGCAGTCGAAGAGCATCTCAAGTTGAGGTTGGTTGTCCTTATTGCTCGATAACTATTTGATGGGAGTCTTTTTTTTTTCTAGAGAACACATGAACTGTTTTTACTGTTTCTCAGAGTTAAGTTACAGAAAATTGAACAGACATGGCAGGCTTCACTGTACCTGCTTTTGGTAGGTAATATTTTTAAGTACAGAGGCAGCTTAGAAGGATCTGTTTTTGTGGAAGCAGGCACAGAGGTGGTCCTTGCACATGCAGAATGCTGGAGGTGACTATGGACCAAATAGGCTACAGACCAAGACAAAACAGGCCCCTGTTTATGAGCTGTTCAGGCTGTAGGAGATCCTTGTTCCAGATAGACTTGGAAGCTCACAAATAGGTTTTATATGGTCTTTTTTTCTGAGAGGATGTGATTTACAAATACAGTTTTCCTGTTCCAGCAGAACCATAGGACAATTTAACCAACGGCTTTAGTTCTCTCTGGTTGTTGCTTCCCCTGCTTAATTTGGGGAACAAACAATTATCAGACTGGGTTTTCTAGAGCCTTAAAATGATCTTACAGATGGAGGAAAGAGCCGTGTAGTGGCTTAGGTCTGTATAGATACTACTGATAGAAAAGATGAATGCAAATAGAAAAATTTGTATCGGACTAGTATAAATACAGAACTGGCAACCTAAGTCCATGAAACTTCGTCTTACCTGTAGACATTTATCAATAATCTGTTGTCAGAATGGAAATGAGGTAGCCTGAAATTTTCCAGTGTGCAGGATTAATATTCTGGTAAATCTTGATACGACAATGTCGTATACAGATCTTTCTGACCATTTTTTGGCAGCTAGTGTCTTCTAAGTGAAATGTATTTTTAAAAACAAAATGGAAATTAATGACAAATGTTTTTAAAGTATGCAAAGAGTTGAATGGTTATGTTGTATTTTGGAGGTTCTTGGTACGAGGGGAGACAAGTTACATAATGCTGTATTCTCAAGGCTCCTCTGAGCTAGCCAGAGATGATGAGTTATCTTACTGAAAAATCCCTTTCTTTTTGAGTTAAAAACCTAAAAACCACTGAGGACATGAAAAATCTTTCTTGTTAATAGTTTCTCTGCATAAGTTGCCTAATTTATAGATAAAAGACCCTTTGGTGACTTCATTTTACATGATCCATGGTCATGTTGTCATCGGACAACATTTTGGGTACGTTTAATGTGTCGTGCTCAACAAAAGTTTTTGAAAGACCTTTTCTGTCCTCAGCATGGAAAAGTTTTTTCAATTCCTTTTCTTCCATCAGCCTTATTTTCCCAGTATTTATCACCTCTTATTGTGTCTTATCTTTCTTCTGGATAAGATTGTTTTCTCAATTCATATACAGAAGCCCAGTTAACTTTTGAGTGCAATCTTTGCATGCCATGGTACCCATAGGTTCAGAGATAGCGCTGTTTGTTCAGGTAATGTTGGTGAATAAGATGCATTACAATTTTAAAACCTTTTTCTGGAAAAAAAGGCCTTGTATACCTCTGGAGAATGGAAATAAATGACATTCTTCTATTAGGTATGTGAATCTGATTATGGGAATGACTGAGTTAATTTATCTGGTTATAAAGAACATAGCATCTTCTAAAATGCACATGATTATTTTTAGTTTTGTTGATTTTAGCTGAACCGTAGACATTTCTCAGTATATATTACAATTGTATATTGTTTTCCAAGAGAGAGTGAATGCAGCACTAGAAAGCAATTATGGAACTAACGTATTTCCCTGAAATACACTTTGTGATGCAGCATTTTGTTCATGTTTCTAAAAATTACTTAGACTTGTGCTTAAATTATCCTGGTATCACAAATACCACTTGTATCACTTTATCCCAAGGATACCGTCTTGGTAAGGATATGTTTTCCTTTATTGGCAGAAATAAGTTGCCTTCCATAACAACTGTTTTCCCCAGATCCAAAATGTTTTATCACCAAGGGGTGTAGTGCCTACCTACTCTATGCACTGGGGTACCTACGCTGTATGTCACAAAGAAGAAAAAGAACATGTATTTTGGCATTAAAAAACTGAAACAACAAAGCAGACAGTCATCATACAAAAGTAATCTCTTCAAACAAACCGTCTGTCACCCAGCTTCATGGTGAATTTTGTGTAGGAGTCAATTTTCCTTTTTCTCAGTGTACCACGTATTACCACAGTCTCAACTTCAAGAATGATCAGAGACCTAGAAAACATGAGAAGAGGAGACACTGAAAGAATTGGGGTTGTTTAGTCTAAAGAAAATGAAAGTGTTGGGGAAAAGTGGTAATGATCTTCAAAAATCTTCTTTAAAAGTTTCTGCACAGAGAGAAGGAATATGTTTTTCTTTATGTTCAGTGGGTCTAGGGCAAGAGGTGATGGGCTTGGAGTAGGAGATTTAAGGTCGACATTAGGAAAATATTTCAAACTGCAAAAGTAGTTTAGCACTGGAAATGATTACCTGGGAATCTTGCTTACTGAAGGTTTTGAAAAGCAGATTAGGTCAAGTGTCTCAGGAATGGTTTTAGTTGCAGTAGATTATATACAGATAACCCCAGAAGGTTCCGGACTGGTTTATATTGTTTCGTTTCTCTCGGGTGATTTACAACAGACGCATTACTGCCGTGTTATTTTAATTCTCACTCTTCCGTATATCCTTAGAAAATACCAGTAAGAAAACAAGGCAGTAGGTAAAAATCGGGGTAAGTAGAATGGGTGGTGAAGTTCCCAATAGCAGAATATTAAGGAATCACAGTTACTGCAGGATAACTGTTGTGTTTGAGCGGGAGTGTGACTTGCTGACACATCCCCCCAGGATGGCCTTTGGGACAAGTGAGTACTGGGCTGGCGTTCAACAAGTAGTGGATATTCAATACACAGAAATCTATGTTTCAACTCATCTTTTAATTTTTAATTTAATTTAAATAAATTTTAATTTAATTTTAAATTTTAGTGGAAGTGGTGGTCTTTCCTCACTTTTTGCTGTGTGTAAATACTTCCTGAATTTGCAAGGAGCGAGCTCTATCCAGAGTTTGCCAGTGGCCAGTGTGTTAGTCACCAGGTACCATCACTGTGGGTTCAGGGATATTCTGCCCAAGATGTGGGGAAAAGATAGATATTTGGAGTAGCAGGCCCAGAACCCAAAATTACCTCAACTAATGAGGAGTATGAAGTTGAACATGATATTGTTTCGTCTGAATTTGACTGTTATCTTGGAGACTTTTGGTTCCTCACAAAGCCTTCAGTTCACTGCAACAGTAAGGTAGTATCCAAAATGCTTGTTCCTCTTTGAAACAGAATTGGAGCATTTATTATTTATCCAAGTTGAATATGCTTTCTGCTGCACAACTCTTGTTCACCTTCACCTAAGTCTTTCTGTTTCCCTGATTTTCACCATTTTTCCTGCAGCTTAAAATCTCTGTTTTCTTCCTGTAGGTAGCTATCGGTCTTCTGCAATAACAGACTGATAAAATGACTCATGGAAAGATTCATGAGAAGCTGTGGAGTGTGACTCTGCATGCAACTCTGTCCCAGTCCGAGATCACCTATGTGTTTGTTGTTCCTTGAGAGAAAACTGTTGAAACTGTTTCTGGATACTGAATGACATCTGTAGGTACTGTGTTCTAATCCCTTGTAATTTCACAATTTTTCCTAATATCTAAGATTGCTATAAATCAGAATCTTCAGACTGTTACCGTGCTGCCTTGTTTCAGTCTTTCCTTATGGATCATGACTTGTAAATCTCCCATTCGTTTCACTGTCCTGCAGACTCTTTCTTTGGTCCACTTTTTCAGTAAGCGTGGCATCCGAAGCTGGACAGAGTACTCCGGTTAAAACCTCAGTGTTGAGTAAAGAGAATATTATTTAGTACGGGAAAAAATGCCGTTTATCAAACTTAGTGTGCGTCCTTTTTCATAATACAACATCATTGATTTCAGTTTGTAGTGCACTGTCACTCTCTATCCTTCTCTGGGTAATTCCTGCCTACCTAGATTTTCTTATTTTATGCTTCTCCAGATGATTATTCTGAAGGGTACTATTCTGCACTTCCTGTTGAACTCTGGTCTGTGATAGCTTAGCCAGCTGAATTACAGAAGACAAGTTTCTGGAGACTGAACAGAAGGAATGCGAGGAGGAACCACTGAAGATTTTGTATTAGATGATTACGAACAACTGCCTCTGGCACTGCGGAGAAGTTGGTCTTTGGGAAATTAACTTTCCCATCTGGCCAGAAGTGTTTCTTCTTCTTAAGATTCAGTTTTACTTATTGAACAGTTCGTGTGTGTGCACCCTCCTTGTGGAGGGAGAGCAGGCTGGAAATTTGTACCAATATTTGTGTTTTGCATGTACCAACACTTCTGTTATCTGACGGAATAGTGTGCTTACTGCAAAAATTTCTAGAAAACAACTGTGTCATGCAGAAAACAGGAATGATCATAAATTAAGTCTTCCTGATTTCTGTAGTGCTACAAGAAGGGATACAAGAGGGTAGTTGTACACTCCCAGTTAGTCTGTCCTGGTTTCAGTTGTGTGGAGATTCCTGTAAGACATGAAAATCTGAATTGTTTAAGCTGTTAAGATCTGACAGAACAGGAGGGAGACCTTTTTTTTTTTTTTAGCAGAACAAATCACATACTGTTTAACTTCCCACGCACTGAAACAAGACAGCTAAAGGTACTGTAAGTTTAGTACTATTTTTTTGAAAAAATGTTTCAAAATTTTTGTCTAAGAATAAATTATTTTTCTTTTCATTTATTTTGAAGTGCATGCCTAAAGTGAGTTCTTGTAACAGCAAATTTTTCCCTCTTTCAGTTAAGTTTATAGAAATTGTAGGCTCTCTGGAGCTACTTTCTGTTAACTTTTTTTTTTGGATGTGTTACCATCTTAACAGGAACATTGTAACAGTGGACTTGCAGACTGCTTTAGAAATTTGTGTATTGGGCTACATACTGACTTAGGAAATGTCTCAAAACAACATACACTTCACTGCGTGTTTTGAACTGCGTACTAGTCCACGAAAGCGCATGTAGAAGTAGATGACCTCAGAGAATCTCTGCAAGATGCGGGATGATTGTAGTGGTGCATATTGCCTTTGAGTCATAAGCTGTACACCAGCACAACGCAAGGGTTAAGGACAAGGTAAAATCACTTTCTGCTGTTTTGATTTCTTGAGAGATTATTGTTTTTACGCGAGAAATGGGGAGTGGGGTTCCTTTTGTGAGGACTGTTCTGTGCCAGAAGTTGAAAGCATGGGAGAAAAGTGTTCCTGTCAACTGCGGTGCCATTCGTAGCTTTTGCATGAGAATCTTGAATTTGGATACAAAGATCTCCGTTGTAGAAGCCCCATCTTGTGGACAACCAATCAATGACTACTTCAGCACAACTGAGTTTTGAAATACTGAGAAAATCTGAAGATATTTTGGATTTTGGTAGTCTTTGCAATAAAATGGAGAGTCTTCGTGTTGCTGGACATGGAACATATGGAATATGGAAACTTCATTCATGTGTAGAAATTGGCATATGCTTTTTGAAGACTATTTCCAAAGGTAAGAAGTAGTGAAATGCAGAGAGGTGATAACCAGAGATGGAAACAAGGGTGTTGTCCCCAGAACTCTGTTTTGTCTGAATCAGCTGAAACACTAACAAGCCTGAATCCTGCCTTGAATTCCCAGAATAGTTTCCTGTACATTTGTACAGTATTTATAAACGAGTCTTTGGGTGGCAAAATCATATAAGGGCAGAAGGACATTCTTTGAAAAAAAATTGTTAAGACAGAAAGAATAGCAAAGTATGCATGAAAGCTGAATCTGGAAACTTTGGGAATATCCTTAAGGAGATACTTGGTTTCAGCACAAGGTAATGAAATAGGGCAAGCAACTCCAGACTCAGTGAGACAACCTAATTGGTAGGAAGAGTGTTAGGAAAGTAAATAGAGCATGAAAACAAGCCTGTGATAAAAGCTGTTTTCAAATTTCGGTATGACATTAGTAGAATACATTCTATATATTCTATTATATAGAATAATACATACATATGATTAGAATATCTTTTTGTCACTCTGAAGAAACTGGGTTAGTATATGATAGTTTTCTATTTCTTCTATATGAAGAAATTAGGAAACTATATGATTGTTTTGCGTTTAATAATAAAGGCTATGATAAAGTAGCCAGAAAGCATAGCGACATCTAGGGAAAGTTTGGCAGAAGTGCCTCCATGTTAAAACATCTGTAGCTCCATTTTTTTACTTCTCAGGTTGGCATTTGACAGTTACACTCTATGGAAAAACAAAAATGTCTTGAGCAACATAACCTCTTGAGAAACAAAGATAATGAATATGCGAATATGGTCTTTATTTTAAGATTTTAAAATTATCCCAGTGGGAGTTTTGAGTGGTGATAGTAGAAAAGAGATGCTCTTCACTGAATTTGCAAGTTAGATCTGTGTGAATTTTAAGCAGGAGACGGGTATGTGCTTAAATCCAATGTACTCTTCAAAAGACATCCTACATCTCTAACTGAAAGTGTAACCACTTTTTTTTCTGTGAAGGTAGTGTATCCAGGGGAAGTTTGGTCAGAATGGCTTGCTCGGAAGGGATGAGAAGAATTAAGAGGAATATGGCATGTGAATAGGGTGCCATACCAGCCCCTTTGTTGGGAGGAGAACAGAGGTTGCAATTCCTACAGGTGGACATCTGACTAAGCATGGTGATTAAAGAGAGACAAAAGTTCATGATGTGGATATCTCAAAGCCAGGAAAGAATTTCCTAGGTTTTATCAAGAGGGGTCTGGATGAAGTCTTCACTTTAAAGATATACCAGGTACAATGTATTTTAATACTTAAAATTACCTGTAAAAGTGAGTGTATGTCTGCCACTTTACAGCTTCGTTTAAAATAAGTGGTTACTTCATATTGAATCTAAAGACTTAGATTTTCATCCTTCGGTAGTCTGGGAATTACATAAACATAACTCATTCGTAACATAAATAGATCTAAAAAAGTCACTGTTCTTAAAAAATTAACAGATAAAACTATAATGCACGTTACCAGCATATTATTAAAAAATTCACAGAAATGCCTGTGCGTGCTTAGGAGTTCCTGACTGACTCTTTTTGTTTCTCATAGCAATCCAAAGTCTCTTTCAAAATAGAATTTTACATTTTTGGTGAAAGGCATCTTTGAGGAATTGTCTGAGCCGGGGAAAAACATTTGAGAAAAATGCATATTCTGAATTTTGACCTCAGTCTGTTCCTTAAGGGAGAGAATATTAAGGCTTTAGCAATATACAGGACAAAAATTTTTACCTGAAAGAAAATTCTGCTGGAACCAGCATGCGCACATAAAAATCTTTCTTAGTGTGAAATGAAGTCATAAAAGGAGCTTCGTGGTTCCTTCTTGTGGAAGGTGTTTCTTCCTCAAGAGACAGGGAACAGCAGATGCTAGTTCACTCCTCAAGGGAAGAGCATATGAAGTGGGAACAGCTAAACAGCTACTTATAATTCCCTGCACTTAAATTATGAAGCATGAGCAATTCAACAAGAGGAGTACAGACAGATGCTAGTATGATGTGAAGTCTAGAGAAGAAGCTGTAGCCTAGAAAAAGAAAAAGAATATGTAAAGCTAGTACTAAAAGGATGTTGTAAAGCAAGAATTTATTCCAGAGGTGTCCGAGAGGGAAAAACAGTTGCTCAGAATCCCTGCTTCACCAAGTGGATTCATTGTAGTACAGAGAGAGGAAAAAGTTATAAAGGACAGACTATTCCCTTATTTCTAGAGCAGAAGGCTCCAGAAAAAGCCGATGTTGGTAAAAGCAGAAGTCTGTGGAGGGGCTATAAGACAAGGGCAGGCATTCAGTGATACTTTCAGTATTAGACTGTATTAGAAATTATAGTTGCTTGTATATGCCCATATGAGAAGGAAGGAAAATGATGACTTGGAGACACTGCAGTGATTTGTTTTACATTCATCTGCTCATATGTACAATAAAGTGTTCAATTACAGTGGATGATAAACAGAGGGTTAATTGCTAGAAGTTGCAGAGTAATATGAATCTCTTGTACTAATAGATTTTATCAAGAAAATACAGCAGAAGTGGAAACTCAAGAGTTAAGCGTGAACTTGCAGTAATCCACTGACAGAAGAGTTGTGTAGGTGTATAAAATTGATTTGAAAGGGAATGAAGAGGTGTGACTTGTGAGTTGCTACTTTTTAAAGGTAAAAAATTAGTGCACATGTAGGTCGTGTTAGAAAAGAAAGTAAGTCTTCATCCTTATTTCTTTATTATGCACATTTCTGTTGCCTCTAGCCTTTCTACTGTTCTAAATCTTTGTATATTAAATTTCTATTGATATTAAAATGTTAAGAGATGTAATAATACTGATATACCAAGTGATTTAATATTAAAAAAGATACAAAGATTTTCAGTGGCCATTTGAAAACAAGGTTTGATGCGTTACGTGACTACAAAATTAAATATATGCAGTTGAACTCTGAGCACTTGCGTTTGTAATATATGAGAATGTTCTCTTAAAGCTGTGTCTCCACATGTCCAATGTCCAAATATCAAATGTCCAATGACATTTGAATTCAAACTTTGGTACGTAATTTTAGCATAGTACTTTATGTTTGATTTTCAGCAGCGTAGTGTTTTGCAGCTAGGTGGCTTGCACTTTGAGCGGATTCTTCTTTTTAATCAAAAGGAGGAAAGCTTTTGCTCTACCTCTTTATAAATTCACCAGAGCCAATCCTTCATACCAAAGTTCATGTTTTATTGACCAGACAGTGTTTTGTCTTTGCAATTAACTGCTGCAAGGATACAGTGCTGTAGAAACTATTAAAGAACAGTATTGATGCTACTGTAGTATTTTACCAGAATAGTTATTTAAAGTATACACTTACTTATGTTTTCATGTCTGTGGTATCAGCCTATTCCACTACTCTGCACCTGTACTGTCACTGCCTTGTGTCCCTTCCTCTTCCAGCCCTGTCCCTTTCTCCGGAGTTGTGGTGGTGCCACATTGCTGTAATGCCACTACCACTTGCGTTAGTCACCACCATAGGATCCACTTCCCCAGAGACGGATCCTGGTCCCTGTGCATAAAAAATCAGCAAGGTAAGGAGAAGGAAAGGCCCTTGCCATCACCAGAGACAACTTGAAACTCTTCCGAGCCCTCTCCAAAAGGCTCAATAATTCAACAGTTCCTTCTGGTAAGACACTTTTTCTGGTATTGATGTCGTGACCATTTGAAAATGGCATCAGACATTAATTACGATCACAACTTTTTATTCTGGGTTTCTGTTTCAAATCTTCCCCAGTTCAGTCAGAACCAAAAGTTAATGCCCGTTGGCTAATTTCCAGTGCATGCCTCCACAGAACAACTGTTGCCTTTAACTGGTGGAGAGATCAAGGCTTGAACTGACACAGGACATCTGTATCTTGGAAAACAAATTAATGTTTATGTTTTAATTTATAAGTTCCTGGCTCATTTATGGTTCCTGTTTTTCAAGTAGTGTCTCTTTGGATCCCTAGCTGATGGAGAGTCAAAATGGAAAAGGCCCATGAGAGAATTATCACAATACAACATCTGGTCTGCATTGGAAAAAGCTGAGAAAGATATTCAACATCTCGGAGACCGAGAGGCAGCTATGAAGCACTTTGAAAGTCAGTCTATGAAAAATCGTGCAAGTTGTGGCCATCTGGGGCAATCTAATGTTGTTTTGGGAAGAGCTCTGCTTCCTAGCGTCTGAATTTTAATCTCACTTCAGCACGGGTATGTGAGAGCTGGGAGTGGTATGAAAGGTGTTTGCTTGTCATACTGTTAATCTGAATCCCAGCATTGTCCTAATTATGTCATGGGTTTTTGCCAGTCTCCCGGTTTTCTTTTGAGCATGTTAGCTGAAGAGTCGAAAGGCTTTCCCAGGGCTTTTGGCATAGCTTTATAGGAAAAAGGATGGAAAGGACTTTGTGTATTTTTGGAAGAATATTTTGCATCCTGCTTTAAACTATTCCAGAAGGTACAAGGACATTAGCTAGACTGCATATTGGCTCACGTACTGGTATGTCACTAATGGCAAGGAGTTTTGCTTTGCCTGATTGTTCCTGTTTTCTGCAGTCACAGACTATGAGAACTGCAAAGAAATCGTGGACCAGCCTGGGCAGTAAGGGTACCGCTGGATTCAGAGGGAACGAACTCCTTCCACCACATGAAACTTTGGTCCCTTAAGTCATAGTTCATGCAGAACAGAAACAATTTGACATGTATAACAAGAAACACTGCAAATTGTTTTCCAAACAAAGATGTATGCTGCAGATGGAAGAACTGATGAAAATTGTTTATAGTTGAGGAACTAAATGTAGATTTTTCAAGAACAAGGTTGCTCTCTTCCTTGCCAAGACAAACAAATCTGGTAGAACATCTCATTGCTTTAGGCTGCCTGAGGACCCACTGGAAAGTCTATGGGCCTTTCTCCACAGAAGATTTGTGTGTTGACAGTACATAAGTGTATTGTCCACAGTTGCGCTGTGGCAGCTGCAGAGGAAGTGGAAGGTTCTCAGAAACACATGAGGGATAACTGGATTTTTGGCTCCTGGAACAGTATGGAGTGCTCTTGGAAACCGTGGAAGTGTATGAGCTGGATGTCACTGCTACAAAAGGTTATCTGTGAGTTAAACATAATGGTAATTAATCCGCTATCTTTACATCTCAACACTAACAACATGATGAAAATGACAGTTCATATTCTTTAAAATTGCAGTTTTCCAAAATGCCTTAATTCCTACGAAGATACCCAGATTTGCACTGTTAGAGGTTTTCAGTGTTAACCTTTAGAAAAACACTGTGCACAGATGTTTTTACAAGGCAGTATATAATCATCACAAACAACCATTTTTAGTGGGCCAGTTATTTAGAAAAAGCATGTACAATCCCTGATACTCACATAAGAATAATATAGTTTGTACTACCCTAGTATATAGCAGGCCCTGGAAATAGAAAACTAATCATGTCATTAACATTCTGTTATATCTGTAAACATATATATCGGAAAAGACTGCCAGCAGCATTCTGGGCTGCATTAGGAAGAGCATTGCCAGGAGGTCACAGGAGGTGATTATTCCCCTTTACTCATCACTGGTGAGACCACAGGGAGAGTTCTGTGCCCAGTTCTGGGCTCCCCATGACAAGAAGGACATGGACACGCTGGAGCGAGTGCAGGGAAGGGCCATGGAGATGATTTAAGAGGCTGGAGATCTGTCATATGGTTTCCCAGAGAAGTTGTGGAGTTGTCAACCTTGAAGATACTCCAAACTCAACCATGCAAGGTCCTGGGCAGCCTGCGCCCAGATTCTGCTTTGAGCTGGGGGTTGGACTGGATGATCTCCAGCGGTGCTTCCAACCTCAGTGATGCTGTGAATATTTGAAGCAGTTTGCTTATGTCTTGTCAGTGTTTTGGTTGGAACTTGACTGTAGGAATCCTAAAGAAAGCAAAGGCTGTAACCCTAGAAATACATCCAGATGGCTGAGGCCCAGAGAAGGCATAATGGAAGCTGCTGAGTATTTTGGATATCTCATCAGAGTGATATTTGACTTAAAAATACAAATACAGAAGTGACTTGGGTCTTACTATTAATGACACTGAATACCCATAATGATTTCTCACTTCAGCTGGATTGCAGATAGTAGCAGCCTCTCTCCATCTGAGCACCTATTTTAGTTTAATCTTGCTCTGGAAAACCTTACCATATACTTTACTCCAGAAATGAATATTTGGTGCTTTATGATGCAGAATTCGGATGTTGACTTATTAAACACTTTGTTTCCTTACTAGTACTGATACTAACAAATTGTAATGTGTTTTGACATACTGCTGCAGTAATAGGCACATGCTATGTCTCAGAGAATTGAGAATATCATAATTTGAGCAAGGTAAAACCAAAGTATATAATTACATTGCATGTTCTATGGCAATATACCGTTAGCTTGTAACTATTCTTTTAGCACATTCAGAATAAGAACAAAGCTGAAATTAAAAAGTGGCTTGCATTTCTTAATAGACACAAGATTTATATGGAAAGCTAGAGATAATGTATTTTTTTACATCAGCTGAACAGTGATAGGAAGATTCACCTGTGGTTTTTCATCATGAAAATGCTGAGGAACTAACTTGCAGTGTTGAGAGTTACTGGATCCTCCTTCTTTAGAAAACTCTTTGTCTTCCATATTGCTTCATTTCCCTTTAAAAAAGAGGGAGAGCACTCTGGAAAACAAGAAACTGAGGAACATTACACAAGGATTGTAAAGCATTTGGTTTCTTTTTTTTTTTTTTTACATTTCAGCAAATGAAACGGTAAGTAACAATAAGATAATAACTTTATTATTGATATACAGAGTCACATTGCGCCTTATAGACCAAGACAGAAATGTATAAATATACCCATGCTAATTATCAGAAGACCTGAAGCCACAAAATAAAATCAGACATAAATAACATACGAAGGTCAAATAAACTTAGTCATAAGTTCCCATCTTCTGCCACCACTTTTCCCTGACTTACTGCTTTTCCAGCATGTCTCCTCTGATTGTGATAGTCTTTGCGTGGGATGGGTTTTTTGGTGGGGAGAGTATTACTTTAAATTGACACCTCTAGCCGCAGTTCCTACTTCTATTGTTTTCCTTTTATAAATGCATAGCCTATTATATCTCTCCAAGCCTGGCATAGCTCCAAGTCACCCATTTCTCAGTAATACAGGAAATTAAATCTCATAAGCATAGAGGCTTATGCAACCTTCGTTCACTGAATAAAGTATTAAATAACTTAATAATATTACCTTGTCTTTTGATAGCTAGGGAGTTGTGCACTTTGTTTTTCTGCAGACCAAATAGGTTCTGCATGTGGACTGGAGGAGGCTGGGTTTATCCACCCCTTTCTGCCAACTTTCTGAATGCCATCTCAGTATTCTGCTCTTGTTGAAGGACCCCCTGAAGCCTCCATGTCTAGGGTTTGGTGCCGTTCTCCATTCCTCCCTGTGGAAGGAACCCGCTTTGTTCCCCAACACAAGGGCTGTGTACCCCAAAGTCTTACCCCGGGGGTGCTGGCTGCTTTCTCACTCATTCTCTCCCTCCCAGGATTGCCTCCATCCTGACCAGATTTCTGCCTGTTCCATCCCATTTTCTGTTAATAGCCGCTGCGGTTCTGTGTCGGTGGGTACGGCATTTAAAAATGCAGAAATCTGGCTTTAAGCCATACAGATTAGCACCATGATTTCAGAGGCTTGTCTCCTGCATGTATCAGTGTAATAAATGGATCCATACTGAATAATTTTAAACTGTTATAGCCCTCTGAAACCCTTTCTGTCTAGCTTCTGTAATATGTAAAGTGACGTAAGGTGACCGATGCTGTGGAAATTGGTTTAGCAGTTCGTATGCTAATTCAGCAAGAAATCAGTTCTTGCACAAACCCAAATAAAATTATTTTAATATAGCGCCATGCTACTTTATTGACTTTCAGGAAAGATATAATTAAAACATTCAAGGGAGTTCCAAGTCTGGAGCAAATACCATTATGGAAATATAATGTTATTTTTACCACACAGCTTATTAGCTTCCTTTTGAAAAGCAAATCAGCAGAATGTGAATGGACACAAAATAACATTTTCACCTGCTCAAGAAGATGAGAAACAAGCTATTTTTATAAACAGAGTTCAATATAAGAATAGACTTGGCACAGTCTCTTCTGTGTCGCCCACCCTGGGTTTACTGTAACTGCTGTTGCAATTTTCTGGATGAAAACTTCCATCCGAATACATCCAGGGCCATCAATAAGGCTGCACTAGCGCAACTGATTGCAATGTGGAACAGAATTACCTTGGTGGTGCCTAAGGAGAATCTCTGCACTCGGTGTGAATAAGTGGTAGAAAATTACTTATTTTTTCAGAAACAAATAATGAAGTTAAATTGAAAATAATTGTAATAGTCAATCTCTAAGAATAATCACTAAGAATTTAGAAGCCTTATATTTCCAAACAATGTGGTTATACTAGGGAATTACTGAGCACAAAAAGGAAAATAACTGTAATATTTACTGTAGGAAGATACGAAAGGAAAACAATTTTACCAGCATAAACAGAAAAAAAAAAATTGAGTTTCTAAAAAAAAAATTCTGAAAATATCTATATTGTAAAAATGTTGTTGTCATTGTCATGTTTCAAAAGATACTTACAATTTTATGAGATACTAAAGGAAAAAAATGACATTTTACTCTATGTTCTTTCGTAAAACAGGTACAATACTTCTATTCCCAAAGGAAAGACACCAGTTGCAACAAGAGGAGTGTCTGTTCTAGAGTGAAGAACAAATGGTTCAAAATATCTACATAAAGAAGAAAGTTAAAACGCTTAACATGAAAATAATGTTATTTTATGTAACAACATCCACTGTGTTCAGGCTGTTCTGTTTCAGATGGCCCAGGAAAACAAACAGGTATGACATCGTATCATTTTACATCATTAATGGAAGTGTTTCCTTTAAAATATACCTTGTTATTTTCTGCTCAAACTTTCTTTCATTAATTTCAAAGTTCTTTTGGCCTAACCATCTCTGTGTATGTTCAGCTATGTTAGCTAAAGATGATTTTCTGGTGTTTTCTAAAATAGACTTTATACCAAACAATTTACTTAATTGCATTACATGTCATTTTAATAAACTGACTTCCAAAAAATCTGTATTGATGTATATTCTGATCTTTGCTGATCATCTGTTTCAGGGTGACGTTATTACGGAATGAACTACCTGGGAGGTTGCTTTAGCTGTTTTGACTCCATTCCTGTAATCCACTCCAGTCTTCATTTGTCAGCTGGTAACTTGTCCAACAATTAAGGTTATTATTAGAAAAAGTGGTCATTTAACAAAGAGTAGATTTGACTCTGAATTTCATTGTCATCTGGGTTTCTTTCTTGGTGCAATACCTATAAATCAGATTATTTTCAGCTAACAGAGTCTTCAGAGGCTGTGCCAATGTCTTAGCTGTACTCCTCATCCCTCTTCTTCCAAGACTATGCAGTGGGTGGCAGCAATGACTATTTACCTCCTTTACTAAAGATACATGGCTGTAAGAATAGAGAAGGTATGTGGGTTGCGTAATCCACGTGAGTAACATGTCACCAAAACCCAGTAAGCCAGAGCCCCTGGGTAAGGTCTGCAAACTTCATCACAGATGGGTTCGCTTCCTTGGCTGACAGTGCTCACTATATTGTTTTAGCTAGCCTGAACTCTTCTGTGCTTGGTTTCTTCCCAGAGTGGTTTGGTTTTCTCAAATGCTAGACCGCTTTCTTCTAAGAGCTACCTTAGATGTCAAGCAAGCATCCCCATAAAAGTTTCTTAACTACACGTATTTATTCATTTCATTCACTTTAGTGAACACTGATGTTTGCTGTAACACTCCGTTTCAGTTAGAAATGGCACAAGGGCAGTGGGCAGTTGTGGAGCAGCCTCTGAGGCTGCCAGCCAAAAATTTGATTTACTGTATCACTATAATGATTAATTGGGAAGCGTTTGTGAATGCACAAAAATCCAGAAGAGGTGAGAAGAAAGCAACTCCTGCAAACTTCGTTAAAAAGACAAAGAAAGAAAAATAAACTGAGACAGCTACTTAAAAGAATTTTTCTCAGCTGAAGGCTGCAGAGTTTCCATGTCTTGCTTTACTAGTTACATATTTGTCAAAGAGTTTGACTAGAAATGGAAATGCTTTGGTGGGTGAACTATTTGCAACGGCTTTTGTATACTGCGAAGGACCGTTTGGGGAGGGACTGTGGTATGGTCAGTATTAGTGGAAGGGCCTGCAGTGTTTGGGCTGCAGATCCGTATTTGAAGAAGAGGCATGAAAGAAGGGTCTGCACTGTACTGTGCCAGAGACACGGGGACCGCTCAGACCCAGCAGGGTTTCTATGCACGTGAGATTGTGATTAATGGAGCAGGGTCGAGTTGGAGGCCTGTAACCAGTGGTGTCCCCCAGGGGTCAATACTTGGACCAGTATTGTTTAACATATTCATCAATGACCTGAACAAGGGGACAGAGTGCATCCTCAGCAAGTTCGCTGATGATACCAAACTGGGAGGGGTGACTGACGCCCCGAGGGCCGTGCTGCCATGCAGCGTGACCTGGACAGGCTGGAGAGCTGGGCAGAGGAGAACCTAATGAGGTTCAACAAGGACAAGCGTAGGGTCCTGCACCTGGGGAAGAAGAATGTCAGGCACCAATATAGGTTAGGGGTGGACCTGCTGGAAAGCAGTTCTGAAGAAAAGGATCTGGGCGTCTTGGCAGACAGTAAATTATCCATGAGCAAGCAATGTGCCTTTGTCGCCAAGAAGGCCAACGGAATCCTGGGCTGCATAGGGAAGAGTGTGGCCAGCAGGTCAAGGGAGGTCATTCTCCCCCTCTACTCTGCACTGGTGAGGCCACAACTGGAATACTGTGTCCAGTTCTGGGCTCCCCAGTTCAAGAGAGACAGGGAACTACTGGAGAGAGTCCAGCGTAGGGCAACAAAGATGATTGAGGGATTGGAGCATCTCCCTTATCAGGAAAGGCTGAGAGAGCTGGGACTCTTTAGCCTGGGCAAGAGAAGGCTGAGGGGAGACCTTATTAATGTTTACAAGTACCTAAAGGGTGTGTTTAAGGAGGATGGAGCCAGGCTCTTTTCAGTGGTTCCCAGTGACAGGACGAGGGGCAATGGGCACAAGTTAGAACATAGGAAGTGCCGTTCAAATACACGGAAAAACTTCTTTACGGTGAGGGCGCCAGAGCACTGGAACAGGCTGCCCAGGGAGGGTGTGGAGTCCCCTTCTCCAGAGACTCTCAAGCCCTGTCTGGATGCAGTCCTGAGTAATGTGCTCTAGGCAATCCTGCTTGAGCAGGGGAGTTGGACTAGATGATCTCTAGAGGTCCCTTCCAACTCTGAAGATTCCATGATTCCGTGAGATCCCCAGGCAGAGCTCAGCACAGCTCGTTGACGATCTAAGCGGGGAGGAAACTCGGTCCAAGCTGTCACCTTCCCCTTCACCACCTTCACTTCATGCTAGTGTAAATAACAGATTGTATGTAGTTAACTTTTTGGAGAAACAGGAAGAGAAAACACAATTGCATGTTTAATATTATGCTTCCAAAGCTTAGTCAGATAGGCATACACAGGATAGATATATGCTGCACACAACTGGGACATCTCCTTCTGCTTAAAATTCTGGCTCCTCTCTGCATTACTGATTTGTCTGTGTAGCAAATAGAGTACTCGTAACAGTAACACCCTGTTATCTCAAGCGTAAAAGGTTTGTTCTGATGGCCAATAGGGTGGAATTAGTTTGATTTTTTTGTTGTTGTTTTTCAGCAAGCATTTAAAAGGTCCAACAGTTCATCTCTGTACGAGATTATTTTTCTTGTGGCTTAGCTTTGACACTAATCTCACTGTTGAGTTTACATTAACGGAGCAGGACCTAAGGTTTTCTCCATGTATTCAGTATTATAGTTCTGACTTTGGAAGTCTTGTTGCTTGGGATGCTTGCACAAGTAGTGTCTGTTTGCACAAAAACAACAGAACTAAGGTTCAGACACTGCTAATTAATCAATCAAGAGGGAACAAAAATAGTTTTGAAGGCTACCACTCTTCTTGGCTGATGCTCAGAAGAGTTGGTGAAAACTGCAAAGACAACTGAGTACACTGAAGACAATATTTATTATACGTTTTATTTCATAACTGGATTTTTAGGAATTAGGTTTTTAATTTATTTATTTTACTCTGCTTTAGCATATGTGAATATAGTTGTTTTTCAAAAATGCCTGCTCTGTTTTAATTGCTTTTGTTGCCACTAGTCAACTTTTCATTCCCTGCAGTAATGTCCACAAGGTGGTGCCACAGCTAAAAAGTTAGCAATAAGACAAATAAAATTTGATAATTCTACCTGCTTTTTATAACTGATTCAAGTATCTGCATCATTAAATAATTAGTAGTTATTTTATAAGCATCGAATCATCTGCATTTCTAATGACATCACAGGTTTGCAAGCTTTTTTTCTTTTTTTGTAAATCACTCATGTAAGCAGAGCTGGGTCTGTCTTGAGTGGGAGCAAGACCCACACACCTGTGACTGTCCAAAATCCTGTACAAAAATGAAGAGGCAACTCAGGGGCAAGTAGATGGGCTGATGAAGAATGAAGAACTGGATCTGTAGAGACTGAGACCAGGAGAGCTGTGTATGTCCTAGCAGGGTTACCAGTGGAAACGCCGTGCCCCGCGGATGCGTCTTCTGGAGAGCACGAAGAGATGCATGCCCAGCAGTACCGCAGCAGTCAGCCTGAATCCGGACAAGCAGAATAGTTCATCCTCAGCTTCTGCTAAGTCAGCTTCCATGCAGTCACCCTAGTGTGGCTATGGCACATCGTAGCCTAATTTTCAGAGTTTTTTCTACAGCCTGGGATAACCAGGCTCCCCATCACCTGTCATATGATGGTGTACAGTTAATTCCAAAGGGGTGTGAAGTGCTTACAGGAGGACCTGAAATGAGAGCAGCTGGATTAGTATATACAGGTAACATTTAGTTAGTAGTAGTCTTTTTTCTTTAATCATGGTTAAAAAGGCAGCCATTCCAAACTGTGCTTAGTACAGGTGATCAAGTTTCTGAGCATCTTCCTACACAAGATCAGACTAGAGAGAGTAAAAAGCAATAACCGGGAATGTAAAATTACTTACGTGCATTAACCACCCAGTACAGAAAAGACAATAAAACTTAAGGGAAGAAGTTCTGTGTGTGGATCAGAATGGCTATGCTGTTTTATAGCAGACTTGCATGTCCCAGAAGAGCTGAAGTGCAGAGAGGTTTGCTCGTTCCTCTCAGCACGTGTGTCTTCAGTTCTTCAGCTACCCCTGTCCTGCTCCCCTCCATGACCTCTGCAGTGCAGGTACACATGCTAACACAATAAATGAGCTTCTGCAGTGGCTAGTTTAAGTTTGAGTCATTTATTCATCATATTATTTAGTACCAAAGGCAGCAAGAAAAAAGGATAATTTAAAAATACCTTTCAAACAAGCACTGCACTGATTGTTGTTTCCTGATAGAATCTCTTTTTGATATGGTAGACCTGTATCAGAAACAAAAAAATAACAGGTTTTGCATAATTTATTTTCTTTAAATTGCTATATTATTATTTTAACATATACTAGAATTCTGGTGGCTTGTGAGACTCAGTGGAAGTTATATACACCCATGAATCATGGTCTGTCTCCCAGCTATCAACTGGAATGAGAGTTAGAGGCTTAGTAAGCCCAGTTCTAAAAGTTGTCAAATGACACGACGGTCACCTCTTTTTTTTTTCTTTTTCTGTTTTTTTTTGTAAGATATTTCTTTAATTATATTTTAAAGTGGTTTTCAGCATTTTAAGACTTTGCATTGGTTTTAACATAGGTTTGGAAAAGTCAGAATCAGAAAACTAACTAAAAGTACAAAGTCACTGAACAGGTCAGCTAGGTTTAATTTCTCAGTCAGTGCAGTTAGTTGGTTTGGACTAACTGAATCATGACAGTGACGTTTGGTCAGAGTATTCCTGTAAGGTTGTTCTGAGTGTATGGCAGCAATGTGTGTGGCAATTAAAATGACATATTTCTGGTTTAGTTTGGATTTTGCTTTTTCTCTGACTTCATGTGTATTTTTCAGATATTTTCCATCAAGAAGAAATCATGCTCTGTTCCAAAGGAAATGGCAGAGCATCTGAGATCATACATTGAAGTCTCTACTATATGCAAAACTCGAGTATGCGTTATTTTAGAAGTTTAACAACTAAATTGAAATCCTGAACTTTTGCCCTTGCAATGTTTGCAATGATTTTGCATTCTTATTGGAAATCCTGTAAGTATTTTTAAAACATCAAAACTGTTTTTCCTCTGAGTCTGGTTTTCTGGTTTCCCATTTAGGCAATCGTGAACAAAACATGCTTTAGCTCTATTTCTATACCTAAATTTATATTTAGATACCATTAAGTATTAGAAGGAGGTAGCTTCTAGTATTCTAACTTAGGAGTCAGTCTGAGCATGGCTCAGAAATCATCCTGCAGATGCACAGTGTTAACCGGAAACAATTTAGAATGGCAGTGGTATCCTGCAGGATGTGTGCAACTCGTTGGGCTATGTGTTGATTTACACAGGACTACGTTATAGATTGTACATTCTGGTAATTGTGGTATTGTTATTGCTAGGCTATATCTAAGCACAGGAAATACATATAAGCACATTGGAAGTGATAACATCCACTCCTGTTTAGAAGGCAATATTTTATTCTAGTCGAAAAACTCATACGTAATACGGCATTTGCGAGACAAAATGGACAATTTCCTCATTAGTACTTAGAAAGACTTCTAGGGGAAAAAAAACCTAATTATGGGAGGCCCGTAACCAGTGTTTACAAACAAATCCACATAAATTTTTATTCTTACTCCCTTTAAAATTGTTTTTTTTTCAGTGTGGACTGTAACTCAAGATCAGGAAGGAGACAGTACATTTCCATCTGAAAACACAAGAAAGATCAAAATAAATTCTCAGTGTGTCACCAAAACCACAGTACTAGGTTTCTGTCAAGGAGAATGAGTAATACCATTCTAGCCGTGTAGAATTGTGTGAGTGGGTAATATTTTCATCTGACTGATAGGGCAGGTTATATATTCTACAATAAAATTATCCCATTTAAAATCTCGCCCTATTTCTGCAGCTCCGAGAAAGCCTACCCACCATACCCATTTTCCTCGAGTCCCTCTCTGCCTGTTTGTCTAATATTAGGGTTCAGGGACAGGCGTGTTCTCCATGCAACATCCCCAGCCCTGTCTTGCAATTCAGGAACAGATGGGCTCCAACCCTGACTTGAGAAGAGGCATCTGTTCCTGCTGCTGCTCCAGGATGTGGGATTTGGGTTCATCCTCAGCCCTGCAGCTGGAGATAGCGCACGTTGAGGCCCCTCTCCGAGCATCTCTCACCATTTCTCTTGACGGTGGAGGCTTCAGACCTATCTATGCACTTAGGAAAGTTACTGATCGAGTCAGGGGTCTCCCAAGTTCCCTCCTGGAAGAGGGTATGGATCTGACCAGAAGAGGGAGGGAGTGTCCATCAGATTTTGTATGCCAGCCTCTTCTCCACAGGCAAGACTAACTGACAAAACATAGCTAACATACTATGCGTGCTATGCCTATTTCTTATTTTGTTTCACTGGGGAAAATAGATTAAAATTGGTATAAAGTTTCCCTCTTGTTCCTCTCAACAGTGGAAAATTACCAGGGAAGAGAAAAGAAGACAAAGATTTAACTTTACGGAATAATTAAAGGAGAGCATATGATATTCTCTCAAAAGGCCTTCCAGCTAAACAAGGGGTTTTTTAGTATTGTGAAACATTCTTGCCTGTATTAATACATGAGAAAAGTAACAGTAGAATTGTGAAACAAATTAATAAATCCAAAAAAAGATTAACCCCTGAGCCATAGCTAAATCTATATCCATACAGCAGCGTGATTTCAATTGTATTGCAGGGTAAAGTCAGAGTTGATGCTGTTTGATACTTTCCCTCTTTGTAATCCTGGAGCTCGTAGTACTGTTGCAGGTCAATGACACCAGCCATACTGTGTAAATTGGTGTGTTGAACTCCTAGTTACCAGTGTCTGTCTGAACAGACACTGCAACATACAATAAAGGATTGACCTACTAACGGATCTAATGGTGATGTGATAAACACGTATCAAAAATAGCCCAAAGCGCAATGGTTTGCCTTATGATTTAATGAAAAGCATTTTATCATTTTCCATCTATATTATTTAACATTAAAAATACATTTGTCTTTATGCATTTATAAATGCTACTTTTCTGAAATTTTTGTGCTAACGCTGAACAGAACTTCAGTTTTGTGAGATCTCATATAAGCAAAAGTTTGAAATAATAAGGTGCCTGATCCCTCTAAATTAATACTAATATACCTTTGCTTTTTTGGGGGAGGTTCATTATAATATTTTTGGAAGCGTCACCTGCTTAGGTAAACTTTGATTTGCAAGATAATGTGAAGATACGTTTAATTTAAAATATGTTCTTCAGTATTTTCCTGAATGGGAATCTCTGTCCCTACAATAAACTCGTAATATCCTGTTTAACAAAGGAGCAGCTTCAATAGTCATTTCAAGTACAGAATGTTATGCCAGTTTTCAAAGTTTGTTGCTGGGATCAGGGCTTTAAAAGCAAAAGTCAGGTAAAGATCCTTTCTTGGAACACACTAGGAAATGTTTTTTTGTTTCTCGTAAGTCTGCTTACTAAATAGACCAATAATAACTTTACCTTTAATATAATTGATTATATTTGTATTTGTGTGAGTCACGGGAAAGGAACAGGTATATGTATTCTGTTGAGCAGCGCACCTACCACGGCTGCAGCACGTGCGAATCGTTCCGCGCTACATTCAGATTTTGTCTCTCAGTAAGCAGTAAGAGATGTCGCTGCAAAAATACCTCGAAACTTCAAAAAGAGATTCTAATGTCTGTCTATTTGGCATGGGAAATCTATTTCATCACTCTTGATATCAAAGTCATTGTGTCCTTCCTTAATCATGACTATGGAGGACCAATTACAATGGAAATTAAAATACCAGACTCTGCATGCTGTACGGTTTGTCGTTAGCTCAAGATATCCAGAGAAAATCCGTAAATTACTTTACTCTTCATTTTGCCTTGTCTCACATCTGTCAAATTTTGTTTGAGTTTGTAAGAGCAACTTGTCACTGAATTTTTAGTGGAAATGTATGTGTTTCAATCAAAGTGCTCTAATGAGTTCTCGTCATTAAAATCCCGTGAGTTCTGTTGCTTGCAAGGAACCGTGCGGAGCCCCGGAGCCCTTGGATAACACAGAGGCTTCCTCGTCTTGCTTGAGCAGTATGACATCACTCCAAAACACCTGAGGTATCTTTAGGGCTTAAATACTTGGTTTAAATATCTCAAAGCTAAGAGTTTCTTAAGCATTAGAAGGCACAGAACTTAAAGATCAGATTAAGCCATGCCTCTTGCATTTACTTCGTTAATAAAGCTGTCGGGATGGTGACCAGCGAGCCTGCCAGATGCGCTCTTCCGTATTTTGGGTAAGTAATCACTTGGGCCTGGGATCTACTGTACAAGTTATGTCTGAACCCATTTGCAGTTATTTTAGATGACACAATAAAGTGGTCAGCATAAATTGAGAAAACTCAGTTTAGCACTTTGTCAGTGTGCCAGAAGAAATTCCTTGTGATTCAGAGTCTAAGGTTTAATTTCAATTAATTGTCAGGATGCTGAGTATTACTTATTCCATGCTAAGGCTCATTTTAATCCAAAACACTGTCAGCTACCATCACTGCAGGCAAAATGGTATTTCTTTCTATGTAGGAGCCCACCTAGGTATAATCCAGGTTGCTCTCCTGTCTCTGAATTTGGTCCACAAGGACAACAGGAGCAGAGCCTGCAGCTGGTCTGGGATTCCCTTGCACTTGATCATGTGTCAGCAGCCTGAACTAAATAGGCAAGTATATTTTTCCACAAAACGAAATTATTACAGAGAACAATATGATGAACTGAAAACTTCTCGATGTTATTAAACTATATCTGGTTTTGCAAAGAAGCTGCATCAAGCAGATACTCAGCGAGGCAACGAAGCCCAGTGGGCAGAGGGCTGGACGGGGATTGAGAAATCTGGGTTCTTTTCCAAACTCTCCTGACTTTTAAGTGACCTTGAGCTGTCACTTTTCTGTGCTTCAGTTTCACTGTGTCTTTAGGAGGAGGATAATAATCCTCCATAATGATTTTAGATTCACTGAAGACAGGATCTCTATCAACCCCAGGCATTTCCTTCATTATCCTGAGCTAGGTGCAGCTGTGGTTAAAGATGGCCAGGATTTGGTCAATACCTCCTGTAATCCAGAAGATCTGGGAAACTTTGGTTGTTAGACTCCTTGCTTTCTGTTGTCTCAAAAACATATTTCCATGTAAAAGGTCTTTCTTATCTTTCAGACCATTACAAAATATCTCCAGAACATTTTGTATTATTTAGTTGCCACATTAATACTCACAGTTCTTGCTAACATTCCTGGGAATTGTGATTGCCAAGTGCCTCTCAAGATCTTACAAATGATAACTTAAGATAGATCATGTATTTTTGACCAAAAAAAAGTGTTTTGCAATGTAATACTTAATATATCTGGGTAAAATTGGTATCAGTTAGTTTATTTTACAAGATATTTCAATTGGACCTTTAGCTTGAGTTTAAAACACTCTGATTGAAACTCAAAAAAAAATGTGGTTTTTTTTAATTATATCTTGATTTTACACATTTTGTATTGATCTACAACTACAAGCTCTGTGCACAAAAAGAACAGTCTACTTTCAAAACTGTTGAATGCTTTGACCTCAAGGGCATAGAAACTGTTGACTCATTGTTTTTACTGCATATAATATTAGTCCTTTGTCACATCCAGGGAATGACATCATCTTCTTCATTGTTAGCAGCAGGTTTGAATAATAGAAAAAGTGCAGCATTAGTTGTCTGCTGTATTTGCTCTTAATAAATGAATGGATATCTGGAACCGAGATTCAGATTAGGAGTTTTGAGTAACATTTGGAACAAGTTTGTGCCTGGTCCCTGCAAGGAGCTTCGCTCCTGCCCACCGTCTGCAGGGCTGGCCGGAGCACGGAGCCTGCGGGAGTGGCTGTCGCTGAGGGGTGGGCTCCTCAAAAGCAATAAGGGGAGACAGGAAAGGAAGAGACCAGGCACGGAATGGAACAGGGCTTTTCTTCAAGGCCAGTTTAGCAAAAGGAATCCCTAAACTTCGGGGAATCACATTTCTCTGGAATCTAAAAATGTGAAAGGTAATCCTCTGAAATTAAGTCCTCTCCAGGACATGCTAAAAAAATGGGAAGTGATTATCTTCAAAATGCACCAGGAAAAGTATTTTATCCATTCCAAATTTGTATTCATGCCTATTAGTCTTCTACCCCCATAACTAAAATGTCTTTGTCCTGTTCTCAAAGAGTAATTCCCTATTAGAAGTATTTGCTTACGCCTGCCCGCTTCCTGGAAGAAGGATACATCGTTACGGGTAGTAATCAGGCTAGTGGAAGTTGTCTTTGGGGTGATACACCACCGTCTTCTATAGAATTCTGCAGAATTATTTTATGGCGAGGAAAATTTTAAGTGTTGCTTCCTGAACAATAAATATTCACGGTGAAACAGAGATTCCTCGAGAGTCTGATAACAAATGCCAAATCCTAATCTGTCCCTATTATCCACTGCCTTTAAGTCTTCCCAGAAAAATGTGATGTATTTAACTACAAAATTATACCTTTGTGGTCCCCAAAAGATTTTATACCAAATGTAAGTTCCTGTATTAACAGACTGAACCAAACTGGACTTTGACAAGCTGAAATCCATACAGCTGGGAGAGAAGAAGAGAGGCGTCAGGCTGGGAAAGTTGGAGGCAATGGGTTAAGGATCCAGGATTGCTTAATCGGGCAGGCCCACCTACCAAGAGTGGACTCAGAGAAGGGGTACACACATGGAAATACTTCCTAGAATGCCAGAGCTGAAAAAGAACAAACAAACCACACTGTAAAAGATTAAATTCAGACCCACTGACTTGGAAGCAGCAGGGACATAATGGATTGGCCTTTTTGCAACAGAGTTTTCTGTACTCGTGCAGGTAGCGACAGCTGCCTGGTGAGTAGATGGCTCAGGTTTAAGCAGGTGCATGTATCCCAATTCCTATTCCAAACTTCCGTTCCAAATTTCAGACTTACCTGTTGTGAGAAATAAAAAATGTTGTGCTTTTTTCTTGATGTTTCATATGCTCTTGCAATATGAAGCCTGACTTCTTTTCTCAGCCTTCTGTTTCAATCCACAGTTCCTCTTCAGTCAACATTTCCAAAAGATCTCATGTAGCATGAATTTTGGTGAGGCTAAATCACTTGATTTTCCCTCACTCTGTTTAGAAGAGGCTTTACTTGGACAAAAGCAATAATGCCAGCCATTTCCCTTCATCCCTTTAAAATTACTGGCCACCTCTAAAGAACTTGGTCTCTCTTTTATGTCACTGTCTGACAACTCGTCTGAGTTAAACAGGTTGCTGTGGCCAAATGAAATGCTTGGCAAATAGACCATAGAATTAATTTGCCATAGTGAGTTCTCTCAGCATCATTTCTCTTCCTCTTGAGGGGAATGCTGGCTCAAGCAAAAGAAAAGAGTAACGTAATAAAAATATTCTAAAGACATCCTGTTAATTGTCCCAAGCTCAGATGGTATTGTCTATTCTTCTGTTGTACATAGTCAGCAAACAGTGTAAAATTCAGAATTTCTTCCCACCATGACAGTATGGCAGTCAGTGCTACTGGGTAATCTCGGCCTTTCTGGAAAGCGGATGACAATACGGTGTGGCAGAGCTTTGCTTTGGTTTCCATAGCTGATATCGAATTTGCCCCATTTATGAATATAATAATGGGACTTGTTAATTCTGACACACCAGAAACTTTAATGAAGAGAATAAAGGTATGTGAACAAAAGGAAAATTGCAAGGAAAGTAACAGCAAATTTTGGAAAAAGAAGGAAATATTTTTTTCTCTGAAGATGAGAACAAGGTTTCCCATGTTTGTTTAGGGACAGAAAAGACTTGAGGTTTTAAGTTCAGCCAGAACAGATGCTTTCATTTACAACTACATTTGAAATGGTGACCTTGAATATCAAACTCAGTGACAGCAAACCTCATTTAAAAAGTTAATATATCCAATAAAACTCAGAAATATCCACAAATGACTGAGTGAAGCCCAGCTTATGGAAAAGTGAGATGCAACAAGAGTCTGTAATTCTCTATTTGCTCTAAAATGTCCTTTCCTCAAAATGGACAAACTCTGATTTGAGGCATTTTTGCTTAGATGAGAATGGTCATAAAATATGGAGGAAAATGCAGAATGTTATTTGCTTCAATTCATGTAAACTAATCGGGCTGAATGAGGAGAGAGTCTTCCTGTAATTCGGAGCGCCACTGAATACTACGTATGAAACAGTGTTCCTCCTCTCGTAAGCAACTCGAGCTTTGCATATGTATCAGCATAGAAAAATAAGTGTTGACTTATTCACAAGTTACTTTTTAGGCACTGGATTCCCAGAAATGTATTTGTATTACAGCATCTAGATGCAAATGAATTTGTTGATAATTTAATCAGGTTTTGTTTCATTTTATGGCCTTAAAGACACCTCAATCTTAAAAAAAAAAAATGTCATTTTGAAAAGCAGAACTTTTATCTCAACTCTGATGCTCACTTCCTTGCTGCTTCTTCCAATACAGATTTTTGACATGGATTCAGTATGCCCTATTTCATTTTCTTTCAGACTGCGAATTAAGATGTTTCCTAATATTTTATGAAACAAACAGGTTCTCGACAAGAGGCTAACTTGTTCTCCTGCTTTTATTATCTATGTATCTTTCCAAAATGAAATACTCTGAATGGGGTGCCTTCTTTTCATGTCCAATGTGAATTTTTTAATTCTGTCATTCTGCAGGACAGTAAGGAGAGAAAATAAATCAGATGTTTTATCAGATTGTACCTTGATCACATTTTTCTCTGTTCTCAAAGAGCACAGTGTGGAGCAAGTAAAGTTCCTGCATTTTTAGCTTTGAAAATAATTTAAAGACCCAACACTAAGAGTGGAGTTCTACTCATCTTAAAAAAAAAAACTCTTATTGCTCTACCATGGTCATATCTGACCATTTAGGATCTCCTGGTATTTAATCTCCATTTAATTAATTGGTAAAAACTTATCAGTAGAAGCCAAAATATGGGCAGAATTTCACCCACCACAATACTTCCCGTCACTGACATGGGTGGGTGATGAAAACTGTAACTGTGCTTCTGGGTTCTTCTCGATCCTGGCAAGCTAGGAAATACTGACGCTGTGTGTTAGGTACTAACCATGGTGGGAGAGATGCGTGAGCCTTCACATTAGGGAATTTTGCTGTCTTTGAAGCATAAATTGAGGTTAATAATGCTAGGGATAAGTTCATGGTGCCCATGGAAGTCAAAAGGTTGTGGTAGAGCTCGTGTCTTTTAATAGACAAGTTAGAAAAGGGTAGACGAGCTTCTGGGCAGACATGAAAGTAATGTTGCCCTCCTTGTGGGATACTCTTGCTATAGGCAGAGGATGTTGCAGATTTTTACTGAGCATTAAGTAATCCAAGAAAACAATAGGACGGTGAAAATCCAAAAGTTAGGCTTTAATTCTTTTCGATCTCCTTTATTACCTCCTCAAATTATACTGCAAAGATCCAGAGGCTAGACCTCTGGGAAAGCTCCTCAGTCGCTGGGGAAAAGTCTGAGGAAATAATTTCAAAATTATTTACCATATAGTTTTCTCAGTGTGGTAGAAGCTAGATATAGCGCTGCTGGCTCCTCCAGATGCCTCACATTTATAAACGGCACCTAATAACAAGTAAACCTTTTTGAAACATTTGAAAGATTTCTCTGCCCCACAATAGCCAGTATTCTCATTATTTAAGATACGTAACCAAAATGATTTCTCTCTCTCAGTGCCTTCAGTGTAAAATTATTACATTGTCAGAAATAAATCAAGTCTTAACTGGTGGGGAAAAAAAATCAGACTCCATTGTGTGCTTCATATCGTACCATTATGAAAATGGTATATTAAATTCAAATACTTCAATTGTACCATTAGATGGTGTCATTATGTGGCTTGCTAATTGATGGGTTATTCAAACGAACATTATAATTTTAGACTTCTTAGAAGGATCCATACGAAGAATTTCCAAAATACAGAGAAGTGAACTGGGTGTTAGGAAGGAAAAACATTTACTGAGAATCTTTGCTAATGCCTGTGACTGAAGAATCGTTACATAGCTGCTGTGTGCATTCCAGGACTTGGTGCAGTCTATTTTTAATACCTGCTATGAAAGAACTTCCTGCTAGTTTTTCTCTTTGAGGGCTGCTTTGTGGTTCACTAGATCATGTTGTCAGACCAAGTTTTCTGCTATCCTTAAACCTCATTTTTCCCGCTACAAAAAAAAAAAAAAGGTGAAACTGTATCAAATGCGCGAAGATGCTGAGCATAAAGTGTCATTAAGAGTAAGGTACGTTATGCAAATGTTGCAGTGGTCCCAGAACTAAGCACTGCCAACTCAGGCTTAATATTAAACCTGAAAAGGAATCTGAACATGTTAAACACATGCACTTGTAAGAAAAGCAAAGAAAAACTTTTATGCCAAGCAACGGCACCTAGCATGAATTTTCAACTTTGTGTTTATTAAGCCAGATTTTTTAGAATTAAATTTGAGAAGTTTTAATTTTGTGCTATTCTCCATACAGTGTTATCACAGGTCACCATTTTGACCATTATTTAGATAATCATGATCATTAACATAAAGCATTTTGCTTAAATGCAACCAAATGTCTTCAAACATAGGCTATGCAAGATACTTCAGAATATTTTAACTGCACAGAAGGTTTACAGCATTAGTATAATTTTGCTGTTAAAATCCTAGACAAAGAAAAACTAGTAGAGATGAAATGGCCAGAGGGACCACCATTTTCACCTCGTCTGACTTCCTGCAAAACAAAGGCCACAGGACTTCCTGAATTAATTTCTTTTCGAGCTAGAACACATCTTTTAGGCAAACGTGCAGTCAAGTGACAGCCAATCCATTAGATGTAATAAAAGAATTTTAAAGTATTAATTTTATGGGTAAAAAAATAATGACTGTACTTGCAAATTAGCAGTCAGTTCATTGTATATTACAAAGGACTTCTGTGGCGCTCTCACTTTCATCCATAGCAGAGAAATGGAATGACAATTTTAAATGCAAAATAGCATTCAGTGGTAATTGCTGCAAGCGTTGCCGTGAACCTACTCTCGAAATCTCCAGCAGGGAGGCAGCCAAGCGTTTAAGTCAGATGACTGAAACAGGTAATACCCTCAGCTGGCCCACCTTCTGCTCTGACATATGTCACCATTGCCACAAAAGGGAGGTTTCCACGTATAGAGCAGCTCCTGACCTGCCTCAGGTTTCAGTTTGGTGTATGAAGGCAAAGAGTGGACCATGGGAAGATGTGGAGCGCCTTTAGGGGCCCGTTGGGTTGTGCTCACCATGGGGGCTGTAATGGTGAGTTGCCCCAATGAGAGCGTGGGGACGAGGGTACCTGCTCCACGCTGCAGGTTTGCTCCATCGGCACATGCGGAGCAGAGCCAGGGTATTGAAGAACCCCACAGCTAAGAAAACATTTGGACTTCCCTTACTGTTGCTTTGATGGTCTCCCACCAGAAGTAATTCCTTTCCTCCCCTTCCCTCTGCTGTCTCCGTAACATTTCATCTCCACAAAATACTTTTTGATCATTTATTTCTGCGCTGCTGTAGATCTTTCAAGTTGTTTTTGTTAACAAAGCAACTGCTCCAGCCCTCAGTCCCAGTGCTCCCAGTCTCAGTCCCAGCACACGCCTCCTTCTCCCTCTTCATGTCAGAGCAGCCTGGATCATAACCTGTATTTTCAGAGGAAATGTCTTCACCCAAAAATATGAAATCTGAATTCTGCTTATTTCAACAAAGTTGTTATTAAAAAATTAATTACAGGTCACTTTAAAATTTTCCACATTTAGGCCAAAGTCATGGAACTGCTCTGCTTGACCTTGTCCAGTGCTTCATAATAACATCTTGTTTTCAGTTGCTTGTAACTGTTTTGGCTGGTATTTTCCAAGCCAAGCATCTGCCCCAGGTTTAATTTTTGGCAGTTTCCAGCTAAACCACTGTAGTCATTTTCAAGAACAAGGTTAAAAAAATATTTTGCCCATATTAAAAAATAATAATCCGGTTGCTTCATTCAGAAGTGCCGGTTTCCCTATTTCTCTACAGGAGGAATTTGAAATGGAACACCGTCACTGGTCTAGTTTCATCCATGTGCCTTTTGAGCAGCAACCTGGAATTTGGCAGTGCGATTGCTGTGGTTTCACAGATGTGCATCCAAATGTAACAAAGTTATAAGACTTCATAAAATCTCAGTTTGCACGTGATCGGTTAAGAATTGTTAGCTTTTGGCAGCTAAATTTTCCGAAGATCAGCCTATGCTGATGGAGCCCGTTCTGCCTTGGGCTGCTGTATGGCCTGCAGGCATCATGGGCAGCTTTCTCACACAGCAACCGAGTGCGCTCTTTGCCTGGGGCAGTGGGCACCAAACAGCCTTTCTCTGCAATCTCCCCTCCTGCCTTCCTAAGAGATCACCGTCTGTGAGATCCGATGCCCTCCCTGTGCTCATCATCTCCCCTTCTTCTGGTACTGCTGAGGCAGTGAGAAGAGGAGGATGGACCACGAAGATCAAAGAGTTTGGGATGAGGCCTGTAACCAGCAGAGCATGGGAGGGAACAGGAGATGAAGGCGGTAGATGCCAGGGAGACAACTATTACTGACCAGTGCTAGGACTTCTCCTAGGACAACTAGGATATAATGGACAGAAATCAGTTGTGGAAGCGGTTTAATGAGTCTTCATGACTAGGAAAATAAAAAGATTAAGACATCTGGAGTACTGCATCCAGCTCTGGAGCCCCCAGTGTAAGAAAGACCTGTTGGGGAGGGTCCAGAGGAGGGCCATGAAGAGGATCAGAGGGCTGGAGCACCTGAGGACAGGCTGAAAGAGCTGGGGTTGTTCAGCCTGGAGAAGAGAAGGCTCCAGGGAGACCTTATAGCAGCCTTCCAGTACCTGAAGGGGGCCTACAAGAAAGCTGGAGAGCCTTTTACAAGCATGTAGTGATAGGGCAAGGGGAAATGGCTTCAAACTGGAAGAGGGGAGATTTAGAATAGATATCAGGAAGAAATTTTTCACTATGAGGGTGGTGAGACACCAGCCCAGGTTGCCCAGAGAAGCTGTGGATGCCCCGTCCCTGGAGGTGTTCAAGGCCAGGCTGGATGGGGCTTTGAGCAGCCTGGTCTAGCGGGAGGTGTCCCTGCCCAGGGCAGGGGCGTTGGAACTCGATGATCTTTAAGATCCCTTCCAACCCAAACCGTTCTATGATTCTATAATGAGATTCTGCTAGGCATGGGGAAAGGATGTGATATATGAGGTAAGGAGGTTAATAAGCATAATGGAGATAAAGATAAGATACCAGGGAAAATAATTAAGAAAAAATAAGAGGGCGGATGTGCAGATGAAGGAAAATAGGAGATGAAAATAGAGTGTGAAGAGTGCAAGAAGGCAGGAGCCAGGAAATGGAGGGATGGAGAACAAGGGCTGGGAGTTACACAGAATGGTTACACAGAGTTACCTGAAAGGAGCAGAGAGAAAGAGAAGGCAGGAGCCAGGCAGAGGGAGCGTTAGTTGAGAGCATCCAGGGAGAGGAGGAGTGCGAGTGCAGACTGAATCTAAGAACAGGCTGATTTTTTGAGTCAGACATCAATGCAAATTGTGATTTATCTGTAATGGTATCGGAATAGGAATTGGGTATGGCTAGCATCTGTAGCCACACTTTTTTTCTTATTAGAGAGCTTCTTTATCAAATATTCTAGATCTTTTGAGCCGGAGCTCCAGAGTTAAGGTGACCGCATGTCACTATCTGTTTATTTTTCAGGCTTCCTCTGACTTTATTAACAAACATTTGAAGTGCCTGAAGTGCAACATGCTGCTTTTTTTAACCACAGTAAAAAAAAAAATCTGCAAAATACATTTAAAAAAATATTTTAAGTAATTTTAAAATTATAGGCAGGGCTGCCAGCAATGCCTCTCACCGGCAGAGCAACGCAAACCCCTGCGCTTGGCTCGGTGGCCTTTCGCTGGGGGTGTTTGTCATCTAAGAGGGCTCGCACCATCACCACAGTCATTAGGCAGGCTTCATCACAGGGGCGAGCAGGTTTTTTTTCTCCTACCAGCTAGGAACAACACCACCAGGAGACACGGGAAGAGAGTGGCGGCGAGGGCTGAGTGTGCCTGGTGGCCACTGTGTGCCCACGGGCAGAGCAGGAATGGAGGTCACTCGAGGAGGAGCTGGGGAGAGCGGCAGCTGGAGCAGGAGGTCCCCCACAGTACTGCTAAAGCTGCAGAGACACCAGAGTTACACTCTACCAGTGATAAAGCAGGGGGAAACGGTGATTATTTGCCTCTAACATGAGGATTCGGCTTGCAAACATGTAATTTCTTTAAGATAAATGGCAAAGGCTTCCCTAGAAGCAGCACGTTTGGCCTGTCATGTCCTCTGTCAGCTGGGAGGCAAGCTTTGCAGAGCTGAGCTGCTTTACTTTCCTTTTGAGAATGAAAGTAGCACTGCTGTCAGAGATTAAGTTGTTGGTGTGCATCAGGTGATGGGAAAAATTACTCTGAAACTGCAAATGGTCTGACATGCATTTATTTTTACATACCTGGGAGTTGCAAGTGTTTATTTATCTGTTTGTCATCCTGATAGCTCAAAAACACAAATTACACTGCTAATTACAACTCCTAGGGGTAAAGCTGCTGTTACTACTTGGTTCCTCCTAAAGGTTAAGCAGAGCTCAGAGCTGCTGCACTGACCTATTGCTTCTCGGAGCAGCCCTCTGTTCAAATTCTGACCTACGTCCCAGCTAAAAACGCATTCAGTCCTTTCTTAATTTGTAATAGATACTTGTGTACATTACAAAACCATCTCGCCATTTGGCAAATTAAGTTGTCTGTGGTTAGCTGTGGAATTGCAGAGATATTGCAGCGCAGCGTTGCATAACGAGCTCCCCCAGACTTTGCCTTACTCGAGTGAGTAACAGCAACCCTTATCTCCAGCCAGCATCAGATTCATCCCGTTTTTGAGAAAAGGGTTAGTATCAAATATACGACGGGCATGTTATGCCTTGTGGCTGCAATGTTTTTTCAATTAACTCCTCTGAATATACCACAATGAAAAGTGTCAGCTTTTTGCCTCAGAGGCCTATAATTAGATTAAATGAATGCAGTTAATTATCTGCTATCTTCTTTACACAAAACAATATGTTTCTATAAATTAAAATGCTCGTACAGGAAGGAAATTGTTGTTCACTCCAATATACGCCTATAGTGCTGGAATACTGTGGATGTAACATAGTGTAGCACAGCTTTTTGTCTGCAGCCCTTATTTTGCAGGAGCTAAAGCCAATTACATCTGAAAAATCCACATACATCACACTTTTTAGAGCATGTACGTTGGTGCAAGGAGGTGAAATTATTAAAAGTTGCAGTGCTCATGAAACAAATATACTTTTCAGCAGATGTTCTCTATAAAATGCCCTTAGAGAGATTAAATACAGCTTGCTTTGTGTACCTACAGTCACACCCTGAAGGATTATGGTATGTATATAAAGCTGCTTTTTCTAGCAGAATGTACTTCTCCTTTCAGAATATTTTAAAAAAAAAAAACAAACAAACTTTCTGTAGGAAGTATTTACAATTAACAGCTCGGTTTCCAGGCCTGCCGGCATTTTAGCTAGTGTAGACTGAAAAAATCCTCTGCCTATTCTCCAGCGTTACTAAATATAAGCAAAAGTTCGGGACCGATCAATACATTCCCATCCTGGCATCCCTCATTTAGAAGCAGAGATATTCAAATGGCAGTGCGTCACCTCGCTGGTAGCATTTCTGAAGCAGAAAGCACTCTTTTTGACTTGACAAAGTGTATCCAAATGTCCCTATTTCCATCAGAATAGATGTTAATAACTTAAGGCCTAAATATGCAATCCTCCCTCCCCAGAAAATTACAATTAACTTTAGCAGAAGCCCTTATTCCGGCCTGCGGTATACTCTGCATATAAATGCGGTGTGTGCCCAGGATTGGTCCTGGGTTTCGTTAGGGTCAAACCCTGAAAAGCTTCGGAATCCTCAGTGTTCCTACAGGACATCGCAGTGTACTGTGCTTTGTGCCGTGGGAGTATCTTTGCCTCTAAAGGTTCGTTAGCTCTCTGTATCAAAGGATTCATTAAAATATCATTGTGTTGATAATAATCTTAATATTGAGGAGTGAAGAGGGCTGTGTTGCCATGTAAATGCTGCCCGTTTCCTGCTCTCGGGTGTGAGAGGGGAAGAGAAAGACCATCTTGATAGGCACTATCTGCTGAAGGAAAACTTTCACCAGGAGCTGTGAATTGACTTTAACCTTTTAGTGGCTGCGCTGTGAAGCAAAATGCTTCGTGCTTGCTACCCAGAACGAAGTTTTTTATTTAAAATACTGATAAATACCGGCGGCCCTCCTAATTACTTCTACAAATATCAGAAAGCAGTCACAGAGGAACAAAGAAATGCAACTGGAAACATGGTTCAGTGGTCTTGTACTTCCCTGAAAAGCTGATTATACTTTTGGCTGATTCAGTTTCTTTCAGAGGGAATTTACCCTTTTTGGCAGTTTGAGTTTCAGCAGCGCTGATTGGACTAATGGCAGAAAATGCATCTGGGGCTGAGGAAATTTACTCCGGGTCCTGCGTGTGTCAAACTGAATTTTGCCAGCGAGCTCTAGATTTTGTCTTTTAGCCCCTCGGTGTCCCTTGTTTTGTAGGATTCAGAAGCCATTTTAACACTAGTTTAAAAATAGAGACATTTCATTTATGCTTTTGCAGGTGCCTTGCCCAATTCCCTGCTTTCCCCGTATGATTTATCTTTTAGGATAAGCACTAATGAAAGGTCAAGGTTATTCTAAAGTATCCAACATACGAGAGTTCTCTCCCTCGTAGCTCCTGAAGATTAACTTTGCACAATTAGAGCTGGTACCGTGCTGGAAGGTAATTCAAACGGTCTGGGAAACAGCACCAAATGACAAGCAGTAACCTTTAGCACTGTAAAACGTCCCTGGTGATTTGTACTTAGTGCTTCTTCAAAATGCAAGGAGCCATCTTACCACTCAGGGCCATGGCAGAAGTTATTTTTTTATTTTTTTTTTCTCTCTGGGGCTCTGTAAATGAGGTCTGCAAGAGCAAGACTTGGCACATCTGGCGATCAGAAATGTGCCATCCAGTTTACATCCGAAGATAATTTCCTCGCCTCTGTGACAGAGAAACCAAGAAGCATGGATTCCGCCCCCCCCCGCCCCCTTTCCCCTGTCTGTAATTTT
>VYZM01012525.1:2569-19733 GCA_013398915.1 Dromas ardeola
CTTCCCGCCACTCTGGTTCCGGGAGCCTTCGCCTCCGTCCCTCGGGGAGGCGTCTGGCTGGAGATGATACAGGATTTTTTTCCAGCCGCTTCCTCCAGCTGCTCCGCTCTCACCCCCCCGCGCTTTTGTATGGAAGTGCTGGTTGAGGTGGGGATTTATTGCTGCCCCCACGGCATCGCTGGGGCATCGCTGGTACCCAGAGGAGGAGAGGTCCGGGCTCCCCAGCACCCCGGGGTGCTGACTGGCCTGGGGGGCACCCCTGGGATGGACGTTGTCCCCAGGGACCGTCCAAGCCCCGGGGGCTCTGCTGCTTTCAGCAAGGGCCCCCAGACGTGTCACTGTCACCCACCGTCCTGCTCCGAGGACCGGCTGGTCCCTGGGGGGAGGATTTGAGTCCCCGGGGAAAGGGGAGCCCAGGGCCATCCCCGCGTGGACGTGGGCACCAAACCCCGGTTGTCGCTCACCAGCCTCCCTGGCACCTTGCCGGGGGGCAGATCGCTGCCCCCGGAGCTGCACCGACCCCTCTGGCTCAGAGACGTCCCCGTCCCCACGCCAGTGCCACACAGGTCGGGGCTGGCTGCGGTTTTGCACCGATGTCCTCAACTGGGGGGTCCAGAACCCAGCGGAGAGCACGGGGGCTCGGCAGCAGGCTGGGATTTAAGCCCGTGCTCCAGCACCAGCCTGCCCAAATGATAATTAACGCTAAATCCACCCCCCAGCGCTGTTGCACGGACACGCGGGGACGGGCTGTGCCAGGGCACCGGGGCTGGCACAGGGACGTGAAACTGGGGTGAAACTTTGCCTGGGCAAACTATTTATTTAGCCCTTTCGTACCATGCGAGCTAAGGCAGGGAGCAACTGCCCCAGGGCCTGGGGGGCTGCAGGGGCGCGGGGGGCCCGGGGGAGGTTTGCGGGGCCGCGCAGTGCCAGGCACACGGCAGGGTTTGCAGGCACCAGCCCGCGAAATCGGGGTTTGCAGCCCAGCCAAAACCCACCGAGACCAGGTCTGGGTGTCACCCCTCCACCGGGCAAATCCAGGTGCCAGCTGCCCCTCACGGCCGTCACACCCACCCCTCTGCAGGGAGAAACGTCCCTCTCCTCCCCGTGGCTGCCGACAGCCAGCGGGATCAAAGCCACCCATACGGCAGGGGAAATCTGCCTGGGACACCCCCCCCCCAGTGCCAGAGAGAGAGAGAGGGGGGCTCCCCCCCAGGGCTGGGGGATGCTCTTCCTCAGCCCTGGAGGATGCTCCTCCCTGGGGCTGGAGGACGTTCCCTCCCGGGGCTGGGGGATGCTCTTCCTCAAACCTGGAGGATTCTCTTCCTCAGACCTGGGGGGTGCTCCCCACAAGGGCTGAAGGATGCTCTTCCTCAGACCTGGAGGATGCTCCCCCCCAGGGTTGCAGCAAGCAGCCACCCACTTCCCGCACCATCCAAGGCCCCATTGAGCCTCTTCTCCTCCGGAGAGCCCCAAAACCGAGATGGCGTCCCCCTGCTCCCCTCCCCTTACCCCGAGAAGACGCCCCTTACCTGGTCCCGCATGCGTTCCTGCTGCCCCCGGAGCGCCAGCGCGTGCTGCGGGTACTTGTTCTTCAGGTGGTCCATGAAGGCGTCCCGCTTGCGCTCCATCTCCGACTTCTGGAGGCCGGTGAGGGCCTCCAGGCTCTGGGCGGCGATGACGGTGTGCCGGCGCTCCGAGGTGTGCACCAGCCCTACGTTGGAGAAGCGCCGGGTGCCGTTGCCCAAGGTCCGGTATTCCCGCGGGTACTCGGCATCGTCCGCCGAGATCATGTGGGTGCTCGTCCTCTCGGGATCTGCGCGGGGAAGGGGGAGAGCAGAGCGGGGTCAGGGCCGGCCCCGGGGCCAGCCCCACTGCTGTGGGGCAGAGGTGGGGTGCTAAGATTTGGGGACAGAGAGGGCGTTTTAAGCTAGAGGTGGACAGCTGAGCCGACGGGGAGCAGGGTCATCCCTTCGAGGGATACAACCAGCAGGTTTGTGGGTGCAGGGTTTGTCCCCCTGCGATGGCAGCGGTGTCCCCGCTCCTGGGCACGGGGCTGGTGGTGGCAGGAGATGGACGGGGCAGTGGGCAGCGGGGGGGATGGAGGGGCTGGGATGCCACCGGGGCCACGATGTTCAGACCGAAACATGAATCAAACAGCGTTGGGTCACTAAAACGGCACAGACAAGACACAGGAGCCAAACACTGCACCGGGGCACAGACAGACAGTGGGACACGGACACACGGACAAACCAAAAAGAAAATGAAATGCCAGGCTGGGGGGAGGTTTGTGTCTGCACTGTGCTACTGCCCACGGGGGCGGGCAGGACCTCCCCTGCCCTGCCGGAGACCCCCGCCGGAGGGGCAGCCCCCCATCCCCAGCACCAAACTGCTCCCAGCCCGCGGGCACCAAACCCGGCACCGCCGCCGGCATCGCGGGGATGCTCTGCCCCGTCCCAGCCTCCTACAGCTCACCCCATCCCGGGCGGGCAGGGGGGCAGGCAGGGGGTCACGCGTGCAGCGAGGCCAAAGGGACACCTCCCTCTGCTAATAATTCATTAGCTGCACGATGCGATTTTGATTTCCAGGGCAGTTGTGCCGAGCGCGCATAACGCGAGCGGTAATGAATGCCTGGAAGTCCCCGGGCGCTGCCAGCGCCTGGCACCTCCGCGGTGGCTGCAGGATGGGGCCACCCCGCGGCCCCCAGCCCCTGCAGAGCAACCCCGGGGCAACAGCCCCCGCCACAGAATGCCACTTTTGAGGGTCTCCGGCCATCTGAGCCCGTGTCACACAGCCCTGGGCTGGTCCCGGCCACTGTCACCGTGCCTGTGCCCAGACCACGAGCTGCCTTTGCCACCACTAACTTTTGGCAACCTGCACGTGTGTGTTGCAGGGAGTCACCGCGTTAAGGCTTTCCTTTTTCGCTCGCTATTTAACCTTGATCCATTATTCATCTTCCTCCTTGTCCTTTTTTCTCCCCTCCCTTCCTTCCCAAGCTCCTGTTAAGTAAATCATAGAGGGTTTTTCCTTTTCCCTTAATTATTTATCAGCCCAACATATTAGCTTTATAACAACTGATTGTGTTATTAATGTAAGACAGGACTCCAGCGGGTGCTACAGACATAACTCCTCTGCTCAAGGTCATACAAGGGATTTGCTACGAGCCAGGCGGGGGCACAACGCTCTCAGCGGATGCCACGGGGACATCCTCACCCGCCAAAGCTTCATCCCTCCTTTCCTCCTCCAAAAAACAACCGATCCAGCTCCCTCCGCCCACGGCTCCATCCCCAAGCGTGACCTTGGCCAGGGGACCATCACCCAGAAGACAGTGGCAGAATGTGAGCGAGAGCTGAAGCTCCTGGTCCCTCCCCACCTCGCCGTCAGGGGGGTCCTTGTGTCCCTGCGCAAGGTGCGGAGCACCTGCCACCTGCCAAACACCCCAAGATACCCCAGGGAAAGCGGCACAGGGGAGATGCCAGAGGGGCCACCTCCATCCTTCCGCTGGCAGAGGAGAAGGCAGCGTGGCGCGGGGCTGAGGGCATCGTCCTGGGGTCCCCGGGCACCATGGGCTGAGGAGCCTCTGCTAAACACCGGCACCGATGGGCTGATAAACGCAGATGGAGGAGTTTCTCCTGTACCGTCGTGCTGAGCCCCAGGAGCCAGCTTCCCACCTCCCCCGTCACCCAACAGACCCCCACAGCACGCGCTTCTCGCCGAGGGTTTGCTGCTACCAGGCAGAAAACTCCATCCTGCCCTCGGCCGGTCGCTCAAGGGTTCGCTCTACGATGGCAAAGCAGCAGAGACGTGCTGGGGGGCCGCATCCGGCACACGGCACCCATCCCAGCCCCAGCATGGGCTGCCTGGACGCATCCTTGGGGCTCTCGGCTCCAGGGTGGAGGAGGGGGGAGTGGGACCCCGAGCATCCCCCCCGGCGCGGCCCGTTCCCACCGAACCAGCCCCTCTGCAGCGCTGGATCCTGAGTGCCACCGGGACACCCCGCCTCACTGCATCCCATGGGAACAGCGAAGGCTGCCAAAGCGGGGTGACGGGGCACCCCGAAAGCCCCCGTCCGCAGCAGTGACAGGGCTGGGAGGAAGAAGCTGCAGCTCCTCTCCCTCACCAGGGAGAGCGGCAGCGAGGAGGCCGGAGCCAGGGGGAGCCGGAGGGATGGGGGCTCGGGGGGGTGCGAGAGGGGCTGGCTCCCTGCTGCCGCCTCCCCAGTGCCTCCTCAGCCCCGGCTTTAGCAGCCCTGGCTCCTTCCCACCCTCCTCCTCCTCCTCTCGCCGAGCTGTGCATCAGCATGCAGCTCCCCGCTCCCTAATTACATGCTCCGGGAGTGGAACGCACCAGCTCGCTGTCTCTCTGCCGACTACTAAAAAGGATGATTTGAAAAGCCCTGCACAATCTGCAGAGGGGTCAGAGCAAAGCTGGATGCTGTCGGGGGCTCTTCCACCCCCACCTGCGCCGCGTCCGCTCCCGCATCCCTCGCCGGGCTCCAGAGCAAACCGGGGGGGAGGCAGCCCCAGCACCACGAACCCCGTGATCCAGGAACCCCACCAAGGCGAGGGGAGGAAAAGCCACCGCAGACACGCGTGTACCTCTCCCCACGTCACCCACCTTCTCCAGATCCCAGCCTGGAGCGGTCCAAGACCAGCTGATAAGGGAACAGCCAACAACCGGGGTACGGGGGGGGTCCTTCAGAAAGGGACCTTAAACCAGCCACGGTCGTTCCTCCCTGGCACTACGCGCGGAAAGAGGGTGTTAATTCTTCCCTCCTGGCCTCACCCCAAGGGGATAATTACATCCTGCCACCCGAAATCCCCCCACCAAGTTGTTTCTCTTCCTCCCATGCAGGGGTGCTGCACGGATGCTGGGGCAGTGGTACCCACACCCGGGTACCCAGTGGTACCCGCACCCTCTGCCAGCGACAGCAGCAGCAGATCCCTGGATAGAACTTCCCGGGGCTGCTTCCAAGTAGGTCACTGGGGTGGGAAAGCCAGTGGCCGGAGCCAGCCCAGGGTCCCCATCTCGGCACTGCCCCAGCCCAGGCAAGCAGGTGCCCCTTGGGGACGTGTCCCCCACACAGGGACCATGCCATCGCTTACCCACGGGCGCAGGACAGCTTCCACGGCGGCCGGCAAACTGCTTCGGCGGGACGGGGCAGGCAGCCCCCGCGTCCCCAGGGGCTGAAGGCGGCTCCTTGGCCGGGCGCAGGGCTCCCACCACAGCCAAAATCCCACGGTAAATCCTGGCAAGTCCCTCTCCGAGCAGCGGGGGGTTAAGGGAGCGCGGGTCTCTTTGCCGATTCATCCATCCATCTGCCTTACCTGCCAGGGGTGTCACCCGTGCCGGGGCCACAGCCCGGGCTCCTAGCAGGATGCGGCCATCGCCTGCTTCCCGGGAGATTGCCAGAGGCACCGGAGCCCGACTGTGCTTTGGGTGATGCTCTTCAGAAGCGGTGCTCTGCAGGCTGAGCAGCAGCTCTCCACCGGCTCCCCGCTCCTTCACCGGGAGACGGGGGTGGGAGAAACCCCCAAAAACCTGCCCCACGAGAGCCACGTCAGGTCGGAGCGGCTGCAGGGTCGGCAGCACCGTCCCCTCCGATCCCCCTGCCAGCAGCTTGCCAGGGGTTTATCATAAAAAAAGGATCTTTCAAACACAGTTTATTACTGCAGTTTCATAAATCTTCATGAGGCAGCAAGGCTCACCCGGGCCGTGAAAGCGATGGCAGTTAGCGGAGCATGAAAAATCATCCAAGAAAGCAATTGTACAAAAAGGGGCGAGGGGAGGGGAAGGAGCGAGTACATCTGGGGAGAAAGGGCGGCGAAAGAATAGAAGCCCCTCGGAGCGATGCGGCTCCCCCGCAGCCGGCCATTAAAGGCAGCGGGAAGAGCGGGATGCGCTCGCCTTCTCCCGAAGGCTGCGGCTGCCGCGCTGCCCACACAGCGCCCGGGGAGGCTGCCCAGCGCCCACGGCCCCGCTCCGCACTAACCCCTTCCCTGCCACGCCGCTGCCAGGCCGGCGGGGCGGCAGGAGCGATGGAGCGACGGCTGGGAAGGGCAGGGAATATTTTGGCCAGATTTGTGTCTATCGGGAAACCGGACCTCACAGATGGCGAGAGACCCGCGCAGAAGTCGGTGGCATAACCCTTATGAGCATTTTTTTATCGTTTTGCTGAAAATCCCAACCTCTAAATTATTTTGTTTTCTTAGAGGAGGTCTAGAGGGATAAAAGCAAAATGCTGACATTGAGTCCCTGTACCCGGTGCAGCCATGCCCTATTTATGCACATTTTGGGATGGGGACACGGTGGTCAAGTGCCCTCCGGGACCTGGCTCCCATCTCACCCCCAACGGGGCCAGAAAACAGCCGAAAAGCACCAGGAGCTGCACAGGTGCCCGTGTTCTCCTACTGAAGCCGTGCCCAGGAGCGGTGACAAGGCAGCCAACACGCCGGGGGGGACATAAACGGCCTTCACCCGCGCCACCGCCGTGTGCCGAACGGTCCAGCCCTCGCCGGTGCTTTACGCAGCCAGATCTGCTTCTAAACCAAACTACAGAGAAATGTGTCCCTGTTTCGGGCCGAGCCCGTGGGCTGCGGATGCTCCTGTCCCGTGGGGCTGCCGGGAGCGGGACAGACCCAGGGTCCATCCCAGCACGTGAGGGTTGAGCATCTGCACGCCCCCCCCACGCCTGGCAGAGCACCGGGCGAGCAACACGGGGAGTGAACGCTGACGGGCGGCTGGGCTGAAGCTTCCCTGCCATCCTCCTCCTCCCGGGCTGATGCAGCCCAGGCGCCGAATCGCCTGGGAAACGCCAGGCGATGCCAAGGTCTCCCACGAAGGACCATTAACATCCGTCCTGGGACAAACCTCCCCCCCGGGAGGTGGGGGATGCAGCTTTCCCACCTCCTCTCCCCATCCCCGAGGGTCCCTCCCCGCAGCATCAGGCTGCAGCTTACCCCGGGCTCAGCAGCGGGCTCCCCGCCGAGCCTTTCACTCCTAAATTCAAGCGGAACCAGGGAAAATAAAACACCACCCGCCGACCATTTCATCGGTAACTTCCCAGCCGGGTTAGTGCAGACCCCACGGCCCCGCTCCATCGGCACCGCCACCAGGACGCCGCTTGGCTCCTGCAGGGGCACGGTGCTCACACGCGGTGACAGTCCGGATGCGACCTCGCAGACCTGGCCCTGCCTGTCCCCAGCCGCTACGTGCCCTGGACGCCGCCTGCACCCCACTAGTGCCAGCCCTGCCGATGCCAGCGGAGCTGCGCAGGGACGAGGAGACGCTCTGAAGCCGTGCGATGTGCTGGTGCGCACTGGTTGCTTCCTGGTCGGAGCTCGGGGCAGCCCAGCCGGCATCTCTCCACGACACTGCCCTGACAAGCAGCTCCTTTACTTTTGGAAGCAGAGAAACAACCGGATAAATTCCCATGTCATTGTCAAAACCCAAACTGAAGGAGAAATCCCATCTGGCCATCCCTGTAAAAAGCAGCAGCTACTTCCCACCTCGCCGGGCGTTATCGCACCCACGCGTGCGCATGGAAATGGGAGACGAATTCACCTCCTGACTCCCCTGGACGGCAGCGCTTTGTGCTCAGGATCAGGACCAGCACCCCCCTGCCCGGAGTCGCGTCCCCACATCCCTCCTTTGAGCCCGGGGTGCAGGAGCCAGGCTGGTCCCCGAGCTCTCACCCCGGGAAGGGGGACCCGACACCCCGAGGAGCTCCCCCAGCCTTGCCCACCTCAGCTAGCAGCTCCCCTGGGGGTTGATTTCGCAGGCAGGTCTCCCTGCCACCACACTGCCTGTCCCCTGCCCGCTCGCAGCACGGGCATCCCACTGAAAAAGCCCCCATCCTTCCTCTTCCTCGCACTGCCTCCTCGGCTCAGCATCTCCCCAGGATCGCCTGCCAGGTCCAGGCTGGGAGCCATCCCTACCCTCACCCGAATGCTTCCTCGCAGTAGGGCAGGGACCTGGGGGCAGGGGACAGCACCGAGGCAGCCGTGTCCCTGCTCTTTCGCTCGGTGGCTGCGATGCTGAAGAGCAAGAGCCCGGTGGGGTGGGCTCTGCTGACAAGGCAAGGGGGGGGTCTGTAAGGGGATAAGCCTTGTGCGACTGATGATGTGGCAGGTAAGCGGGAATGCCCCTGTCACCCTGAGGGAAGGACAGCATCCGAGCGAGGGTTTATCCCCATCTGCCCCGTTCCCCTTGGACACCCCGGCGGTGGGAAGCATCGATCCCCGCTGCAGCGGGAGTCAGAAAGTAGCTGCCCTCGCTTGGGCAAGGGAAAACAAGCCTGACGGAGGGCGAGCTTGCGGGGGGCAAGACAGCGTGGGAAGGATGGCTCACAGCTGGGAAAGCCGGGGCAAATCCTTCCCCCGCCATCAGCTTCCTCCCTGACCTTTGGCAGGAGGCCGAAGCCAGCGGCATCCTCTGCACATGGAGAGCATCACTGCCCGGGGCAGAGCCTTCCCCACCAGGGACCGGAGGAGAAAGGAGCCCCGCGTGCCCTGGCAAGAGGCCGCATCCTCAGCTGGTGGGGATGGCACAGTGGCTGGGGAGATGCCAGCAGCTCGGGGACACCGGATAAAAATAAAGGAGAGGAGAGGATGGAGGGGGCCAGCTCTTCACAGAATAAACACAAGCCACATTGTGGTCTCCTCTCCCACCCACGCAGCAGCAGCGATCCGAGGTGGCAACTGCAATGGGATTAGCCCGGGCGGCGCCAGCCAGGTCCGAGCCTGGGAATCCCCCTTGGCCCAGGATGGGAGAGGGAAACTGAGGCACGGGGCTGGGGAAGAAATGGTTCTGACATGAGTCTGGCTGCAGATGGGGATGCTGAGACACGAGGGGGTTGAACCCAGTGTCGGAGCAGGGGGAGAACACCAGGCAGAGCCATGCGCTGCCTTCGTGTCCGGCGCGGTGCCCCGGTTGCATCAGTATTTAGCATCTCCCGAAAGGACCCGCTGTTTTCCCAGCATCTTGGCAGCGCCCGCTGCCTCCCACCGCCGCGCTGCCACAGGCGAGCTCAGCGTCTGCCTCCCTGCGGGGCACACATGGACGCGGGGCAGTGACTCACCCGCAGTCGTGCGGCGAAGCGGAGCCAAGTCTCCCTGCCAAGCCTGGTCCCCCCCCCCGTGCTCCGCCTGAGGGGGAGAATCCTTCGGGATGAGCCCAGAATCGCACCAGGACCTGGGTCCCCAGGGCCCCCCATCACCTGCAAAGCTGCCGTCTCCATCTCCCCTTCTCCTGCAGGCAGGTGAATTCGTGCTGCTCCGAGAACCCCCCCTGCCCCACGGGTCTCCCTTCCCGACGGAGGATTCCCAGCACCGACCAGTGCCGCGGTTCAGAAGAGCCCCAAAGACGCAGCCGCCCCCACCGCACTCCCACAAAGCCGAGTCCCGGGCACTCCTGCCTCGAGCTGTTCAAGCAAATTGCTCTGGAAATCAATTCCAATCTATCAGGCATCAGGAAAGCGATAAACTGCCCCCTCAAGACACCAAATCGATGGTTCCTCTTAGCCCAGAGCAGAGGGAGGAGGTGGGGAGAGGGGCTGCGCGGGAGGACAGGGAGAACGGGGGGGTGATGGGGGGACCGGGGTCCTGCTGCAAGCGAGAGCTGGGTCCAGTTGGGAAGGAAACAGCCCCAAAACTGGCTATTGATGCGGCAAAGGGTAGAGAAGACGCACGTTCGTTCACATGCTGTGCAAAACTGCTCCGGGTTGCAGCAATGGGGAAAACTCGGGAGAGCTGCTGCCAGCCCCCGGGAGCGGGGGGCTCAGGCTCCAGCCTTCACCCATAACCCGCGGCCGCACGTATTTGCTTGTTTCAGGGCAGGACCTCATCTGAGCCCGCGATCAGTGTTTGGATTCATTCCTTATTCTCATCTTTCTACAAGTGGAGCAGGAGGGCAGAGACGTGGGGACACACGGAGCCAGCCAGGGGCGAGGGGGGGCTGGCAGAGAGGAGAAAGAGGAGGAGGAGGAGGAGGAGGATGAGGATGGTCGGCTGGAGGGGACACACACGGAGATCAAAAAATCAATTCCCAACAGGACCATTTTTTCCTCTAACGAGACACCGAGGGAAGTCACTAAACAGAGCAAAGCCACCGCGATCACATCCACGACAGGAGAGATGTGAAGGAGCGGCACGAGCCAGCAGCCGGGGGGGGTCTGCGTGGGCAGGACCCTCCAGCCCGGCCCATGGCCACAGGCAACTGTGAGATAGGAGCCAAGAGCCGGGCACGCGGCTGCTGGGGACAGCCACCAGGGACGCACGCCGTCATCACCACACCATTGGAAACACGGGCAAGCTTTGCTTCGGAGAGCTTGCCACGAAGGGCAGAGGCGAAAGGCAACAAGTCGATGGAGAGGAAGGCTGAAGGACGAAAGAAAAGCGCTCCCGTGCGGGGGGAGAGCGATGGGGCAGAGCGGGCGATGGCCCTGCCCGCACGCAGGGATGCGATGCACCACGCCGGCGCTGCTCTGCTGCTAAACGCATCGGGTGCAATTTTTCAAGCAAGCGAATGGCTTCCCCTCCCTCATCTCCTGCCATTAGCGCAGCCACGCTCACCGCTCGCTCGCTCGCTCGCCGGTGGGAGGCCGGAGCCGCCTGATGAGGAGCTTCGACTACGCGCCGCACCTCATCGAAAGCAAATTCATCTGAAAGAGCGTGGCAGGGCCGAGGGGGGGAACCACCTCCCCAGCATCCCTGCCGGGAGTGGGGGGCTCACAAGGGAAGAATTCAAGCCAAACCCATGGGTTTCCCAGCCCTCGCCCCGCAGACTGGGATTACAGCCTCTGGCTGGAGTCACCAAAGAGCTCAGCTCCATGAGAAAGCGCCCGGGAGGGGGATTTTCCCTGGCTTGGCATGGCGGGGGCGGTGGCGATGCCGGCTGCGGCAGGGAGAGCCGCGCTCAGCCCGGCACAACACTTGGCCCGTCTCTGCCTTGGCACAGGGGGAACCAACTCTTTCGAAGACTTGGCTCCCGCCGCCATCGCGACGTGCTTGGACGCACAGCCCGGAGCTCGGCGGGGCTGGCCACGGCACCGAGCCCTGCTCCCGCAGCCCCCCGGCAGGAACCGGGGGGAGCACCGCCTTTTAGGTGACTCCTGCCAGGAGATGGGGTGATGCTACACTCCAGCAGTTTCAGGGGAAAGGCTGGAAGGAGCTGGTTTGGTGTTACAGGCAGGCTCAGGAGCCCAGGAACACTCCAAACAGGGTGCGGAGAACAGACCCTATTTATAAGCACCCAGGTAGCACGTAGGTGGTTGGTCACAGCCTGCTGCACCAGCCTGGTTAGTCACAGCTAGTTAAAAATCAAAAATGCTGGGAAAAAATATTGCTCAGATCCACGTCTAAATGCTCTGGATGCAGGAAAGCGCACTCACAATTTGAAAACGTGGGGTAAGATCCGGCCGGGCTTTGCTGTCAGCCCCACCAGAGACCCTGGCGCAGGGATGCTGCTGGGATGTGTCCCCCCAGCCACCCGCAGGGCGTGAGGACACCAAGGTCCCCAGCCCACCGATACATCCCGCCGCATCCCCCGATACGTCCCGCCGCATCCCCCGATACGTCCCGCCGCAGCGGTGCCCCGTGTCCTGCTGCGGGTGGCACCAGGACGAGGCCACCGCACTGTCCCCGGAGGCAGCTGCCATCCCTCCCGTCCCTGCCGGCGCTGGGCAACCCCTGCCGCTGCCCATCCCAAGTCCCGCCGGGGCCCATCGGAGGGAGAACTGCAGCCCCTCCAACCCCGCAGCCCTTCCACCAGCGCCAGGCAGAAGCTTTCCCGGCAGCGAGGTTTATTCAAGCAAAAGGAGGGCAGCGGCAGCAGCTGCCTGCAGCCCTGCCTGCCTCCTCCCACCAGTGCCGGGCACCCAGCGCGCCCCGTGCCATCGCCACCTGATGGGGCTGGCACCGTCCCCGAGGGGCCACCATCGCCCGCTGCCTCCGGAACCCGCGTCCCCCTCCGTGTGTCCGTCCCGTCCCCCCCCCTCCCCAAATTCCATACCCACGAGCAACGGAGTCAGCCGGTAGCCCCCGGGCTCGGGGGGTCTCTCCTGCTCCCGCAGCCTCGGCACGGCTCTGGGGGAAGCGCCAAAGGGATGCTTTGCCCAGCGAGGAAGCATGGTGGCACCCAGGCAGCTGAGAGGAACCCGGAGACGGCTCGGAGCACGGCTCCAAAAATCTGTGCGACAAACACACGCATCTTATCGCATATGTTTAAACCAAATGAAATATGGTTTTACTAATCGCTTGGCATTTAAAGCAACACGCCGTCTCTGTCAAGTTAAATCTAAGGAGACGTATCGAGTTGCATTAGCTGTTTATGTTAATTAAATACAGAAGCGGTTCATTATTAAACATGTATGCAGCGGAAGCGAGCAGCGAGGTGGATTGTTACCGACCTTATTGCGCGGCGCTGACCCCGCGCGCAGCACTCGGTGGGCGCTCAGCCGTGCGGCGACTGCCGCCTTACATCCAGAGCCCAATCCTGCGCGCGGGGATGCGGAGCCAGAGCGATGCCAGATGGATGCAGGAGCTCCCGAGCCGCTGGTCTGCCACCACCCGGCTCACGTCACCCGTCGGTCCCCGCTCCTGTCCCCGCGCTAGCGAGGGGCACACGGCCGGCGGGCGGGCGACGGGGCTGTCTCCATGGCTGACAGTCGCTGCCCCAGTTTCTCTGCCAGCGGCCATTGCATCCTCCCGGCTCCGAGCCAGCAGTTTTGCTCACATCCTTTCCCTACCCCGGCAACTTTCCCCCACACACACCCGGTTTTATTCCTGCGCTCCGCACGGACGTCTGTCTCTCTTGCTCTCTTTTCTGGCTCAGGCGTTCCAGAGCTCCCCGTGGGTCTCTGGGTATTTTTTTTTTTTTTTTCTTTTTTTTCTTTTCTTCCTCTTGAAATGTCACGGTGCCCCCTCAAACACATCCCATGGGCTGGGAGCCAGGAGCCGGTGCGCAGCCATGCACAGCCGCCAGCAGATTGCCGGGCTGTCCCCTCCCTGCCCTGCCAAGGCAGGGTCCCGCCGGCGGCGTGTCACGGGCTGATGGTGTGCCGCGGGCTGCTGGCGCCGCTCACGGAGCCCTTCTCACGCTCCCACCCCGGCCCCGGGTTCAAGGCTGCGGGGTGGACATCCACAGGGGAGCAGGGCTGCTCGGTGCTGGGGACACAAGAGCCTGTTTGCCTCCCCGGTGCCCCCGAGCTGCCCACCGAGCAAAGGCCTTGTCCCCAGGACACGATGCTGGATGCGGCCCTTGGCCACGCTGAGGCTGGTCAGGTCACAACCTGCTGCTGGAGGGGTCTCGTACGGGTCGGAGTGACCCTTCCCAAACTGCCCAGAAACCCCCCGGCCAGGCTGGCCCTGGCAGGGGCACGAGTTACCCTGAAGGGAGAGGAAGAGGCAGTGAGGAACTGAGAGAGACGTCAGAGGCACAAGCCAGCTCCTCTTGGTCCATCCAAGCTAATGAAGACCATTGCTGTGCCCGCGTTTCGGGGGGGTGTTTGCATGCCTCTTCCCCCAGGGTGCTGGAGGAGATGCCAGCCCAGCCACAGGTACCCCAAAACTCAGCCCTACCCCAACCCAATGCAGTCCTGCGGATCCGTCACCCCCCAGCACAGCCCTGACCTCCCCTGCCAGGACCCCCATCAGCCCAGCTGCCACCGAGCAGCACCCAAATGATGATGAAATGCAATTAAGAGCAAACCCCGGCAGCCACCCGCGCAGTGACAGTGTCAGCAGCACCCCAAAATCACCCACCCACCCACCGACGGGGACACTGGCCCCCTGACATCCAGTCACAATTACGGAGAGCTGCGTTTCTACCTGCTAAAATTGTTAAACATCCAGCGGGACGCACGGCGGCCCCAGCGTTGCTCTGAGAAACCCGATTTGCACAGATTTAAAAACCCACCAAAGGGCACTTTGCTGATCAACTAGATGGAAGCCAATTAAACCGCCTCGCTCGGAGAAAAACAGCTCACCTGATCGTGAGACGGCTCTCCGCTGCCTGCACGCTGCCTGCACGCTGCCTGCACCGGGACCTTCTCCTGCCACCCGTGGCAGAGCAAGCCCCAGCTAACAGCTAACGATGGCGTGCGCTCTGCCCAGCTCCGCACAGCCCCACCTGCCTCGCTCCTTCCCACCTTTCCAGGGTCTCTCCCCTCTTTTCCGGCGCTGGGAAGAAGCTCTGCAAACTCACCCCTTCTCCCTCCGTCCCCCATTCCCGGTGTTTCTCCCCAGCCAGCCTGCCCTGCTCGTTGTGGCATCCTAAAGGTTATCTCATGGACTTCCAACCACTCAAGGCTTGGATGGGGCTGTAGAACCCAGGAAACCTCACACGGAAGACCCACAGGTGGGCTCTATGTCCATTTTGCAGATGGGGAAACCGAGGCATAGATGGAGGGGGGACATGGGAGCGCTCTCAGCTCAGAGCCCAGCGGTGGCAGGGCAAGAAGGGAGAGACTGGGGAGCGCTGAGCTCCCGGCTGGAGCCCTTCCAGGCTCTCCAACAGCCGCAGCCGTGAGTCACGGCTGGCACAGGCAGGATGCATCGCATGCTCTGCCATGACGACCCCCAAACAAATCCTGCTCCTCTTTGCTGGGCACTTCTGGAGAGCACTGCGCGGGGAGGCTGGGCTGGTTCCCACACGCACAGGGGGGCTTCTTCCCCTCCTCCATTAGTCTGGGGCCAAGGGCACCTCTCCCCCCGCACTTCTGTTGTCCGTATTATCTGCAGCCTGCGTGTTATTTGTATTGGCACACCAGCCGTGCTCGCTGCGCCGGGCCAGCGCCGTGGGGAGGAGGTAGGACTTGCTCCAAAGAGCTATGAGTTAATACGGGCAATGCAGATGGGAGGCGAGGGGACATGACCAAGGGCAAACGGCAGGTCCGTGGCGGGGCTGGGAAACTCACCCAGCACCCAGAGCGGCGGGGAGATGCCCTGTGCTCCCCATCACAGGGACAGCACGGGGATGCAAGAGCTGAAGCTGGAGGTTTGGGGGCACGAGGAGCGTATAGCGATGGGAGGATGCTATGCTGGAAAAGCAAACACGATTACTGCTGGCAGCAAGGATTAATTGTCCTTCCTGCTGATCCCTGAAACCTGGCTCCCTCCCACAGTCCTGCTGCAGGGAGGGCCAGAGGATGGGATGACCTTTTAGTTCTGATTGCTCCGCCGATGAGAAGTAAATAAGCATTATTGCAGTTTAAAAGCCGCTCAGAAGGGCCTGCCTGCAGATCCGTCACTGTCTCGCATCCATCACGCCGATGGTCCCCACACTCCTGGGCAGCAGAGCAGCACCGTCCCCCACCTGACAGGCAGGGAGCTGAGTGGCAGGATGGGGACAGGAGCTGAGGGTGGCACCGAGCACCCAGTTTACCCCAGGACCCTTCCACCACCTCCCTCACCGCAGGGACCGGGCACCATCCCAGGTCCCACCAGCGTCGCCAGCGCCTGGCACTGCTACACCGACACCATGGGGACGGTCCCCGGGAGGGTCCTGCTGTCACTGTGGGAAGGGGCACCCTCACCTGCACCCTGAAAGCCCAGCTAGACTTGCTCAGTAATGGAGGCAAACGCCTGGCTTTTAAATCCAAAGGTAGATCTTCCCACTTTGGGGCTTTCCCAGGCTGTGGCTTCTCTGCCATGTCAACCCGAGCTGGCAGAGTGGTGGCAAAAGCCACTTGCGCACACAAAAAGCCCATTGCTTGGTGCCACCTTGCCCTCGCCAGGGCCGGCATGGGTCGTGTGTCAGCGAGGCAATTCCCAGCGAGAAGCTGGTAAAAGCAGCTAACGCGGTGGGGTGAGACGTCTGCATTTACACCTGCAACGCCAGACACGGTTTTGCTCTCAGCAGCTTCCCAAGGAGCCGTTTCCAGACAGCACCGGCACCTCAAGTGCCTGCGAGGGAGAAGGACGCCCGATGCCCTGCTCCGTGTCCCCTCTCTGGTTCTGGTGCCGGCTCCGGGCACGCTCCGCACACCAGCCGATTCCTCCACGCTACCTCCCCTCGCTCCTATTTAATCTGTAAGCTCTTCAGAAACAGGATTTGCTTCTCACAATGCCCGCGTACAGCCCCCAGCACAACGAAGCCCCTGCTCTGCCCCGGCGCCGCTCGCGGCGGTTGCGATGCAAACAGTAGGACAGTCATCGGGGGGGAAAACAGCCGCCTTCCCCCCGAGCCGGGGCAGACAGCGCGGCTTTGTGTCTGCTCGCAACGGGGCTCGGCACACGCAGTCTATACAGCAATATTCACGCATGCGGTGCCCGAACGCGCCGCACACAGTAGGGCTATTGTACATCAGTCCTACGACAAGATATGGGGCACTAACCGAGCGCCGCACCCCTGGGGTGGGAGATGATGCTCAGGAGCCGGCAGCGACACCGAGCTCCAGCGCTGGAGGAGGAGGAGCAGGGACCTTCCACGTCAAGCAGCCAAGGACGCTCAGAGAGGCAAAGAAGAGTTAACCGGGAGTGGAGTGACACTGAAGGTCTTGAAAAAGACCTTTCTTGAAAAGAAAAAAAAAACAACAAAAAATGCCAACCATGCTGCAGGCAGTCTGATCTGCCAGCGCGGCCAGTGCTCAGCGTCCCCCGCGTGCCCTGTGCCGGGCTGATGGACCCAGGTCCAGCCCATGTGGAGGGACCTCCATTCCCAGGAGCTGGGGAGAACGAGGTGCTGGATTTGAGCTTTTCCCGCAGCAGCCAGTCTGTCCGTCCTCGCGAGTACGGACACAGACAGACAGACAGCCTTCCCCCGCTCGCACACAGGTATTTGAGGCACGAGGCAGCCAGAGGAGCCTCCACTAACAGCACCCACCCGAGCACAACGCTGAGCCGGGTGGTGGAGACCTGATGGGAGATCGGTGTCTCATGGGGAAACGCTTTCCTGTGCTCCAGTCCCCCTCCCCACACGGCAGTGGCCAGTACCGGGCCAGAAACGGCCACGACAGGACACGAGCTCTGCCTCAAACCCAGTGGCTCCGGGGACTGTGACTGCAGATCTGCTTGGACCAGACCTTGTCCCCGTCCTCAGGGTGGCACAAGCAGGAAAGCACCCCCGTAGCCTAGAGCTGGGCGGACAGAAAGGCCTTTTCCATCTGAGAGGCTGGTGTTCGCGCCGAACCGGCAGACGTAGCATATCTGCTGCTATCACAAGCAGGGAG
>VYZM01012525.1:20112-32337 GCA_013398915.1 Dromas ardeola
CCCGCCGGGGCCCCCGGCGGGGACCTGCCAGGCGGTGGCAGGTGGAGCCCAGGGGAGGATTTGGCACCGGCAGGGCACCCGCCGCACGCTCCCCTCCCCGTCCCCGCCAGCCTCCCACGGGCACCGGTGCCACCGCGCATCGGGGCTGGGCTCCGCTCGCAGCCCAAGCTGTTCCCGCGGCCGCCCCGGCACCCGCTGGGCCAGTCGGTGGGGCTGGGGCTTCGGTCCCCAGCTGGCGAAGAAGCTAAAACCCGCCTGGGGAAGCGGCGGGCGAGAATTTGTTCCCCGAACGGCACAACCCGAGCTGCCGCAGCAACACTTCCCGGGCCAGGCTGGCGCCCGCGGCACCCGGCTCCCACCCGGCGCCGTGGCACCGCACCAAGTCCTTCTGCGCCCGCCGAGCTCCGGCACCCTCCTCCCTTTGCTCACTTGCGGAGCACAGATGCAGCAAATCCCGCTCCCCGCGACAGGATTCGGAGCTGAGCCTTGTCCCAGCCCAAGCCGGGAGGGGTTACGGGAGATGTGCCCGGTTTTGCATTAAAATAGCCGCCACCCTGAAACATGAAATGGGAAGGAACATACGGCAGGACCAGCTGCAGCAGCAGTTGATGCAGGTCCAGGTCTTGGTCCGGGTCCCTGGAAGGAGCTTTTAATTTTAGCTCTGCAGGGAGAAAGCAATCCCCTGCGCGGTGAAAGCCTCGGCGAGGGCAGCGCTGGGTCTTTGGGGGCCACAAGCTCCCTCCTCCCTGGCGCTTTGGGAGGGGAGGTTGCCCCAAGTGCCACAGATGAGGCTCACAACTCCTAAAACCTTTTGTCATTGACCAGCTGTGCCGCTGCCAAACCCTTCGCCTCGTGTGCTTTGGGGCAAATCTGCAGGATGGGGTAAATGAGAGTGGTGATGCCAACTCCCGGGAGCTGCACCCATCTGGACCAGCCGCCGATGCTGGTGCTGCTCACCCACGCGGGGACACAGCCCTCTCCAGGACAGCCGTCGCCTGGCTTAAACCCAGAGGAAAGATATAGGATTATTTTAAACAATTATTTTGCAGAGTATAGAAAAAACCCCACAAGCCAGCATCCCCGGCACAGGGCCTCATCGATCCCAGGGCTGCACACGCATTTTTGGCAGCTCCCGGCTTGTCATCCCATGGCAGCATCACGTCCTCGACACCCCAGCGCCGGGTCCCCCATCACCTGGGGACCGCTGCTCCCCGGTCGATCTTCCTTTAAAGAAGGCCCTGGTTTACTCTGATTTAAATCAAAGCGCTGTTAGCTACAGTGCTATTACCACTGCCGAAAACGGTAACTAAATGGCATTTCCCCACCGCTCCATTTATATTTCTGTGCTCTTTACCCGTTTGTAAACTGCAGGAGGGAACAATTTAAGGCATCTGAGTGAAATGCTTAAATTAACAATTTACAAATAGCTTAATTGAGGTCCTGGTCTCTCTCTTCCTGAGCAGAAGCTGCTAAATGATTCTGAATCATTCCCTTTTATTGGTTCTTGTGCTGTGAATTACAGGCCCTGGACTACGATAAAGGCTTTAATACCTTGGCGCAGGCTGGGGGTACCCGTCACACCGAGCACGGCTGGCGACAGACGGCCAGAGCCATGGACGGGAGTTGAGAAACCAGAAACAGCAGCGAGAAACGGGCGAGCGACGCAGGAAATGACGGCGGTCAAGAGAGCTGCCTCGAGCTGAGGGATGCTCCGGGGCGCACAGCCATCCTGGGGGCTTTCCGTGGCTCCGAATGAGGGGCCGAGGCTCAGCCAGCCTCCACCACCCACCACAGTGGGGGGTTGGGGGGTTCGTGGATGAAACAGCCGGTTGAACGCAACAGCCCCTTCCCCAGCAGCAGCCTCAAGCCCTCCTGCAACCACCGCAGCCCCTGGGCTCAGGGCTGCATCCCGCTCCTCACCCATCCTTCCCGAAAGCTGGATCCCAGCCAGGGATCGGAGCGGCCGCAGGATGATGAGGAGAGGGGGAGTGGATCCGCTCTGCCCACAGCCTCGCACTTGTTAAACCTCTCGCTGGCAGCCAAGGACACTCACGTCTGCATCAAACTACTCAGCTCCCAGTCTAATTCTGGCACATCAGACAGTAATTATAGGTACATCACCGGCGCTGACAAGTCTGGAGCTCGTCAGCCTGGTACCTGTCAGCGCGGCGCTGCAGACGCCCCGCGGGGAGCCCAGAGGGGCTGCGTCTTCTCCCAGCTCTATTTTGGGGATCGCTTTGCACTGCCGGGCCCCCCGGCACCCCCCGTTACACCGGGGCTCATCCCGCCGCCACCAGCCCCGTCCTGCTCCGGGTGCTGTTCGGAAAGGGGGGGGGGGTCCATCCCCCGTGGGCTCCAGAGGGGGCTCAGGAGGCTGCACCCGCATCTGCCCGGTGTGACACTGGGATTTCACGGGCAGCGGGTGAGGAACAGGCACCCGCTGCCTGTCCCCAGCACCCAGGAGAAGGCTGCCCATGGACCACGCACTCATCCTGTCAACGCCACCCGAACACGGGTGCCAGACCTTCGCCTGGTGTAAAGCACCGCGGCTCTGCATATTGGATCAGCCCTGATTTACACCAGGGAAAGGTATTGGTCCCTCTAGTTCCATTGCACAATTTTAATGAAGAGGGCAAGAAACCAGAGGGGAGAACATCCCCGGCTGCCGGAGCTGTGGCCACAAGGCAACGATGGGCAAGAGCTGATAAAGCTCCAGCCCAGGAGCAGCCCGCGGTTGGGAAGCTCAGACAGCACCAGCGAGGAAGAGGAGGGGGAGGCAGGCTGGCTCTTTGCTGATTTTAAAAAGGTGGGGGGCGGAAGATGCACGTGGGGGGTGAAGCAATAATGTTAATTAAAAGGTAAATGACTGCACTGAAAATTGACTTGAAGCACAGAGATATTAAAAAGCCGTTGACTCTGTGAATTATTCCTCCCTGGGCTGCCTGACAGGGAGAAATACTTTGGCAGCAGGTTCAGCATCCTGACTCGGGGAGCCCCGGCAAGGGGAGAGGTGAGTGGGAACCGCTGGGAAATGGATGGGGACAGTCCCTTCCTCTGTCCCAGGGGGACACCGTGGCATCCAGGACCCCCTGCCCTCCGGTCCGTCGGAGCCAGCATCATCCCTGCCCATAGCTGCTGCCCCTTCACCTGGGCACAAGCCAGACATCCCCAGCGCCCGGGATGCACGGACCTTTCCCTTGCTTCTCCCCGCTCCATCCCGGGGCTCGGCTCCATGTAACGAGTCCCCATCGCATCCTGTTGGCTTGCAGCGAGACTCAGGAAACAAAAGCCAACCTCCACCCTTGTCGAGACACCCCGAAAACCTCCCTGGCTGCCTCCAGGGTTATCCCGAGCCATGTCGCTGCCGGAACCTGAGGTGGGATAAAAGAGAGGTGCTGATTTCCGTCACCGAGGCACGGGTCTGTCAGCATAAGGAGGTGCTGGCAACCTTTCCAAAGGGGTCAAAACCACCTTTTTTCCATGAGAGACAAGCTCATTAACTGACATCGTTACACGGCTGCGGGATGACCTTATAACTGTCTATATGTTCACCTCCGCAAGGATGCAGCTTTGGAGAGCGGGGGCTCTTTAATCTTGTTCAGACAAAGGCAGAACAAGATCTGATAGCTGGAAGCTGAGGCGTCAGAAACGCAGACAAGAGAGAAGGGAAATGTGCCTGCGCGGGGCCAGGAGAGCCTGCGCCGAGCGGGGTGGTTTCTCCGTCATCTCCCACCTCCGAGAGATAAACATCTGCTCGGCCAGAAGTTATGGTCTTGATGCAGGAGTTACTGCCGAGGCTTTTTTGGCTTCTGTCACGCAGCTGGGGTCAACCCGGGTGATCAGAAGGGTCTTTTCTGGTCTTAAAAAGACCCCACAAACACAACAAATCCCACAAATCACAGAATGGTTTGGATTGGAAGGGACCTTAAAGACCATCCAGCCCTGGGCAGGGACACCTCCCACCAGCCCAGGTGGCTCCAAGCCCCGTCCAACCTGGCCTTGAACCCCTCCAGGGATGGGGCAGCCACAGCTTCTCTGGGCAACCTGGGCCAGGGGCTCACCGCCCTCAGAGGGAAAAATTTCATCCTCATATCTCATCTAAATCTCCCCTCTTTCAGTTTAAAACCGTTCCCCCTCATCCTATCGCTACATTCCCTCATAAAGGGTCCCTGCCCATCTCCCCTGTAGGTACCGGAGGGCTGCTCTAAGGTCTCCTACCCACTCCCTTCACCCCCTCCCCGCAGCCTTCCTTGCGCTGGGTTTAACACCCCCAAGCTCTGCCCGACCCATTCAAGAACCTGAATCCCAACGAAGCACCGCCGCTACGCTGCTTTCCCCCCCAGTATGTTGAGGTTCAGCATCAGCAGGACCCCCGGGACCCTCCCCACAAACACCAGTGATGAAGCCACCAGGGCTGGCTGTGCCTCCAGCCCGCCGAGCCAGCTCCCGCCAAGAGCTGCAGGAGCCATGGCCACCAGCACAGCTCCGAGCCCCCCTTCCCTCACAGCCCCAAGGAAGCAGCCTACAATCCGCTCTCCAGCTGAGGGGCAAGTGCACGCGCCGTTTGGAGCCAGGAACTTAATTGCATGTGTAATTCTGGGACGGCAAATGAGCTAGAACAGCGTTCGGCGCCCGGGGCAGGTCCCCGTATGGATGGATGGCCCGGCCATGGGCTGCTGTCTTCATCCCGCTTCCCCACTCCCATTTCGGGATAACGTGTTCATTACAACTCAACAAGGCGTTCGCAGGAAACGCAATTAAATTACAGCCCGCTGTTCCGGCGCCTTGGTTTTACACCGAGAAGGCTCTCGTGTCGGGAGGCCTGGCACACCCCACGTATTACAAGCTTGATTTCCTCCCCCTCCAGGCTGTCCTCCCCGGCTGGGACTCCAGCTGACAGCCAACCCTTCCGACAGACAGACGGACGTGCTGGTGCAGCTCCCCTTACCTTCAAGCTGGCACCAGCACAGAAAAAATCTACCCCCTCCAGGGCAAGTGGCCACCAAAGCCCCAGATAAATAAGCCCAAAGCAGAAGGCAAGGGGATGCTGCGGGTTGGTGTCCCTCCAGGGATGCTGCGTGATGCCTGCAGCTCTCAGCCCTGGGGAATGGCTACGGGGTGGGCTCTCAGAGAGCTTGGATGTTGGGGGAGAAGTGTTTTTTCTGAAGGCAGGTGGTTTCCTGATGACCCGGACCAGGACTGGCTGGTGCTGCTGCTGCTCTTGGGATGATTTCAGCTGGGAGCCGGTGCCCAGATTGACAGGGCTCTGGTGCACTTCCCAGCCTCCCCAAAAAGAAATGCTGAAATCTTTGCTGAGATGCTGGAACCATCTCTGGCAACGTGAACACCCAGCCCATTAGAGGCCGACAGATGCCACAGAAATAAAATCTATTATTATGACAGACCCAGCAGGGGTTGCTACTGAACAGATTCCACCACATTTCCCCTCTTACAGCTTTTCTCAACCAGCCACACTTCCACAGCCGGCTCCTAGAAGAGGCACCTGCCTCTCCACCTAACCCAGAGAGCCAGCAAATTCCTCTCACATCCTTTGAAAGCTTTCCCCTCCCGTTCCCAACAAGGAAAATCCCAAACCTTACAAGCTCTCCAAGGTGGAGAAAGAGCTGGGCCCTCCAGGAGAAACAGCGATAGCTCCAGCTGCAGCCACCATCCCCGGCTTCAAAAACCCACCCTCCCCTGCAGAGAGGGTGGGAGCTGATGCCTCAATCATGGGTGCAACGCAGAAGCCAGGCAGCACCCTCTTATAAGCACCAGGAAAAACGAGCTACAGGTGCTGCCCTCACCCACCACGGTCCCTGCACCCGGGAGAGGGTCGGGGAAGGAGCAAACATCAAACATGAGACAAGGATGGGGAGGAGCACGCTGCTGGCCCCCGGTACTGACCTGGAGACTTTAAACAAAGGGAACAGAGTCCTGGCTTCTTCCCTCTTGCAATTCGATCGAGCCCTGGTTAGGGACAGGAAAGGAGGAGATTCATGAATGAACGCGATCCAGGCGGGAAAGTTCGCCAGGGATGGAGGGGGAATAAACAAATAAATCAGAGCAAGCAAACACATAATAAATCTGAAAAGAAAAGAGCAGCAGCAAAAAGCATCTGAGAATGAAACACAGCGCGGAGGGCGATGGGGAGCCAGGCTGTGCCCTGCCACGGGGGCACGACGGGAGCAGCCCCCTTCTGCCCCACACCCACGGTGCTGGACACGGCATCCCCTGTGCATGGGGGGTTTGCTCCCACGTGTAGGGAGACAAACATCCACCCACGAGCTGCGAACGGACCCCGAAACCCCCCGCTCTGCCACGGCTGCGGGGTCTCGCCGAGGGGCCCCTGCCCGGCTCAGCCTCCAGCCCAAGCGCCGGACGCTTGTCGGGAAGAGGAGCGGAAGAGCGAGGGAGAATCAGGGTCGATGGGCTTCTTGTGGGCTTTTTTTTTCTGGAAATTACTCAGATTGAACCTTTCTACCACACATGAAGCTGCACAACCTTGTCGTGCCCCGAGGGGTGCAGCAGCACAGCCCCTCCTGGGGACCTGCCAGCTCCCCCCCAGCGCCGGCTCCAAAATCCCAGTGCTGAAAAACACCTTCCCAGCCCCCAGCCCTCTGGGGCCCAAACCTGTTAGTGGGTACAGGCTGGGGTCTAAGTGAGCACGATGCCAAGAATTGAGATGGACGAGTACGGGGAGAGGGGAGGCGCTGCGCAGGGCTCCCCCCACCCTCTGCCCCACGGGTCCAGACCCCCCAAGCATCCTGCCCGCAGGCAGCTGAGCCCGGGCAAAACAGCCCAGAGCTGCTTTGAGCCTTTGTTTTTAGGAACATGGGTGGTTTTTTCCTCCCCCTCTCAAGCCCCTGTGCCTGGAGGAGTGGGGTGACAAGGGCAGGGGCTGGCGGGGGACAGCCGAGCCGGCGAGACCTCAGCGCCCACAAGGACCTCTTTCTTTGCGCGGCGCCAGGAGGCAGCTCATCCATCACGCCCACGGCCGCGGGACATCCGTCCCCTCGCCCCAAGCTCAGCTCTGCTCCGCGTGTCCTTGCGCGGGTGTCAGTCCTTCCATCGCTGCCCTCTGGGTTCAGCCCCGGGGCGAGACCGGGCAGCTTGGGGTGGCGCCGCAGGGCCCCCTTCGCCCAGCGAGGAGGAGGAGGAGGATGGCAGGGTGATGAATGCCGTTCCTAACCCCTGCGTGGCTGCAAGCCCAATAAACGGCGCTGACGGGCTCGGCAACCCTGCGAACGCTGCTGGAGCTCTGCCGTGCCGTGCTTGGGATGCTGCCGGGGGCTCGGCCAAGCCCCGTTGCCCCTGGGTTTGGGGCGGGGGGGGGGGGGGTGGGTTTCACCCTCAGATGCGAGCGGGGGGATTTCGGTTGCGATGTGCAGCTCCCCCCTCGCCTCCAGGACCGCACGCATCCCCGCGGATCAGGGTGCGGATTCAAAGGCTCGTGGTTCAGGAATGGATTTCACGCCCAGAGTGAGTAAATAATCTTAAAGACATAATGGGAGAGAAACAAGAAGCACGAAATAAAAGTGGAAAATCCTTCCTAAATGCGCTTTATTCATTTGTTTTGATAATTGCAGTTCAGGTTTAATTATTTATACCATGCTTTGTAATATGCCAGGAAACACTCCGGAGCAAATTTCCTGCTGTTGGTGGCTGCGGTACCCGGCAGCCCTCAGCGAGGGCAGGGACCCCCGGACCCCCGCCAGCCCCGCTGTCCTGCCTGGGAACGGACAGCGGAGCCCCGAAAACAGGAGAGGACCTGCCTAAGCTGGCACGAGGGACGACGTTCCCAAAGGTAGATCTTACCTGCAAGAACATCCTTCCTCTCCCCAGCTTGCAATGAGAGCTGAGCGACAAAACACAGCTTTCCTAGTGGAAGGCAAAAAAAGCAGGGGGACAAACGTGGCTCGTCTTACGCGTTTTCCATGCAGAAAGACCGAGCTCTCCAACCTCATCCTCAGGGTTTTCTTGGTGTTGGGGGGAGGAAGGGGCTGGGGGTGTTCCCAGCGGGCAGTGCTGGCCCTGCTGCCCAGCATCCCAAGCCGAGACCTCGGCAGCAGGACTTGACTCCTGCTTTCGGTCCCCGCTTCACCCTACGTCACCTTGGGCCAAGGACTTGCCCTGGGAGCAGCTTGGCTTCCCCACGTGTGGAAGGGAGATAACAGACTTGCTGTTCTGAGGAGCTATGACTGACAGCTGAAAATAGCTAATTATTATCTGTGGAGCACCACAGCCTCCCCGGAGTTATTTTGACGGAGACACCGAGTCGCCGGGCAATTGGCTCAAGGTCCTGCCGCCTCCTGGGGACGGAGACCCCCCGCAGCACCCAGACCAAAGCCAACCCACGTGTGCCGGTTCCCCAGGGCTCAGGGGACCCTTCTTTGCTTTTGCACCCCCATGGAAGCCTCGAGGGAGCTCTAGTGGCCATTAGGCCCACAGCGGGGCAGCCCAGCCAAGCCCTGGCCGTGCCACAGGCTGTTGCCCAGGACAGGAGCTTTTTCCCATTGCTTTCTGCAGGGGAGGAAGAGGAGGAGGGCAGGGCGAGGAGTGGGGAAGGCGCCATCGCAGTGTCCTTGACTGTCCTTTAGAGGCTTTGCTTTTCACGCAGTGCAGCGGATGAGGAAGGACTGAAAAATCCCAAACTGCTCTCCTCTTTGATTCCCCCCACCACAGAGAGAGTTGAAAGGAAGCAGCGAAGGCGAGAGAAAGGAGGAGGCGTGCGGGAAGGGAGGAGGGAGAAATGGAGCGGGTGTGGGGGGAAAGGAGATGCTGCTGGTCCCCTCCTCCCTGCCGAGCCCCGGAAATCAGGTCCCCTTCGAGGGGACAGGGGCTTCCCGGGAGCCTCCACGTGTCACAGAGAGGAGGCGAGGGCAGAGGATGCTCCAAACAGCCGTGGACCGATGTCTCTTCCCCAGAGCACACCCACACCTCGGCACCACCAAAAAATCCCAAGGGAACACCGCGATGGAGCTGGCTGGCTACACCCAGTGCTCCCAGAAGCAGCTGGAGGAGGAAGGAAAGGCGGCCGGCTGCCCGGCACGCTCCTGGCCAGGGATGCTCCACACGCAGCAAGTGCAGCCTTCGGTCTCGCCATCATCCCCTGCAGCCCAGCAGGCAGAGGGCGATGCCCCAGGCTGGCATGGGGAGGTGAGCTGGCAGGGCTGGAAACACGCAACTACTCTGTGTTTGGTCTGGGCAATGTGTTTTTAATGAGCCATATAATGTTTTTCAAATTATGCTGGAATCATTAATCCTCCCGAAACGAGACAGATTCCGCAGCCCACAGGCAGCGCCGGGGCTGCCTGTTGCACGGCCGAGCAGGCAGCCGCTGCCATCGCTCCGCTGCTCTCTGGTGGCAGCGGGGCCACCGAGATGTGACCCCCCGTTGCCCTGGCCCCCGCTTCTGTGGGGGACCCAGCTGGCTGGACCCCCGTGCCGCGAGCGCTCGGCTGCAGCACACGCACGTAGCACGGTTGGCAGGAGGAGGACCACGGCTCTGCAGCTCTCCCTGTGTCTCCTCTCATGCCACTCATCCTCTGATGCCCACTCATCCGAGCTGGATCCGGCCAGCACCGGGCTCGTGCTTCTCCTCACTCCCCCACGCACCCACCACCCCTCGCAGACCTGGGCTGATGGGTGCTGGAGTTTCCTTCCTGATGGAGATGTTCCACAGGGGCAAAAGAAGGAATAAGGAAGAAATTTTTTACCATGAGTGTGGCGGAACCCTCTCCCAGGTTGCCCAGAGAGGTGGGAGATGCCCCATCCCTGGAAACATCCCAGGCCAGGTTGGACGGGGCTCTGAGCAACCTGGTCCGGTTGGAGATGTCCCTGCTGATGGCAGGGGGTGGGACTGGGTGGCCTTTAAAGGTCCCTTCCCACCCAAACCATTCAGTGATTCTAAAAACTATCTGGGAAGCAAAAATGATCAGAAACAGCCCCACGGCACCTGGGAGGAGGTGGTATCACTCAAATCCACCCTGCCCTCCTCCCTCCTGAAAGCATCATGGTCTCCGGTGGTCGGGAGCTGCCAGGATCCGGCGCTGCCCTTCCAGCCCTCCCGAAGGCAGAGCAGCTCGGGACGGTCTCATCCGTGCGACGCGGGAAGAGGAGAAGACGTGGGCTCTTTGGGCCTCCCCCCGGGTGGGTGCAGCAGGTTGGTCACTGCAAAGGGGCTGCTGAAGCCAGAAAAAGGCACGTGCTGGCCAAAGCAGGGCAGGAGGTGGCCACAGCGGGCTCAGCCGATGCCTCAGCAGGGGCAGACGCCCGCGTCTCCAGCCCTGCCTGCCTCCCCGTGTGCTTTCCCGGAGATCCAACTCTAATTGCGGGAGGGAGGTGCTGTATTTTTCCATGCATGAAGATCCAAAGTGACACTTTTTCCCTTCTCTTTTCGGAGAGCGAGCGAGCTGGTTCATTAACATAAAACCACCGAGCCAAATAAAAACCCCGAGTGCCGTGACAGCATCCCTCCCAATAACACGGGCGAGGAGAGTTTATTCATCTCCAGCTCTGCCCTTGCCAAGTGCCATGGCAGCCGCAGGAGGAAAGTCAACTGGCAGGTGGTTGTTTCACACCCTATTCCCGAGCCGCTCAGCTCGGCCCCGCCGCCTCCGAGCCGCTGACAGATGGAGGAGATTTCGAGCCCCGCAGCCGGCAGCAAGCGAGGGGATGCTCGGAGAAGAGCAACGCGACTCAAACCCCTCGGCGAGGCTGGCAGAGGGGTGCCCAAGCCCAGATGTTGGGCAGCTGGAGCAGGGGGGTCTCCCTAAGGCAGCCTTGTCTCCAGGTACCCCAAAAATACTGGGATCCTGGTGCACCAAGGAGCTCCCAGGCAGAGCAGGAGATGGGCAAGGCAGCGCCATGAGGCTGACTACAGGCTTGCAAGACGCGTGTGCTTTATGCACACCAATTCTGGAGACGTTTGGCTTCTGAAGCGTGCCAGCGCTTTAGAAACGCGGGTGGCCCACGGTGCCATGCCTGGTATCCAGCTGGAGATCCGTGTCAGAGCAAGAGATTGAACGCAGGGCACCCAGGCTGCCCTCCGGCCAGGTCCTTGCACAGCCCTTTCCTCCCTGCGCAGCCTTGGATTCACGTCTCCATTTTCACCCCTTTCCCCTCCCTCCTGCCCCACGGGGCTCATAAAGGACCGGGGCATCCTGCACTGGGAAATGCATTCCCCTGAAATCCCATCCCAGCTCTTCATCCCTCCCTCCCAGCTCAGCTGGCTCTCTGTCATTCCCCACTTGGTCCCATTTCAGCTCAAAATATCCCATTAAAAAGAAAATCACAAAAAAAAAAAAACCCAAACAGACCAGATGCCACAACCACTTTTCAAAACCATCTCTCTGGGAGTCAGGCTACTGGGCTGGGAGTTACAGCATCCCTTCCCCACCTTGGGTATCCCTGCCGCCCACCGGTAATTAAGGCAATTAATGAGAGCCACTGACCCTAAGACTTTGATGTCCATAATCCCAGGATGCTCACAAGGAGAACACCAGGTATTTTGGGAAAGGGGAGAGCAGGGGAGACGGTGGTGGGTCAGGAGCCAAACGCCCGTCGTCATGGCTGCAGCGAGGTGGGTAAGATCTCATGGGGCAGGGGGCTGACCCACAGCCCCACGGTGCTCAGTGGGGCTGGGGGCCGACCCATAGTGCTCAGTGGGTCTAGGGACCAACCCATGGTGGTCAGTGGGGCTGCAGCCCCGGAGGGAGAGCTGCAGCTCGGGGAAATGCAGGAGGACACCTGGGCTGGCTGCAGGAAGGGAGCCATAAATCTGAGCAGCTCCTAAATCTGGGCAGCTCCTGAAAAACGGAGGCTTTTAAGAGGCTGTAATTGAAATATATGAACTTGAGGTGGAGGACAGCCCCCACCGGCAGCCGGAGCGGCCACTGGCAGGAGTGGAGGGCAGGGAACCACGAGGGCGAGCGGTGCCAGGAGCCGCAGCCCCGGGAGCCCTCGCCTCCATCCACCAGCCTTTCCCAGATGTCCCTTTCCGAGGTGCGAGCGCTGGGACAGGATGGGGTGACCTGAGCAAGGGGCTACGGTGGTGGGATTGGAAGAGAAGCTGCTCTTTGAATCTCCTTTCCCAGTTATGCTGGAATACCGGTTCCCAGTTTGGGGCTGGAGTGCAGATGCTGCGTTTCCCAGCCTGGAGCTATGAGCTGTGCTGGAAGCCCAAATGCATCATCTTCCTTCACCCTCCTCCCTTCGCAATCAGAA
>VYZM01012525.1:36415-53810 GCA_013398915.1 Dromas ardeola
CGCACGCACCCCTCCGGAGCATCACAACCCCACGCACACCCCGCCTGGGTGTCAGTTGGCAACCAACAAACTCCAGCGCCGGGAGCAGCGATTTTCAACCCACCCACCTACCCCCCCTCGCCAGCCCAGCCCAGCCCCGGGCATCAGCGACGCTGCCCTGGCGATGCGGAGGGAGGAGGCAAAAAAACCACACAAATAAAAAAAATACCTGCTACTTAAGAATGGATGCACATAGTGAGAGTGACATGCCTTGAGAGGGTGTATTCCCCATTTCTGCTCTGCTCGCTTTCTTTTCTTTCCTTCCTCTGGGCGAGGGGCTCAGGCCCAGCCACGCATGGGAGACGGAGGCAGGAGTGCGAGCGAGCGGGCGCGCGGGCGCGAGCGCGCGCCGGGGTGTGTGCGGGGGGGGAGCGCGCAGCTCGGCGAGGTACAAAGGAACAAATGGGAAAAACACATTAGCTCATGATAGATTAATGTGCGGGGAGACGGCTCCCCCTCTCCGCTTCCCTCTTAAAGGCCCCTCCGTTTTATTCGGCGATAGGCGGCTAGCCCAAACGCCAGGAGCAATCCGGGTGGCACCCAGTTGCCACCGTGTGCCGTCACCTGCTGACAGCGGGAGAGGCAGCCGGAGCCGCGGGGGGATGCACGGGAGAGACAGGTCTGAGGGATGCTCAGGGGGAGCGCCCATAAGGCATTGTATACCTGGAAAGGGGACAGCAAAATGGCATTCGCACATCTCTCGGGAGCGGGGCGGGGTGGGCAGCATCCTGCCACGGTCCTGCACGGGCAGCACTATCGCTTCTGCTAAAGGTGGGTTGGGGAAAGGAAGGAAAAAAAGGGTGGTGGAAACGCTGCCAGCAGAGCCGTGACCGTACCTGGCCCCGTGGGACCAGCAGCAATGCAGCGACGTGGCCCGTCCGCCATTTGGCAGCTGCCAATTCCCCGCGCAAGCGGCCAGCAGAGTCCCCCTGCAGCAGAGCACCCATGGCATCGGGGCACCCGCGCCGAGGCTCGGTCCCCGCCTGGCAGTGCCCACCGCGCTGGGGACCCAGCCGCGGGCTCCGAGCGCTCGTGGGCCAGGGGGACGGCAGCCCCCACAGCGTGACGGGGACACGAAGGTGCCCCGCTGGCACCTCACCCCGGTTGGCACCTCCTTGCCAAGAGAAACAAACCTAAAGTCCATCAGGGAGAAAGGGGAGGGACAGGGAAGGAAAAAATAAATAAGCAGCCGCTTTGTTTTGCACAATTTCCCGGGACCAGCGCGGAGGGTTCGCAGGTTTTGTCCCCTCCCCTCCGCACCGGTGCTGTTCCCATTCCCATGGGACGGGGCTGCCGAGCCGACCAGCACCTCCCCGGCGAGGGGAAGAGGGGGTGGAGGAGACGGCGGCTAACCCCGGCCCCCCGTGGCCCCCGCAGCGCTGCATTAGCTGGAGAGCTGCTGCCCAGCGGCACCGGGGATCGCAACAACGCCGGCTCCATTAGAGAACATCCGTGGGGCGAAAGCCTTTTCCAGCGCCAGCGAAGTGCATCGTGATGGGGCTGACGTGCTCCTGACAGCGGGACACCCCAGCACGCACGGCCGGGGGGGCCGGGGCATCCCGGGGCTGGCACGGGGACAGGGCCCACTGCAACGTGCCTCCTGTCGCTGCTCGGTGATGTACCCCAGCAGGCTCGTCCCGTGCTCCCAGGCAGCCCCATCACCCCACGATGCAGCCCCATCGCCCCCTTGCCCCCCAGCAGCCGCATCTTGCTGCGGTGGGCGAGGGGGAGAAGGGAGCTCTGCCTGCTGGTGGGGCGGGGGACAACACAGGATAGCGGGAGAAGAAAAGATGAATGAAAAACGGGACTGGAAAGAGCTGCTGTTAGACCTGGGAGCACTTCAGAGATGTAATAAGAGGTGAAGTGTTTATAACACGGAGTGAAATCCTCCGGTCTGTGTCTCGCTGGTAGGCAGATTAGAGGAGCTAAAGTTCCCCCCGGCATTAGAAGTCTCTTGTTCAATACCAAATCCTGATCTGCCGCTCTCTAAGAGGTGCCACCGGGACAGTCTGAACCTCCCCGTGCCAGAGGGGAGCGCGGCTGCCCCACGGGGCCACCCCACACCCAGGCGCCTCCCGAGCCCAGTGGGATTAACCCACGTGGGACAGATCCTGCCCTCCCCACGGGCTCCGGAGTTTCCCACGGCAGACCCCACATCGCTGCCTGGTGTGAACCCGCAGGGAGATTTAATTTCTATAGAGCATCAGGTGGGAAATCCAAAGAGAGGGGTGTAAACCCCTCCCTCCCCCGCTAGGAGCCAAGGAGCCACCAGGGAGCAGGTTGGAGACATTTTGGGGTACCTGGGATGGATGTAATAAACCTGAGCAGCCGGGAAGGGCCAAGCCAACCTGACACAGAGCCAGCGATGCCGTGACAGCTTCCCCACGCCACCGGCAAAGCCCCACACGTTCGGCAATGGCAAAAGCAAAGCCAGCCGTGGCAGCGGGGTGACGGCGGCTGACGGCTCCCCGACTCCGCAGCTTGCGGAGACGCAGGGGTTTTGATCACAGCAGATCCAAGGGAGGCGGTGAAACGTCTCTAAATGAGCTGAAATGTGGTCTAATCGGCACATCTATTTTCTAACAAGTTACATATTCCCTTCAGAGCTCCAGTCATTTCAAAAACACATTAAGGAGAAATATTTGAAAGCTAAAATGTATTAAACAAGCACTTCATCCTCATCAGCGGAGAGGTTACAGACCTTTGCTGGTCTCCTTCCAATAACCTTGCATGCAAGATACCACGAGGCAAATCTCCTGTTTTCAAAAACCCATTAAAAACACGTGCACCAGAGGCCGGTCCTGGGGACAAAGTTGGGGTGACACACACACACCCCCGGCACCTTCGCGGGGGCCGGCAGGGCAGGATGGGCTGGTTGTGGCCCCCGGGGGGTCCCCTCCGGCAGCCAACACCGCGGGCAGCCCCCACCCGAAATCACAGGAGCGACCTGAAAACATCCAAGGTTTCTTGGAAGAAAGCCAGCGAGAGCGCCAGGCTATTTATTGCTGTTTTCCGAGGCTTTGCGAAAGGGGAAGGGAGAGGGAAGGTCCTGCGGCCACAAGAGAGAGGAATTTAATTAGGAGGGGAAAGCAGATATCGCGCATAACCACACGGCGTTGGGCGCTGGCGCTTCAGCAAAAGAGTCAGCGTCTCCCATCCATGCGAGAGCCGTGGGAATGGGATCCCACGAGGGGCTGGCTCCCCACCAGCGCACCCCAAAACACCCTGAACACCAACCCCGCTGCAGAGACCGGCAGCCTTTTTCCTTCCTGATAAAAGAGGGAAAAGGAGGAAAAGAGGCTCCTAAACCTCCTCCCCGGCTCATCAGCTGCAGCCTCTCAACAGCATGGCCACCATTTCACCCTCCCCATGGTCACCATTTCACCCTCCCACTCCCAACCCTGAAGAAAAGGGGCTCAAGGTCCCTTTGCCGCTGGGCTGGATGGGAGGAACATGAAAGCTGAGCCTGGGCTCTCAATTATTTATCATACGTTTCTTTTTTGGTCTGACTTGTCCTAAAAAGTCCTTCGAAGCACCCGCCACGGGATGAGATTTGGATGTTCCTTGTCTTTAATTAGCCCTCCCCATGAACAAAGCCATCCTCATCCTCCCTCCTCTGCTGGACAGTCCAAGGCAGCTCCTACCTCTTGCTCCAGCACACGAGAAAGGTTTTGGGGAGCCACAAATGTCCCCCACAGAGGGCTGGGGGTCAGCACCCACAGCCTCCCCCTCTCCCAGGCCAGGTCAGAGCACCCCTGAGGACCCAGTGTCCCAAAAGTTGAATACCATGGTGCTGTAACGGGATGCTCTTATTAAGCCCTACAACGTCCTTCCTCTTGGTCTCAGCAAACTCTCCCAGAAATGAGCTCCCAATCTACCCAGCCATCAAAAAGGGGTTTTCTCTTACCGGTCCGACTCTGCCACCCACGTCACCGAGGAGTCACATCCCCCATTAACAGGGCACTTGGCAGCAGGCAATGCCAAACCTACCCCCAACACAGTCCCAACCAAAATAAAAAAGACCCCCAGCTTGTCTGTGCCCCATCCTTAAAAACCCCCCAGCTCCACCCAAGGGGAGGTACCGAGCAGATGAAGAGGCTGTAAATGGGAGCGTGGATACGAGCATCACCTGGGCACCCTGAGCATCACCTGGGCACCCTGAGCCCCTGCTAGCATTGGGGGGAGGGGGGGTTGCTCTGAGGTTGTCCCCCACATTGACAGTGGTTCTTGCTGCTGTGCATGTCAGCTCGGGCCAAAAACCCCCAGCTGTAAGCAGGAGCATGTCCAGGCTCTGTACGTACACATTCTGCCGGTCCATCCCATGTGCCACCCCTGCTGACCCGTCCCAAAGGCAGAACTGAGATGAATTTGAGACGGCTCAGGCTCAGCCCTGCCCTCCGGCACCGTCCCCCTCCCCGCCTCGCCTCTGAAGCAAAGCCTGAGCATCTGAAGCACCAGAGCCTGCCTTGCTCATATTTTTAATCTAGCTTCACACGGAGCCATCCCACACACATCTGTCCCCCTCGGCACAGGCTCACACTCACCCGCGTGCCCAGCCCCTCGCCCACGCTGGCCACGCAACCCCACGTTTCCATTTATAACGCGCCCAGTCACGCACAAGCCCTCGCGTCTTCATCCCGCCACGCGCAGGCTCGGGGACGTGCCTTTTCCATTCCCCCCCTCCAGACACACTCCATCTTCTTCCCAAATCCACCTGGAAAGCTTAAGGAAGCCTTTACATTTCCTTCAAGCGCCATTTGTATTGCCACCATCCAGCCCCTTTCCTCCTAAAAACCCCTCTCCAGAGGTTTCCCACTCCTGAGCAGCCCCGTTATGGGCAAAGAAGAGCAGACCCGCACCTATAATGCTACAGCCTCTAAATAAGGTCCGTATTATGCCTCTCCCAAATGTAAAGCCAGGAAAAACGAGGCAGGGGAAGGGGCTTTGCAGGTCCCTGCGATGCCGGAGCCAGCCTAAAGTCCCTGCTCTGCCTCAGCTGCCTCAGCCCATGGAAGTCTCCCTCTGGGAGTTCAGGGAAGAGGCTGGAGCACTCCAGAAACGAGTTGGAAAAGCAAGAAAAGATATCTAGAAGAAGGCAAATCCTGCAGAACCTGAATAAATTCCCCAACCTGCCCCACACAGGGATAAAACCAGGAGGATTTGGCTGCCCAGTTTCACAGTGATTGGCGAGGGCTTAATAACAGTTAAATAAATGTATTGGCAGATGTTTATCAGCGCAGCCACCACCAGCAAATAGATGTTATTGTCTCAGAGAGTGACCCTTTGCTGCCTCCATGTCCCTTCCCATCTGGAGCGTGCGAGGAAGCCGACAGTCCCTCTCGGAGCCTGTCCGTGCCTGATTTCCACTGGGAACCAGTCTACAAAGCTCACGTGCGCTCAGAAGCTCTGAAGACCTGAGCGATCCTCGTCCCCCAGCCCTCCCGCCGGCGCAGAAACCCAGGCGCGCGGAGGGGGACGACCACCCCATGCTCCACGGAGGCGGGTGGTGGGAGGAGGTGACAACCTTCAGCCACAGCGGCTTGAAGGGAACGGTGTTGAAACTGCAGAAATTCAAATATTGAAAGCGAAAAGGCGCCTCGGTCAGGGACTTTGGATCCTCAGCTTGTTTCTTAGGAAAGGAAAAAAATCTTAGCCCTAATGTGGAAACCCAGATCCCGAGGTCTGAGCCAAATCCTCACCCTCCCACGCTCACGCTGGGGCGGAGGTTCACCCGCAGCGGCACAGGGTGTCGTTACACAGCTGTACCTACCCCTGCACATCTGGATTGTGTGTCTGAATCCCCAGGGACTGACCCAGGCGCAGCGACCAGGCGCATATCGCGTCTCTGGGTGGCGGAGGGGATGCTGCTCTCACGTGCCGCGGGATGGCGGCTGGCAGAGGCCACGCCGGCGCGAGGCTCCGGCAGCAGCTCCCTGTCGCTGCCATTATCCGCTGCTTTTCTCTGGGCATCAGGAAGAGGAAAAGTCTCCATGGCAACAGAGGACAGATGTGACCACCACTTGTAATCGCGCTGCGCAGCCGGCACGTTTCGGGGCTGGAGGAGGTACCCATGTACCAGACACACTGAGAACCATCTGAGAGGAGACCTGCCTTCTGCCACCCGTGCAACGGGGGGGATGACCTGTAATTGCCCAAATTTTACAGCAGGGAACCTGGGCAAGGCCACAGCGGGGGGAACTGGGGCTGGAGCCCCACTGCTAATCCCCAGCCTGGTCTCTCCAGCTCGGCCGGGGGTGCTGGGGCTGACCCTCTCGGGGTTTGACAGGCTGCGAGGAGGAGGGTGGGATGTGCTGTGAATTACGCCCAATTTTCCCAGGTTGCGGCCAGCTTCCCGGGCTAGCGTGAAGGAGGAGGCGCTATCTTTCATCAGCCGGTAGCCAGGTTTCTCTCCGCAAGTGCTGTGTGGGCAAGGAATTGTTGATGCATAATGTATGGACATCCGAGCAGGGGGGGGGATGGAGGGAACGAGGAAAGGAAAGGGGAGGAAAAGCGGTTGAGAGAGTCAGGTCTCCCTCCCTCTTCACCCCAGATTTGGCATCCTTCTCTGCTACACGGGGAACCTTTGCTCCCTAAAGCCTCCCCAAACTCCCTGCCCTCCTCAGGACCTCCATGGGACCTTCGGCCACGCCGAGGGCTGTCCCAGGAGTCTAAATGGGGACGGAGTCCCCGCAGTGCTGCTCCTCAGGGGCTGAGCGGTTGTCAGCTGGTGGCACATCAGCCCCTGGCCACGGGACAGACCTACGGAGGGGTCAGGAGCCGTCCGAGCCTCCCCCTTCCCCCCAGAGCCACCCCAGCAGCCACCCTTCACCGGGGAAGACAAGCCAGATGCTTTACAAGGTTTGATTTCTTCCTGCAGCTTTAAGAGGATTTTCTCGTTAGAAGGAAGAGCTTTGCCGATTGCGGAGATGACCGATATTTCCAGTAACCAGGCAAGAAATCCTGCAGTGACCCCCAGCCGCAGTGGCCGGGGGGGAGGAGAGGCTGGGGGCTCCATCCACCCTTTCCTTTGCTGCTCAGGGTGCCAGCAGCCCTGCCTCTGGCAGAGCCAGCTCAGGGGGCAACGGTGGGGTCTTCCGTCCAACAGAGAGAGAAAAAACCCCAAAGCCCCCCGTACCAAGCTGGCCACAGCTTGAAGATGATGTTGGGGATGCTGCAGTAGCCAAGAGGCCAGTGAGGGCTGGAAAACCTGCCTGGGGGACAGTGTGGGACTTCCCTGTACCTGGGGCCTGCTGGCAGAGCCACACACGAGCCTTGTCCTAACGAGGACAGCAGGTCCACATTAGTATGGGTGATGGAAATGACTTCAGTTCACCAGTATCTTACCAGTCACCGGGGTTTAGTGATGATTGTGGGAAACAGGAGCCATCAGGGAAGCCCGGAGGAGGCTCCCTCCAGCTGCGGGGGTTTCTCCAAAGCCTTGAGGCAGCTCAGGAGAAAACCAAGGGGTTTGCTGGGGAGTTCAGCAACGGGACAAGAGAGAGGAGTTATCACGGGCTGATCACAGGCAGCCGCTGACAGTTAAAAGGGAAGGAGACGTGCTGGGGCAAGCGGGGAGAGGTCGCAGCGAGCCAAAAGCTGCAGCTGATTTATTATTTCTTTTGTGCTGGGAGGAGGAAGGGCAGCAGAGAGGAGCAGAGAGAAGAGCAACGCAGCAAAAGCGTCGGGCCTGAAGAGCCACCTCCGCAGCCGCATCCAGCGTGGGCGTGCGCGGGGCAACACGGCGTTCGGCAAGGTCAAGGGCAGCCCCGCACCGCTGGAGACCGAAGCGGAGGAGATCCCAGCACCGAGCTTGAGAGGGGACTGGGAAAAGCGGAGTTTGGGCAATATTCTGTGACAAAAAAAAAGATAAAAAAATTTAAAAAAGGGGGATGCTGTGAAGATTTAGACAATGTGGAAGGGGAAAGGCAAGGAGAGAGCTGAGTCACGGCTAACACCTCGCTCGCGGGTAAATGCCACAGCCCGAGTGAGCAGCGCTGTCTGCGGCAACCAGAAAAGAACGGGAGAAGGGTAGAGGACTCAGAGGCAGGGATTAAAGATTATTTACCACGGCTGGGTTTGAGCTGATGGCGAGACAGCCACCAGGAGACAGCACGGAGGCAATCCTGAGCCATTAGCGGAGATGGAGCCAGCGCTCCCAGACCCTGGCTGCTCCTCCCAGCGCCCCGAAGTAAAAGCGTGCGATGGAGAAAGAATCGCACCAGAGGTGGCAATAACTTGGATTTCTCCAGGTCCTCACTCTCCTGAAGCAGGATTTTCTCTGCTTCAAGCCCGAGGGTCCCCGGGCTGCCCATGACAGCCGCAGCACCAGCTCGGTGGCGAGGAGGGGCTGCCCCGGGTGGGAGGATGCAGGGAGAGCCTGTGAATCACGCGCTGCGCAGGGCGGCCACGCTGGGAGAGCTCGGAAGGTGGAAATGTCTAAAAAGAGGGAGTTTGAAGGCTATTTCTGTAGCAGGAGGAACCAGGAATCTGGGTCAGAAGGGATAGGAGACACGTCAGTGGCTTGCTGGATGGGAAAGGCATGTTTCTCCAAACCTGGGGGACGAGGCCCCCAGTGCCAGCAGCTCAGCCGTGCGCCGCTGCAGAGCTCAGGGTCCCAGGGGTGTCCCCAGCCTGGTGCCAGGGACCCGGTGCCATTTCCAGCGACATCCAGCAACTGCAGAGCACAAACAGAGGAGTCAAGGAGGTTACGGGGATCTGCCTTTTGCATCTGTGGGTTAACGGAGACGGGTCGATTCTGCCCAAAGCCACGCAGCCGGTCGATAGCGAAGCATGCCTGAAGTCCATTTGCCCCCAGCACCACGCTGTGCTCGCCACGGAGCGCGAGGCGACGGGCAGCGCTTTGGGATGACACGCTCCACGGCAATCGATAAGCGACAGGAGCAGCGCATGAGGTTTTCTTCTTGCTTCCCACTGACTCACCGATCTCCACTTGGCAATTCAAATATTGTTGATTATCTCTCCTGCCATACAAAAAGAAGGGTTTTTTTGGCAAAGACTTCTAGAAAACTTGGGTTCAGCCCAGTACAAATGAGGAAAACTTTTGAAAAGTCAAAAATGCACAGGACGGGGGGGGGAATCTATTCCTGAAAAGCTAGAGCAAGCTGACTGCATCTCTCCTCTTCCCTGTGAAGGCGGCAGCATCTTCCTGTGCTCGTGGTACTTTCTTCGTTTGATCTATACAGTGCAATACCCTCCTTCCCAGCTTCCTTGCCCTGGCCTCTCACCTTTGGTTGGAGAGAAACTCCCTTGAATTTGTAAGAGGACGGAGAGGCGGGCAAAGCCACCTGGATGGTGAATCCAGTTCTAAGAGGGATTTGCAAGGAGCTGGTGAGCCCTGAGGAAACCAGCTCCGATAGACTTTTTCCTCCCTTGTTTTCCTGAAATGCAGCAGCAGCTGCCAGCAGACTGTAGCTTTAAATCAGAGACAGGCTGATCCCCAGGATAGCAGCTGGAAAGGGCATATCCATAGCCCCAACAGGGATAAGAGCCTCTGCAGTCCCTGGGAATTAGCAAACAGGGGCTGACAGAATGGAGCCTGGAGCCTGCCCGGCTGCAGGTATTGGAGAGGCTGGGAAGAGGATGCTCAGCCCCAGGAGCTGGAGGGGAAGCAGAACAGGAGTCAAACGCGTGATGCAGAGGCAACTGCAGAGGACGGGCGAGCTCAGCTCACCCAGCACCAGGACCGATGCGATAGGACTTGAGCTTAGCTTGGACCATGACCAGGAGGGCGCAACCCGGGTGGAGGGAAGGGCTCGCTCCTCCCGGAGCTCAGCGCCTCACGCTAGGAGCACCAGCTGCAAAGGAACAGAGAAAACCAAAACACACCCCAAAAAAGTGTGGGAACACCAGAACAGGAGCGCAGACATTGGCGCGCTCCTGACCCTGCCCTTATCTGAGCCCCAAAGAGCTTCCTGAGATGATGCTATTTAGGATAGAAACGCCAATCACATTTCCCTTCCATCTGATCTTATCGGGGCTGGGCTTGCCAGCCGGAGCTAATTAAATCCTTGATGCAGTCACTGCTTAAATGAAAAGTTTGTTTCCTGCAACAGTAAAGCCAAGGATGGAGGCAGCCTGTGCTTTCTTGCATCTCGCAAGAACATCTGCCGCAGACAACTGGCAGGGGTCCTGCCTGCCCCACGGTCCATAGGAGACCCCCCCTTCCCGGGGTCTGCCCAGGCTTAACGGCCCCAGGAGGCAGAAAACCCCCGCGAGGGGCCACAGGCAGGAGCCGGCTGCGACCCCCGGGGTGGGGGGTGCTGCCTGTCCTCAGGGCTGAGCCCTGCCCGGGGTTACAAGGTGCACGACGAGCGGTGGGAGCGGGTCCATGGCAGCAGCTCAGGGCATGGCCTGTTTTGTCGCTACACTTGCGCGGCACGAGGCATCGCGGAAACAACCTGTCCCGTGAGATGGCAGCCCAGACGCTGCACAAAGTTACCTTGAAGACGGTAGGCTGTGCTTGCATGGCCAGGCACTTGGTTCAGAGCTGAAAAGAAACTTTACTTTGACTTCCAGCTCCCAGGGGCCGGCAGAAGGCGGCCAGGAGAGGCAGCTCTCACCCCTTCACCTGCCCCTGGCCACCGGGCAAAGCCACCAGTCAGCCACTGGTGGCTGATCCTTGCTGATGAGCAAAGGAAAACAAGAAATAAAAAGAGGAGATGGGGGGACCAGCAAAGCCCCTGGTGTTTCTGGCACGGCGGTCCCCCGTGAAGGCCCCCGAGGAGCCCGCGGTGGCTGCGCGGCACAGGTGTACCCCCCACCACGCTCCCAGGCAGTGCCTGGCCCAGTTTCCATGACCCGTGAGCAACGGGAGGGAATCACCCAGACTGCTGCAACGACTGCTTTATTAGGAGATCTTTACCTCAGGACAGGAATATTAAAGTGCCATTTGCCGTTTGAAATCCAGGGATGCTCTAGTGCAGCAATACACTTTCTCTCCTCTGGTTTCCTCCAGCTAATCCCACCTGCTCCTCGCGTGGCTTCTGCTTTAAGGAGACTTCAAAAGGCATCACAGCTTTAAAATGTTGGGGAAACCTCCCTAATCTACCTTCCACATCACTAAGTCCGCATAGTTCTAAGAAGCCCTCACAGGCATTAACCCAACAGCCGGAGTCTATCCCCTTGGTACGGGGAACAGCAAGATACTTTAAAGCTAAGGAGAGAGGATGATCGTGCAGTTAAAGTGCTGACAGCAAACCCGATAGCCGGGGATCTAGTCCCATCTGCCATATGCTTCCTCCGGGACTCTTCATCTCTATTTTTGGGCCATCCATACTTGCCTGCCTCTAAGGGAAGGTGGGTGGCGGGGAGGCTATCACAAGCTGTTGTGCTTTGTGGGACTTTTTTAGTGTTCTTACGAAAGCCGGGGACCGATTTGCAGAGTGAATTGGATAGTCTCGTCATCCTGAGACGTGTCCATTGAGTATGGTCTGCGAGAGCTCTGGCGGCCACAGCCCGCTCTGCTCGGGAGCGGCAGAGGGTGCCAGGGAGAAGGGCTGAGGAGCATCATGGACATCCAGGGCTGGACACCAAGGCGTTCTGCAGACCGGAGGGGAAGGAAGGAGAAACCAGGACCTGCCAGACCCCCACAGCTGGGCAGGTTTTGTCTGGCTCCAGTCACAATGTCCGACACCAGGACCTGGCAAGTTGTCCCTAAAAAGCTCAGAGCAAGAAGGAGATGAAAGAAAATTAAAAAAAAAAAAAAAAGTGCTTACATGCTCCCACCCCTAATTCAACCTGTCTAGAAACCAGCTCTCCAATAAGCCCGTTCAATACCACTTGAGTCCGGAAGATGCAGCAAATAAATCATATTCCTGGCGTGGAAGAGCCCACAGCTGGAGCCCGGCCGTGCGATGGATGCCGGGGATGCACAGCGGGCACGGGGGGGACAGCGTGGGCAGCCTGTCTCACTGCAGGAGCTTCGCACAGCCGGGGTCGGGGTTTTGGGCAACCACCTCACCCCCACAGGCACCTCCTCCATCATCTTGCAGGGCTGAAGGCTGTCATTAGCCAAGGAGAAGGGAAGGAGCCATCCCCGTCCTTGTTCTCGTGCCTAGGTGCCTTCCCTCTCACAAACATCGCCAGTCAGAGAAGAAAGTGGGATAAAAAGAGCTCCCGAGGGAGCGCGGGCAGCTGGAGACGGCGGGAGGGGAGGGAGGAGGCAGGGGGAAGAATCCCGAGATGCTTCGCTACCGAGTTCACGCTGAGTGGAATTGCTGGCAATTTTGTAAGAGAAAAACAATTTGTGTGAATCTTGGGAGGGAAAAAAAAAAAAAAAAAAAAAAGAGCCTGTCAGCAGGGTTGGCGGCAGGAGGGGAGAAGCGGTGCCGGGGGCATTGAGCGAGGGGTCCCGTAAGGGTGCCCCACAGGCAGGAGAAGGGGGTCGGATGGGGGGCCAAGCCTGCCCGAGCCCATGGTGGTGCTCGGCAGCACCCTCCAGCTCCACAACTCACCTGCATCTCCCTGTCCATCAGGCCCTGCGAGGCGAGCATCCCCCCAGCCCGCCCGGGTGCAAGGCAGCTCCACGCCACCCCGAAGGTGCTAATGGCTGCGGCAAGCGAGTCCGGATCCAGAGGTAATCGCAGCCCTCGTTACAGCCAAGCAGCCTGCCAAGTATTTTTTCAGGCTCAATGGAAGGAAAAAGATTAAGCTTATTCGCCATATAGAGCCGCTACAGATGACAGAAGTTACTGCCTAAGCCTTTAGCTGGCAAAGCCCGAGGATTTCCCCCCGGAGCCAAAGAAGTCGTGAACATGGGGCAAGGCTGGATCAACGCCACGCTCCCAGCCCGGCCGGCATCGCACCGAGGGGTGTTAACGATCACGCAACCAAGGGCTGCAAAGAAGCAGAGGGATGGTGTTTATTGAGCCCAGAACTCGCCGGAATGACAGATTTAGGGTATTCTGCACAGAAACCAGACCTGTTTGATGGTTGCTCCTGTTGCCCTGGAGACACAACGGGCCTCAGCATTATTTATGCTTTTTCAATGACCAAGACAGCACCGGGATGATATGGCTCATTGATTTCCCTAATGAAAATCTTGGTGAACCATAATGTCGGACCACAAAATAGTGGTGGATCACACCAGCCAAAGAAGAGTCGCTATGAACGGCTATTACAGCGGGATGGATTGAAATCAGGATGCACGTGGAGCCAGGGAAATAACTGTGCAACCCGCGTGAATGAGCCGGTGTTCATCTCCGCCGGTGCCAGGACTCCTGGCATCTCCTAAGGCATGGTGCTTTCCTAAGGGATTTTTTTTCCCATTAATGGACCAAACCGCAGAGGAACAGGAGCTCCCATCCCTCCACCTGTTGCTTTGATAAAATGCCTGAAGTACAGGGTATAAAGATCCCAAATCCCAGCAAACCAAGCTCATCACCGCAGGGATGCTGGGAGAAGGGGTGGGGATGCCAACCCTCTTAAACATCAGTAATTACTATGCCTGAAAAATACACATTTTATACATATATTTAAGAAACCTAGAAGAATAGAGGGGTGGGGGTGGAAAAACTCCAAATTTCGTCTCCCAAATTATCAGCAAACTGCCTCCTGCAAAGCTGACAGTCAGAAACAAAACAGTCATTACACTCCAAACTGCTGACGGGAGGGAAGAGATCTGTCAGGCGGGTTCACAATTAAATATCAAACATGCAAATCGGAGCTGCAGCCTAACGAAGAGCAGACCAAGGGACCAGTAGTGGGATGGAGGGTAGTGAGAGCAGGGTGGCTCGAGGGAAGCCACAGCCCAGCCATAGGCATCTGAGGGATGCGATGGGAAAAACAGGCAGAAAGGAGCTCAGAAGATGGAGGAAAACAGGCAATTGGGGTGGGAAGTTGCTGGGAATGGAGAAATCCTGGATAAAGCAGGTGGGGAACAAGAGAGCTGTTTTTTTGTTGGGTTTTCCAAGGCTGAGCGCTCAGCCACGATGGCAGACGAAACGCGCGCCTGGCTGGGCAGGACCCGTTCCCGGGTGCGGAATGGGGAGGCATCCTGGGACCCCCCCAGGTTTGGCAGCAGGGAAGGCGTTTATCCATCCCTGGCCAGCATCGGATGTGCCAAGGGCTCCATCCCAGGGGACAGGAGGGATGAGGGTGGCAAGCCCTGCTCTCCTCACCGCGTTACCCGCTGCCGGCGGCCACCACAAATCACACCAGCGCGGCACGTCCAGGCGAGGACACCCCGGCTCCATCAGCACAAGGGACCGGCCTCTTTGCCAGCGACTCCTGAGCCTGGTCACAGGCAGATGTGGCACATCTCTTTGCAGCAGAGACCAGCCCTACCTTCAGCAGCTCTGCAGTTTCCAGAGCTATTGCACGAAGGCACCACCACCACCTCCCCAAACCCCCCAGGCGACCCTGTGGGAAGCCGAGGCAGGTTACAGCGACAGTCACGGCTGCCAGAAAACAAAACAAAACAAAAAAAAACCCTACCAAAACCAACATCCAAGCTCTGCTTGCAAGAAGCCTCTCCCTGGCTTGGAGCGGATGCTGTTGGAGCTTCACCCATTGAAGCTGTTTGAGCAAACCCCATCCCGCAGCCCCGGCACCCACGGAAGGTGGGGAGGCAGCAGGGGGGCCGGGGACACTGGGTTTTGTTCGGTCTGAACGAGAGGAGACTGAGGAAGATGTGATGAAAGTCCTCAAAGACATAAAGGGCAGCAGCAGAGGACAGGAATAATCTGTTCTTTGTGTCTGCTGCGGAAAGGACAAGAAATAATGGGCTTAAACTGCAGCAAGGGAGATTTTGACTGGATGGTAAGAAAAACTTTCTAATAATAAGGACTATTAGAGCCCCGCGACAGACAGCCCAGGGAGGCAGCGGTATCTCCGTCACTGGAGGCTTTTAAGAATAAGGCAGACAAATATCTGTCAGAAATTATATAGGAATAGTTGATCCTGCCTTGGGACAGGGGATAAATTAAATTACCTTTTAAGGTCCCCTCCAGCTCTCCCTTTCCGTGATTCCTTGTTAAGCATGTCACCAAAGGCTGTACGCCTTTAAGGAGAAAGCATCTCCCTAAGAAAACAAGCACATCTATCATGGAAAAGTGCTGTCATTAGCAAAGCTAAGGAGGCCGGTGGGCAGAGCTGTGCAGAGGTGAAGACCCACCGACCCAGGCGCAGAGACGCAGGATTGATTTGCTCAAGGAGTGAGGGGTCACCCCGTGCGATGGGGCACCCATGCCCCGCAAAAGTGTCTGGGGAGGCGGGGGGGAACCCTCGGTGAAGGCAAGACCCTTGGGCAGCAGAGTGCAGAGGCAAAGGAAGGACTGATAGATTACCAAAGTATTTTTGACGGGGCGGGGGTAAAAACAGTACAATGCGAGATAATTTTTTTTTTTTTTTTTTTTGCGTGAACACTCTTTAGCACATTTTGGGAGCGTTTGGTTCCTGCCAGCTTGAGCAATGCCATGGCTGAGCTCTGCCCCAGCGTGCCAGGGGCATCCAGAGCTACCGAGGAGCTCTGTCTGTCCCAGAAGAGGTGCCCACACGTGGGAAGAGGCTGCTGGAAACTCGCAGGACTGATCTGCAGTTTAGAGCATCAAATGGTGCTAACGGTGACAGGATTTCCCTTCCCTTCCGAAGACGAGCTCTTTCGTCGTGCCGGCTGTTTAAGCAGGAACCGAACGAGCGAGCCAGACCCATCTCCCGCCTCCTCTAACCTTTATTCCCCAACGAGCCGCTTGTCAGCCGTTTGCTGAGCGGGTGCGTAACTCCATCCGGGAGCGTTATCTCATGCAGGGCCGAGGGAAGGGCTATGACCCTCCCCGGGGGGACACGCTCCCCACGCCGGGGTGGCAGGGGATGGATCTGCACGGGGTCCGGGTTGGCTGTTTGTTTGGGCGTTTCGGAGTGGTTTATGGCCAGGCTGCAGACAGCAGGGCTGCAGTCAGCCCCTCTCGCCCGGCCGGCGAGGGGGGGACCATGCTGACGCGCTCCGTGCCTTGCCGATGCCGTCATACAATAAATCTGCAGGGTTCTCTGGGGACAGCTGTCCAGACACGGGAGAGGTTGGGCACAGCTTCCTGGGAGACCTGCTGAGGAGCCTGAGGAGACACCCAGGGAGCCTGGGAGGGAAGGGAGACGGTGACTTACCTGCAGCCCAGCAGCAAGTCCCTGGCAGAGTTCGCAAGAGACCACCAACTCGGGGACCTCTCTTGTCCCAGGCTGGCACACAGCCCCCCTCCTGGGTCCGAGATGGGAGACAAATCCCAGCATTTAGCAGTAACCTCCATTCTGGCTGCACTCCTGTGTGTCCCTGCCCTAACAAAAGGGGATGTGTTTTTTCCGAGTGTCTCCAGCCTCTCTAAGGAGACACCGATGCCTCAGACCAGGTGGGATTCCAGATCCAGGGCAAAAGACAAACCTACCCAGGACCTTTCTGGGTCTCACCAGCTTCTGCCTGTTCCGGAAACCTGCAGGATTGGGGATACACATGTACTTACACACAGGTGTTGCTGCAGGGAGCAGCACGCGCACACCAAGCACGCTCGAGTTCTTCCACCGAGCAGCATGTGGACCCTCTGGCACCCACACACGCTCCCGGGTTGTGGGGCTGCTGCCGCTTTGGTCCCGCTGCCTCCGGAGGGTGATGCTGTGAATGAGAATCAGGTGCAGGCAGGGCCATGGGGAAAGGCAGGTACCCGGTCGCTATAGAAACCGGCTGCAGGAGGATGGAGAGGAGGAAGATGGGGAGCAGATCCCCACCACGCTGCTTCCTCAAGCGGCGGCGCCTTCCCTTGGCCCCCAACCGACAGCCCCCACCAACCAAGCTGGTTTTGGACCCCACAGCTTGTCAAAACCAGCAATCCCTGCCCAGGCATGGGGACAAGGCACAAAGGATGTGCAGACTCTGCTGCTCCCCAGTGAGTATTCAGCCTCTCTGAGCCCTGGGGCTTCACCTCTGCAGCAAAAACTGGCCTTTCCCTGCCAGGTCCCTCTGAGTACAGAGTCACTGACAGTTGCTGGAGATGGATTGATGGCAGGGGGTGGCAGCACTGCCCAGGATGAGCCCTGCCTTCCCCACAGAGGAGTCCACAACTCCCCAGCCCCAGCCTTCTCCCCCCCACTTACACCTTGGGATAGAGCCAGGAGGACATGAAACATCCAGCCCCGGCTGGGGTCCGGAGCAGAGAAAGGGAACGCGACCACCACAGCCCCCACTCATCCAGAAACCTTGATGTGTTCCACAAACCCTCCTGAGCAAAGCCAGGAGCAGGACGATGGTGTTATCACTGTTTTAAAGGAGGGAAGGGGGCGAGGGGTGGGGAAGGGAAGCTGATGGGGCAGGCGGCGTGTGGTACCCGACTCCCAGCCCATTGCCCACCCACCC